>QEPC01011901.1:21927626-22040433 GCA_003113815.1 Sphenodon punctatus | reverse complement strand
CACCCAATTTCACCTGGGTAGGTTGTAGGGTCCCCACTCTCTCTCAGTGGGGCCCCACAATGACACCCAATTTCACCTGGGTAGGTTGTAGGGTCCCCACTCTCTCTCAGTGGGGCCCCACAATGACACCCAATTTCACCTGGGTAGGTTGTAGGGTCCCCACTGTCTCTCAGTGGGGCCCCAAACATAATTATATCGAGGACCCCATAGACGATTCCCCAAGGGGGCAGGGCCATTGGTAAGACGGGTGGGGTCACCAGGGTCCCATATTTCATCTTTACCCTGGGTCCAACATATTTATTTATTTAATAGATTTCTTAGCCACCTCGTCCTACTACAGTAGCTTGGGGCAGCGTACGGCAAAACTAAAACACATAAATACAACAAAACACAATAACAATGAAAATATAAACAATAAAATATCAAATCTATAAAACCAACTCAGGGAGAGCCACAGCAACCCTCCCCTCTACCAACCCCCCACCCTTCACCCGTCTCCCTCGCCAAAAGCCTTGCAGGACAGCCAGATCTTACACTTGTTGGGAAATAAATGGGTTTGTTGTACCTCACTTTGTCCCAACCAAGCTCACGCGTCACCAGTTAACCAGCCAATGTATGTGGGTACAACACGATTTTATTGGATAGACACCTAGCACCCGGACATGGCAATATTGCCAGTTAAGAACCCCAGTAACCTAACCTAGGATATCTTACATGTCCGAGGTCATGGTCAGAGATGTGAGCTGGTTCAGAGGAGGAGTGGAGGGGGCCCAGGAGATAGACAGAAAGGAGTCTCTGGTCTCTGGATCTTGGTCTCTGGATCTTTGAGAGGGACAGAAAGGGTCAACAGCCCATGAGGCTCAATGCAATGCTAGCGACCACAAGCGCTGAGACGGAGATTGGGTCCTTGGTGTTCTCTTTTATAGATTTACTCTAGGCGGGTTTTTGGTTGTCATTTATTACAAATACATGTTGCAGGGTCCCTTTCATTACACCATCTTCTTTGAACATGTCAGGTGCGGCAGTTAGCTGACCATTTGTTGACTTTATCTGTATTTTTATCACTTGGGGCATTCTGCCTCTCTCGTCTCAGAGCAGAGTATGCCTCTCTGAATATGTATTAGCCAATTAAAGTTAATTGGCACTTGGACGTTTTTCTCTGTTTTCCAGTTGCTGATCTGGTCTGCTGGGGCAAACTTCCTTTCAGGCCTCCCTTTTCTTATCAGAGATAATGGCCATCTGGCCTTATCTTTCAGAGGCAGTACAAAACATTGGGCGTTTTTACACACACCTTAAAGTGCTGGTCTTTCAATCTTCTGGGTTTACAAGTCCACAAGTAAGTTCCGGATGCATTCCTCGCACAAACATTGCCCTGAGGAAGCCTAAAGTAGCCACAGCTGTAGACGTGAGGGGCTGCCATGGAAACCAAGTGACCACAGCTGCCTGGAGCAAAGCAGTTTACCAGGAGAATTTTTTACGCACAAAAGTTCTGGGAGAAGTTGTACACAGAAGTTCAAAGAGCCGGATGTTTTAGATCTGGGTGAGTGATTTAGACACACAGAAAGTTCAGGATGTAACAGCAAGCAATGCAGGAGAAACGTCTGTGTAAAAACACCCATTGCTATTTGGAAAAACATTTGGCAGGCAGGGCTAGGTGGGGGTTTGATTGGGATTCTGGGTGGGGCTGTGAGGAAGGATGGGGGCTTGAGGGGAGGGTGCTTTTATCATATGAAGTTTAATGTTTTTTACCTCTTGTTTGTGTGCGTGTGCGTGTGCGTGCGCGTGTGTATTGTGAACCGCCCTGAGCCTTGTGGGAAGGGCGGCTATTCAAAAAACAAATAAATAAAAATAAACAACTATTCTAAGGCCGGCCCTGTGTAGTGGGCTGCTTTTTACAATGACACAAGTATTAACTCTCTGAGAATTGCCCACAGTGTTATCAGACTACTCACATCCCTGCCATTGTCCAGTGAGAGTTTGCAGTGGCTGCTTTCCAGCTGGAAATCATCAAACAGGCAGCCATTTAAAAAAAAAAAAATCTTCCTCAAACGTCCATTTGGGGATCTCTAAATTAAAGGGTTACCCAGAGTAAACAGACAGGCTCTTGCACTTTGAAACTATTGATCTAGCTCCTCTCCGCACACAACTCATTAGCCAAGGGGTTGTTGTTGGGCTGTGTGAGAAAATGGCCAACGTCGCCCTCCTAATCGCGATCTCTCTCCTGCGATCTCTTCTGGGTGCCGAAGGTGCAGGTTTGTTCTTTTTAAAACTGAGTAGGTCATTTGCTGGTGGCTGCTCTCGGGAAGCGGACATTCCTGTCATTCGACAGGAAGCAAATCATTTACCAGAAATGTTTAAAGTTCACACCGTAAGACTGCAACGTTGTGTTAGGCTACTGGTCAAAACGTCCTCTCTAGGGACAAAATAGTTCTTGCTAGGATGAGAAACTTATTGCTTGCCCTGGTTTCTGTATTTTTCATTTGGCTGTCAGTTTTAGAACAGGGAATTGTGTTCGATTTAACCACCGAAAATACAAACTTGGAGCACACATTGATCATTTAAGCTCCTCTTCTTTTTACTGCATATTTTAAATCTGGACAAATAGTGCATCTAATAGACAAAAGGTTCTCACTGGGTTATGGTAGCCTGCAGAGTGGACATTGACAATGCAAGTTTGTTTTCATGGTGGTTTAAAGTAAGGCAGGAACGTTTCACCATAATCCTGAAATCACAGCCTATTTAATTCAGAAGTGGGCAAACTTTGACTCTAGAATGGCTCTTTTGGCATTATTATGGTGAATGGATGCGGCTCTCAGGGTTAGGAATCATTTAAGGAATCTGATCTATTAAGGGCCTTATTTCTCTCCGTGGATTTAAGATGTTCCTGTCCCTATGGTGTGTAAGTTGAAAACTGGCTTTAGAGCCGCGTGTTCTCTGAAACCAGAGCATTGATTGAAGGACAGCTGCTACTTGGACATTCCCTTCTATAACCTACTTTTCCTTTCAAATTGCAGTTTTCCTCAAGCATGATGAAGCCAGTGCCATTTTGCAGCGGTATAGGAGATACAATACCGGGAGGCTGGAAGAGGTGGTCCCAGGGAATCTCGAGAGAGAATGCAAAGAAGAAAAATGCAGTTTTGAAGAAGCCAGAGAAGTGTTTGAAAACACAGAGAAAACAGTGAGTGTTGTTGCAGAATGGAAACCACTCCTCCCCGTGAATCTAGACTGCAGTCACATGAGATGCCTACCGCATTCCCCACTCGGGCCGTCTCCCTGTATGATGCGGTGTATCGTGTGGACGGCAGCCGCCAGATGTCCCCCCGCCGCACAGTGGGGAGGGGCAGTTGGCTGCTACTCGCTGCATCCTCGGAAAAAGGTTGAGGATGCAGCCCGAAGCAGCCTTACCCAAAATGGGGTACGGTTGCCCACGGTGCAGCAGCTAGGCTGCCTGGTTACCGTCTGCCCCATCGCGCTGCAAGGTCCACCGCAGGGCTTTGAGTGGCAGCCTCTCATTCCAGTCCCACATGGCCACGTCACGGCTGGAGCATGATAGTGGTCAGGCTGGGGAGTGGGGGAGAGAGAGGGAGGGAGGACAGGACCAGGCACCCACTCATGTGTCTGGGGCCTTGGCCCACCCCACGCCGTGGTGGTTTGGTCCAACAGTGGCCTGACTGCCTGGCTTCCACACTGGGGTTCAACGTCTGCCTTGCTCTCCGTGATGGCCCCACAGTGTCGCAGCTGCACTTGCCTGCCACAGGACTGTGTGGGATCGGGCCCTCTGCAGCTCATTTAACTGCACCCATATGCCGCCATTTTAAATCAGTGGGTTCCCTCACGAATAAACACAAGACCGGATGAAACATAATATTGACTAAACTGTAACTAGGATTGCCAACCGGAAGACTCCGCATTTTGACCCAGAGACTCTCTGAGTTCCAAGGAAGCCACTTTTTCTTTAGATTAGCCTGGGGTGCTTGTAGTTAGCCCAGAGGATATGGGTTTCTGGGCACACCAGGGGGTGTACACGTCAGAAAGGGGCAAACCACAGGGACTTCTTTATGAAGGGCAATGATGTCACGCCTTGCAGGGGGTGGGGCCAGAGTGGAAAGGTATGTGACAGCTCCATTGCCCTGCCCATTTTTGACATAACCATGCCCACTCTTGGTTTCCTCCCAGAGGGAGCTGGCAGCCCTCTTGCAACATGAGATCACCCCAGGCTATGGAGCCCTTCACCCCCAATCCACGCCCAGAGCCTATGTTCCTCTCCAACCCAGTTCTGATGCTGGCCAGCTCCTCTTCCCAACACTTTGGCCTGACATGGATGCCTGCCCCTGGAGCTGCCCCAGAAGGGCACCCCTACATTTGCCCGCTTGCAGCCCCACCTGAGTCCATTGAATTGGACCCAGCTGGTTCCCTGTCCTGCAGTTGGCCTACACCCCATCCCTCCCACCCCCATAGAGTTTCTGACAGATTACCCGATGCTCTAGGCTCGTGCTTGCAACTCTCTGATGTAGTCTGGGCAACAGCCAGCTGGAAGCAGAGCTGCAGCACGGATCTGCCAAGCAGACAGACAGCTACTCCAGTTCCGGCTGGTGCCCCAGGTTTTCCCGGCCCGCTCCACCAGCGGTGCACCGGAATGTTGCTCGGTGATGCAAGTGGGGCTGCCCTAGAGCAGGTCCAGCACTCTCTGCCACAACATCTGGCAGGGTGCTTTTAAATGGGCCAGCCAGCCCGGGGCAGAACCCGGGGCTGCCCTCTGTCTAAAAGCCCCCTTTGTGTCAGAATGAGGGTAGGCTGAAGAGAATCTCTCCACCTGGAGAACTCGGTGCAAGTGAGGCAAGCAGGGAGCAGGGACTGTGAACCAGCATCCGGTGGTTGGATGGGAACAGTGCAACATGTAGGTCAGTGGCTGGGGCAGGGGTAAAGTATGGCTTAAGGTGGGACCATCACATGCTTTAATCTGGCTCCGCGAAAGCGGTTTCAGAACGGCAGCCCTACATGCATCTCAGAAGGAACAGTATGAGGAGGTGGGAAGAGCCATGTTTATTAAAGATGAAACTAATTCCTGTACAGAGGCCTTTCCTCTATATAGGCCAGGCTGAGGAATCGGCCCAATGGACCAAATGTGGACTCCAGTTGTTCGGGTTTGGGTTTTTTTTTTTTACCCTTTTCTAATTCCTGGATCTGGCCCATATATCCAGTAATCTATCCTCAAGTACGGAAAGAGTGAGGTCCGGAGAAGGGAGAGGAGGGTGAGGGCGTGCACTCAAGGACAGAAGAGGGATCCATGGCTCAGATCCATGATTTGGGCTCTCCTCTTTCTTTCCCCATCCTAACCACACTCCTTCGGCACTTCTACTTCCAACTCCTATCTGGCCTGAAGAGCTTGGACTAATTTTCAAAATAGCTCATGGGAGGGAAAACATTCCCTATCACAGATGTAGAGTGGAAACAGGCAGCTAAATTGCTACTCATGGGTAATTCTGCAATTTCAGGAAACGGCATCAGATTCCCAACCATCTCCTGCTTACTGACATGGTACTCAGCTTCCCAAAATACTGGGAAATACAGTTGCAATTTCCCAGCTTTCCATTTACCATTCTGTTACTATTATCATTTTTCTGAGTTACCGATGTTCCACTTTCCATCCCCTAGTACTTTCTTTCCATCTGCTAGTAGCGAAGTACAAAATAAACCAGAATAACTGTGTTGAGGACAGACTGAATAAACCCAGCCCACAGAGAATGCAAGCAGAAATTATTGCGTTACATTGGTATTATGTCTGGAACAGAAATTGATGACAAAGCAACAAACATTAAACAGTAACCTGGGAAACCAATAAATATGAGCGATAAATCAGGAAATGGGAAAAAGATTGGGTAGTAGGATGGGTACACCTCTTATTTCCTGATTTGACCAAGATGGTAACAGGTGCCACAATTTTGAGAGGAATTCCCCCTTTGTGCAAATACATCATTCCAAGCCTAATATAGGCCGTTTTTGTGCAGGTGGGGGTGCGGTGGGGGAATGTCCATGTAAATGCTGCGGCGGTGGGTGGTGGGTGGGTGCGCGCTCGTGGGAACACCGTGGCGGGAACACCACGGGTGGTGGGTGCATGCTTACTCCCATGCAACACCCACTTCCACCCATCACCCACCCATGGACCCATCCAGCAAACCGGAAGAGGTTCAGTGGGTGGAGGTGGGTGTGTGCCCGTCGGAAAGGCCGCACACCCACCTCCACGGGCTGCCGGCACACCTCCTACCCCCCACCCACATGGTCAGTTTAAAAACAGCCATAGAGTAAGACATCTTTTTATGTGTGTTGTAGTCTCAGTAAATCCTAAATCAGTCTGACTCCCCCCACTCAACCCCCCGGCCCCTGATCATGCTAAGCTATTCTACCGCACAGGGATCAACTTCAGCTCAAAAATCTTTCTATTTCAACCCTTTACTAAACAATTGGAGAAAGTGAGCTTTTCTACTAGCTTTATATATTTTACCCCCCAAGTCAAATGATAAGAGACGTGATTAATTCTGCTTTTCTTTATAGAAAGAATTCTGGAAAATCTACATCGGTAAGAGACTTACTTTCATCTCATTTCAAATGTGTAATAACTCTGTCATATTATTGTGCTCACCCTTGCATATACGTATCCTCGAGAGAATAATTGTTTTCCATTGCGGAACACGTGTTTTATGGTAGAACCTTGTGACTAACTCTTCACTCAGTCTAGCACATTATCCCCTCTGCACTGTTTGAAGAGAATTGTCAGTGCTGATTTCCATTCCTTCCCTCAGCCCCAAAGTTTATTCATTTGTAATTGTTCATACAATTTATGGGACCGATCCCAAGCTCCATGGATCATGTGCTCAGCCAGGTGCGCACTCAGTCACAGGCAAGCTGTGTGGACCTCCATTGCTTGGGAATCTCATGTATGTGGGAGATCCATGGGGCTTGGGATTGTCCGCTATGTGAACAAATTTTACTCTGTGCACTGTTGGCAAACTATTTCCATGCTATATGCCGCTAACCATTTTCAAAAGATCACAGAAGCCAGTGGGATGGGCCGAAGTTATACATGTTTACAGCGGATCAGCAAAGAGCCAAGAGGGTTAAGTAATTGCTTTAGCTTATGTACCAGCGGCAAGCTGGAACTCACTTAGGATTGGCTCTCCAGTGGAGCCCGGTCCATCGCTCAGGCAGAGTTAATTGATGCAGCTGTCAGGCAATCAAAATTATGGAAAGACTGAATGGAGACTGGAGCTAAAACAGGTATTAGATTTATTACCTGTGGCCAATACCTGCAATTTTGAGTATTGTGCCCAGTGGACAACCAAAGTACTGATTGGGGACTGAAAATGGGTCCCGATTGTCCTCCCAACCCCACATGAGAATTATTTGCCAATTTATTGATTAGAGATAGGTAAATGGGTACAGAAAAACAGCAAAAAATGGGACAGATCATCAAAAAAATCAGGATGGAAACTTGGAAAATCCATACAGGAAGTTGGTATTCCAGGACCAGAAGCCAGAAAATGGGGATGTTGGTAACCCATCAGGTACCATTAGTACCTGAAGACGCTGGGTCAAGTTCAGTACCGAAAATTCAACAGGTTTAACTGTTTTTGGGGGGGAACTTGTTTCAGCTCTAATGAGGCTGCGTTTAAGGGAAGGGCAAGGCATAACACAGAGAGAAGGAAACCGTGATAGGGAGAGAGAGCTGGGAGAGAGAAGAATGGTGGGAGGTTGTTTGAAAAGATACTGTACAGAGACAGGTAACCAGGGGGGTGGAAGGAGTAGGAAAAGTTCCCCGAACCAGGGGAGGCTACAAAAGGGGGCTAGACAAACTATACAAGAGACTACTTCCGTTTGGTTGTATATATGTGTGCCCGCCGCTGAGGGAACTTGGATGGTGAAAAAGGCCAAATAAAGGACAGTGGCGAATGGCGAGACCTGAGAAACAAAGCTATGGAGATGCGGATGGGTGTCATCCTGCAATGACTTACCATCCAGCGCGTTTTGTTGCCATGCGCGCATGCGGATGGCCATGCACAGAACCGACGACCGGGGCCATTCTGTGCAAGCACGCCCTTTTCCAAAATGACACTGGCAACGTCAAAGCCATTTGGGGAAAGGGCTACGCGTGTGCAGAATGATTCTGGTGTTCATTTGCGCATGCAGTGTGATTAAAAAAAAATATTTGCAATAAAATAAAATTTAAGAAAAAAAAGAAAGAAATTCGTAGAGTCCTCTACAACTCCTCCCCACACAAAAAAACGAAGTGGTTTTTGAAAACAAAACGAAAAATAAATGATGTGTTTTCTGCATACCCTAACAGTAAGTCGAATTTGCAGTAACTGAACCATACCAACAAGGATTGGCTGCTAAGTTGTCTCTATGTATTTTTCAATGGTGTAACCAATTAACTGATACATTAAATTACTGCACCAGTTATGATAAAACATTGCCATTTCCCCATCTTTTACCAGATAGTTCCATTAGCCCCTATAATTCTTTTCCCGTTTTCCCTCTAGACTCTGGCTTCAAGTTTAACTCAGTTTCCCGTTAGATGCCTGGTTCAAACAAATCCACTGAATGCAGGTTTGCTATTGTCTTGAAGTAATCCAGAAATGTCAGAACACAGAAAAAACGATCAATTGGTGTTTCGGTGACCAATCAATTAACCGTTTTGCAATCTGGAATTTTGGTTATTAACCTCAGCAACAAAGGGTGAAAACAGACATGACGCTAACCACCCTTTAACCACCCTTGGTGGTCATTTATGCGTGTTTCAGGGCTGCATAGGGCACCAATACAGCTCTATAACATGCATAAATAACCACCAAGAGTGGTTAAAGGATGGTTAGCGTCATGTCTGTTTTCACCCAAAATTAACTATCCATTTCATCTCTGCCTAGGAGGGAGTTGAGCACAGCCAAAGCTAACAGCCTCGGAAATGCAGTGAACATTTGCAAACACTTCTTTTCGTATCATTTGTCTGTTTCCATTGTACTCTTGTCTCTCTTCTCCTCAGTCCGTATCCCCCAACCATCCAAGGAAAGGTCTCCACGCACACTAAACATCTGAAACTAATTTTAAAGGCTATGTCACAGCAAACGAGCTGCGTTGTAGGTTGGCGGAGTGCCCAGAACATCTCACTAAAAAAGTCTTAAATAATTCAGATTAGTCAGTCCAGACTATTAAAAAAAGAAGATGCATTTGCATTTTAGGACTGTCGCCTGAAAATCTAATTGTAATGAATCTCTGATACCGAATTTCACTTTCCTATCTTCAGGAAAAAGATTTACTTCTTCAAAAACCCTTTCAGTGACCCAGACGGCTTTTTGTTTAGCTCACAGGTGTGTCATGACAAAGTCTGAGAAACACAGGGGCACCCTTCTCTCCAGTAGAGAAGTCATGATTTTCAGTATCTAGGAGGCACATAAGGTATTTTTAAATGGATGGGCTGCTCCAGTGCTGGCCACCCCAGCCTGCTTCACCACTGGGGTCCCATCTGTCTAACACCAGCCCACCAGATGTTGAACCAGAGCAGGCGGTGCTGGAACAACCTGGAGCACTGGTGGCAGAGCGAGCTTGTCAAACCCAGAGCACCAGCCTAAAGCAGAGCTGTCCATGTAATGCACGGACCCACACTGCTGCTCTGCCACCAGACGGCCATTGCCACAGGCAACAGCATAGTGTTGCGGACACTCTAGCCCGCAACTCTATGGTGAGGGGCACAACGCTGACAGGAAGCGAATGGAACACCATTCGTTTTTGTAACTAAGGTAATAAAAACAAATGAATAAGCAAAGGACATTCGTATGATTTCGTTAGCTTTTGTTTTTTTTATTTTATTTGATTAAAAATCATTTTAAAAAAGTCACTACGCATGCCCAAAATTGCTGCTGGGGTCATGCTGCGCATGCGCGCTCTTTTCAAAAATGGCACGGGCAGCATCGGTGTCATTTTGGAAAAGGGCCATCCATGCATGAGCAGAACGGTACGTTTGGCGGCAGCCATTTTGCTCATACACCTTGATTTTTGAACGATGATTATTTTTAATGAAAGATAAGAAAAAACAAATGAAAACGGTAGAGGCCGTTAGGAAAATCCCTGAAAACAAGGGGAGGGGAGGGGGTGTTTCTAAATGGAAAAAAAAATAACGTGCCTTCTGCACAACCCTAAATCACAGTTGTTCAGCATCAGGCATAGTGCTGGTTCTATATAAATAATTATTTATTATTATTATTATCATCAATAATAAATGTTGCCAGATCAGAATAGAGGGCATTACATTATTTATTTATTTATTTATTTATTTATAATCTCACCCTCCCCTAAGGCTCAGGGTGACTAACAACATATATAAGAACATTAAAAACTGTAAAAACAAAATACAACCCCCCCCAAAAAACCCGACCTTGCCACAGCCCCCCACAAAACCACCCAATACCACCTCCCCATGTCCTACTCCAACCTACCCCAATCCACCCAGAACCCTGCCCCCCCTCCCCATCCTCATGACTCCACAAGATTCAAGGTAAAGGGGGAACATCAGTTAAACATACTGTAATGACTGATTGCTCCATTTTGCTGCTGTTCACATGGAAATTTGGGTAGTACAGAGCAAAATAGAATCATCACATTGAAAAGTACCTTGAGGGTCATCTACCCCAACCCCCTGCTTGGATGCAGGCTGGCTACACCTACAATATTCCTGACAGATGGCAGTCCAGCCTTTTTTTTAAAAAAACACCCTCTTGCACTGGAGGAAATAGCTCAATTTTGGAATTAATGATTGCTCCATGCCAAATACATTGCTAACCCTCCACAGAAATACTTACCGATAATAACAAAACATCCTTTATAAAATATAATTGGATCAGGAGAGCACACAATGGAAATAAACATCCTAGCTCCATCTTTCTACGGGCGTGAAGATCTTACACTAGTGAGCGTCGGAGAGAAATCAATTTGTAGTCGGTGAAAGCAACACACTGTAATAAATAAACAAACAGTAAAAAAGTGCAAGTGAGATTGGTATTGGCCCATATTAAGTCAGCCACTCGCTTATAACTCAGCAGTGTAAATTGCCAAGTAATTGGTATTGGTTCCTCTTTCCCTATTTACTTCTTAATTGTTCTCCAGATTTGCAGGTTACTAGCTGTTTTCTTAAAGTCGGTTACAAGCCTCGGATGCTTTCAGTCTGTGCCTTGGATAGGCCGGGGAAGGGATTACCACTTTCTTTTATGGGAGACAGACTCTCTTGCCTGCTAATTCGCCATTTTGTTTCTAAGATGGAGACCAGTGCGAGTCAAATCCCTGTCAGAATGGAGGCCAGTGCAAGGATGCTGTGAGTGACTATGAGTGCTGGTGCTCAGCTGGCTATGTAGGAAGAAACTGCGAGACAGGTATGTACATTAATAATAAAATAATAATAATAATCTTTATATAGCTCCCCCTGTCATGGTACTTGGAGCACTTTACATACAACAATTTAACACAACTTTTAATCCTCACAACAACCCTGTGAGGTAGGTTAGGCTGAGAGACTATTGTGACTGGCCCAAGATCGCCTAGCGAGTTTCTAGCTAAGGCGAGACGAACCAGGGTTCCCCACTACCTCCCGGTCCAAGTACTGTGCACTTAGACATTACACCAAACAGGTTCTCTGACATAGGTTAGATTCCTCTTTGCTCTACATAAAAGGGTATAAAAGAAAAAAAAGAAATGACCATTTTTCTCTGGGCACACCTCATTTCCACTTTGCATTGCTGTAAAAACTATGTGACCATTGACCAGCCAACGATGACTATGTGACCAGTCAAAGGTGAGCTGAGTTTACAGCTAAAAATCTGTATTTGGAAAAAAAAGAACAAACCTATCCAATTAACCCTAACCAAACCAAAAATGGCAAAGTGGATAGTAACAGCTACTAGGGAAGGTTCATAACAGCCTTTTGTTGTCATGGAACAGTTCTGCACAAACAAAACGGCTCTCAAAAGTCCGATCGGAATTCCGATTAGCCATTTTGAGAAGGCACAAAATGGCCACTGCTGTACAACAAAGTTTCGTACAACAAAATGGAGGCCACCGTTTTCTTGTACGGCAGCCACCATGTTGCACATGTGCAGGACAGCCCGCCAAAATGGGGTGTGGGGGACCAATCATTCCAATGAACAAAAAAAATCAGATCATTTGTTCCAATTTTTCTTCACCATGATCAATTCAACCAGATCCGTTGGAAATGGAATCTAGTCAGAATTAAAGATATCATCCCTAATTGCTACCTGTTTCTTTTCCGCTGGATATCCAGTTTCAGTTACTTCATGTTGATTTTTTCACGGAGATTATTTCAGTTCTTCATCATTTTGGCATCTTATTTATGTCATTTCTGCAATAACACTATTAAGCAGGTGCAAATGCTGAAAACGATGTCACCCCAAAACTGAAATGACCAAAAAAACGAAATAACCAAATTGAAAAGCCAAAATAACCTAAATATAATACCCAAACTCCTCCTCTCCACCCCCCAACACGTGAATACTGGTTCAAGATATCATCTTTGCCAACATGGACCTTTGCACATGCTTTATTGAAAGTTCATTTATCCTTCCTACGGAGACATACGAAAAAGGCTGGTCTTAAGCCATTGAAGTCAAGAAGGGTTGTTCTATTGACTTTAACAGAAGCAAGCTTTGTGCTGAATCTTCCAGATCCATGATTGTAACCGAATGCTGATATACACAGCACAATGTTGTCTCTTTGATGCTAGTTGCGCCATTAATTCATAAAAACGTAGAATTATTCCTATCTTTGAATGCACCAAAATGAGTGCGCAGACTTACTGTGCTAAGAAAAGATTCTCCTTCCACTTGCATTTTTGGCTCTGCCAGATAGGAAGTGCAAGTCAGGGAGAGAAGGCACTTTCAAGCCGTATCACATTTAAATGGTCTCACTGCAGACGTCTCGCAGAAGGGAAACAAGAACAAAAATAGCAGTTGAAATGAGGCGTAAGGAGAGACTCAGCAAAAATGGCAAGTGATGGAGTTAAAATTGTGAGCAGAACGGATGAGTCCTCGTGGACGGGGTGGGGAGGGAAAGTTAATCGACTGCAAAAGGTATTTGAAAACTCACTGAGACTTAAAAGCAGCTCTCTTGATCAGCAGCTTTTTTGAAATCTGGCAGACAGAAAAGGAGAAGAGAGCTCATCCAAAGCATTCCCAATGAAACCCAAATCTCTCTCCCCATTCCCGCTTTCATTACAAGTTACAGACCCCGTTTTATCAAAAGCTTTGCTAAGGCTCAAGAGCATTTCCAGCAAATCTGGAATGATTTATAGTTTCTGTCAAGGGGGAAAATGTGCTTTCTAAATGTTTAAGCTACAAAATTCGATAGTGCTCAGGAGTTGAAACTAACTTCTGGCTTTGAGCCTGTGAGCTCATTCCAGACTGAAATTCGAATCTCTGCCTCCAGCTCTTGTACTGAGCTCCCCACAGTAGGATCTCTGCACCTGGTCTGGAAACGTGGAAAGGTAGCAAAGGGTGGTGGGAAAAACATGTGATTTGTGTCACCAAATATTTGTACAAACCTTTCCCCATGGGGCTTGCCAAGTTCTCCCAAGCTGCTTCCGTCTACTGAAGTCATGGGCAGCAGAACAGGGTCTACTCCAGTGTGCAAGAAGACCTTGTTCTGCAGTGCGGTGTGACAATTCTCCTTTCAGGGACTTTTAGAGGATGCAGAGAAGACCCAAGGAGTAGGCCCATCAGTTGGGTGCTTCTTCCAGCCTTTCCTACAGAGTAAGAAGATACTCTGTTAATGTAGGATGTTAACAAATGAGACATTAACCCACATTAGCTAACATTAGCCCCCATCAACCCACACTGGGTGTCTTTAGACATAACATCAATGGATGTCTGAATGTGTGTTTTGACCTTGATATGAACACTGGTTTGGCTCTGCGTCTGCCATGTGGTGTTGCATAGACACACAGCCCATCTTGGACAAATTGGTGTTTGGTCGCCACTTGATCTCAGCACACAAGCACTGCCGCCTCGTTCCCCGTGTTGTTCAGCCAGAACACGCAAATTTTCCTTGTGATGCAACGGTGCTCACATTGGGTGTCTTCAGACGTTACGAGATCACGGTGAACCACGGTGAATACCCACCTGTGGTCACCGTGTCTCAAACGTCTGTTTGGCGGACGCCAGATGTTCGCCAAGGTAAATACCCACATGGGGTCAATTTGAACCACGCTTCCCGGGCTAGCCAGGGGAATGTCCAGGGAAGCGTGGTCAAACGGACCCCGGGCAGGGACCAACGAAAAGTAACGTCTGGCCACGCGCCACGGCCCGGGATCCCCGGCGGGATACTGGGCCATGGCGCTTCCGGCCCGATGCGGCGGGGAGCGTGGAGGGGGCGGGGCCGTGCGGCTGCACGTTGCGCCGCGCGGCCCCGCCCCCTCCCAGTTTCCCCGCCGGGATCCCCCTGGCACATCTGATATGGCGTGACGGGGCGACCTCGGGGGGGAATGAAGCCGGTGATTTCGGTACGGGGCCAAAGGGCCCCGTAACGTCTGAAATCACCCATTGTGCGTTCAACAGGTGGCCAATTAGTGTTGGGATTGTTATGGTGCACTGCTTACGCACAACGGCCAAACATGTGCTTAGGGGGTTTGACACATGATCTTTGTTATGTCTAAAGGGGCTCACTGTTTCTTAGGTGCTTGCCCCCACCAGATATGGGACTGCCATTCACAATACCCACAGCACCCACTCACAGTGTGGTCTCTGAGAATGTAGAGGTCCCTGGCTAAAGTGCACCCACATGTCTGTGTCTCATGAATTAGATTGCAGGAAGCACACAGGTCTAACCAGCACCATACATTCATGGTTGGAAACCTTAGAGTGTTGGTGGAGTGACCATTTCAAGCCCTCTCTCTGCTCTCGCTGGTACTGCCCGTGCTGGCTGGCTGCGTGCGCAAGGGAGACACAGTAGGGGCGGCCTATTTATTATGCTGAACATGTGAGCAGGGGCCGAACAGACCAAACCCGGCGAAATGACTGGTTTGCACCCAGTGTTCCAGTAGTGATCTCTCTTCTCCCTTCGTTGTGGCAATACATTTTTCAATCCGCTCTAGCACCAGTCAGCTGTTCAGTGCACTCTGGAATCCTCACCGATCTGGACACTGCTCAGTCCAGACAAGAAGAATGCTCCCAACGGTTTCCAGAGAGGGGGATTCTACCATCTATGACTAGTGTCCATTTCTGCCTACTCCCCAAGGTTTCAGCAGGGGATAGAGGTTTGTTTCAGCTCTGTGGAAGACTGTGGTTTTCAGTACTGTGGCGTACAACAATCGGAACGTTTTCCATAGCGGAATGAACTAGGGGTGTGCAGTTCGTATTGTTTTAGTTACGGAAATGAACCGAGACAAATTCATTTTTGTAACTAAAGTAATGAAAACAACTGAATATTTCGATATGTTTTCATTTTGACTTTTTGTTTTATTTATTAAAAGTAATAAATATTTTTTGGGGGAGTGGGGGGCGGAAATCACTGTGCACGCTCAAATGGCCATTCTGCATATGCACAGTGATTCTCTGAATTTATTATTTTTAATTAAAATAAATAATTAATAAATGGTGATTCTTTTACAAACCCCTCCCCTCCAATAAACAAATTTTTTTTTTATAAACATAAAGAAAAACTAAAACAAACACAAATGATGTACCTTCTGCACACCCCTAGCGAAATCTAAAGGTCTAATCTCTTGGGGTCAATGGTTACATGGGGAGGCTCTAGCTCCCTTTCCTCAGAGTTGTACAGAAACCACATATCTCAAGTACACCTGATGTCAGGGGAGAGGAACCTCCAGTCCATGGGCCAAAATCTGGAATTGGTCCACACGCCTCTTCCCTCTCCTCTAATCGGTCATGATTTCTAATCCAAACTTTTGTTTTTCTGAACATTTTAAGGTTGATAAATGAGAAGAGTAGGTCTTCGGCGAACTTTCAAGCATTTTCAGTTTTGCTTATTTTCAGACGCAACCTGCGCAACCAAGAATGGAGGATGCAAGCATTTCTGCAAGAAAGACGCATCTGGGAAAGTTAATTGTTCCTGTGCCGCTGGCTATAAACTTAAAGATGACAAAAAGACTTGTGAACCTGCAGGTCAAGTTTCATTTCATTTTATTTAAGATTTTAACTGCACATTTTCAATTTCCTAGTGGCTTAAGATGCACATATCTCAATGAAACTAAGAGGAATGGTGCATCTAAGATGGAGTCAAAGTGGTTCAATGGATAGTACTTGGAACTGAGTCTTGGGTTCAAATCTTGACCTTCGTTTTCAAAGTAATGTGCCATATTCCATAAGAGATGGATGCAAAGTAGTTCAGGTAATATCTTGCCTTATACCCATCTCTTTTTAAATATACCTTCCCGAGGCATGTACCAAGTCAGAAACAATGTATCCGTTTATGAGAGCTAAAATAAAAATTGTTATATCTGTTGATTTTTCAGTACTAGAATTGAACAAAAAATTTCAGGTATGAATTGGTACCCAAATCAGTTTTTGATCAGGTACCCAAAATACTAAAATGTTGAAATACCAACAAACTGGTATCGTAAAATACTGATTTCATCCCAATTTGGGGGAGGGGGGGTATTAGTTTGTGTTTTGGGGGTAATTTAGAATACTATTTTTAAATATTTTTTTTTAAGGTAACTGAAAATTTGGGGGCTTGAGTACTCCATGGTATTCAGGTAACAATTCATACCTGAAAAAGTAATTGAAAATGTAGGTATTGCCCATGAGAACCAAACCAGGTAGGAACCAATTTCAGCTCTAATTTATACCCATTTTCTGCAATGCAAAATTTCTGATCGGAATTTAAAACCTTCACCAAACATCTAACTAGCTCTAATACTGTTTATACTCCATTTGCTAGCAAAATGGCTTGTAAAACCTTTGAGGGAAAAGTTGTAAAATGTGCAGTTTCTTATTCCCATTTTTACCCATTGCTATCAGGCAGACTCCAGTGAAAATTGAGAAAAAATAATATTTAACTGTGCTGCATTTAAGTGTCTAAAAAGAAAGCTTTATTTCAAATACTCAGGCGCTTATAGATTAATAAATACCTTTTTTTATAGCAGACTGACATTTTGGGTTGTAAAATATTTACATAGTATATCTTTTTATCTCTTCTCATTCTCCTTAGACACACGTATTTATATCTCACTGGTTAGTTGGTTAGCTAAAGAAATGTCTACTCTAATAAGTGAGAAGCCAAGCGCCCTGTATAAGTGAAACAACAGAGGCGAGTTTCCTACCGTGCACATCCGTCTTCTTCAACTCCCTCACTTCCTTGTTTTTTTCTAAAATTTATAAACAACATGGTATCCCACAGCCCATGCAGAGGCATAGTTGTGATAAGCAGGCTACTATGGAGGGCACAAAACCTTCTCTCTTCGGATTTAGATTCATCCGAAAGATGTAAGGAGATGGAGGGTGCGGGGGAAACATAGGGCGCAACAGAAAAGGGCGAGGAAGCAGCGAGACCCTCAAGGGTCAGGAAAAGCCCCCGTGGGAGACCACAATAGCCCCACACCAGAGCCCCTAACGCAGGGGCAAGGCACAGAGCCTAGGGGCAAGGACAAACCGCGGGGAAACCAGGAGCAGGGAGAACTGACAGCCACGCCACCAGCTGATCTGGGGGGCATGGCTACAGCGCCGCGACGCTCAGCGCGGCTCCGTGAACGAGGGGGCGGGGCTAGACTTATATAAGGAAGCCAGAGGGAACATAGCGCTGCCGGAGAACAGCAGCGCTGTGAGACTGGCCCCGAGCGATTCAAAGAGACTAGAGCAAAGTGTGAAGTGAGAGAGAGCGAGAGAGAGTGGCAGTGTGAGTGAGAGTGGTCGAGGCGAAAGCAAGAGGAAAGGTACGGTGAGTGTGGTATCAGGGGTGGTTGAGGGAACTGGGCGTGTGGGGCACTCCCCTTCCTAGCCTCTGTCTGGGCCCCGCCCCTGCCCCTGTATTGTGTGTAGAGATTCCTGCCTGCCCTTCATTCCTGGTTCTGTTTTCCCTGTGGCCCTTCACTACCAGCACAACCCCAAAACCCCCCTCCTGTCTGTGTCACGGTGTATGTGGAGCAGCTGGTGTATGCAAGGGAGTCCGAAAGAAGGGGCTCCACTCGAGGTTGCGTTCCCTTACCCCGATGATGAAAGGGCCCTGCTTCTGACGAAGTCTTACAGGCCACCCAATATCCTGAGGGGTGTATTTTCCCAGAGTACTCCTGTGGGGCCCACCGACTGTGAAGTGTGTCTGGGTACTGTGTGTGACGCTTGGCGATATCTGTGGAACCCTCTCCTGGATTCCCTGTCCCCCCTAACAGTTTCTCCGGCACCCACCATGGATATGGCTGCCAAGCTTGAGGAAATGCACCGTGCCATCCAGGCACTGGCATTTGAGGTAAAAGACATTAAGGAGAGGCAAGAGGCAGGAGTAGCAGAGGGAGGTGGCCAAGGGGAGGCTGCTGCATACCCCCCAGGAGGCCGAGGGGGGGCTAATCCCCCAATGGAAAGAGGGGCACGGGGGAGAGAGCCGAAACACCCCCCCATAACTAAATTCGCAGGGGACCGGCGGCACTTCCAGGGATTTATAGCACTCTGCCAGTTGGTGTTCCGTACCCAACCCCTTACCTACCACTCGGACGCACTGAAGGTGGCGTTCGTGATTGGGCACTTAGAGGGGATTGCCCTTGATTGGGCTACCCCCCTCTTGACCCAAGAGAGTCCTCTGCTTAATGATTATCCTAAATTCATTCAGGAGTTCTCGTTCCTTTTTGACAACCCCCACCGCGTAAAAGACGCCGAAACGGCGATAATGTCCTTGCGGCAGGGTCGGGGAACACTTTTAGAATATGTGACCCACTTTCAGAAATTAGCAGTAGAAGTGAACTGGCCGGACAGTGTCCTGAAAGTCCTGTTCCGCAAAGGGCTCCACGATGAGGTTAAGGATCAGCTGGCCTTCACCGCCCTCCCGGCTAAGTGGGGAGAGCTGGTGAACCTCGCCTGTCAGATCGACGAGCGCCTCACTGAACGGCGCCGAGAACGTCGGCAAGAAGGCGGAAGAACGTGGCCAGCCCGCCCCATGGCTGTAGGTCCCAGTAGAGCCGACGGGAATCGCCCCGAGGACCCTGAACCCATGCAGATTGGGGCGTCTCGAGGTGCGATAACACCAAAAGAAAGAGAACGAAGACGGTCTGACAGGCTCTGTTTCTACTGCGGAGAGGCAGGACATTTTGCCCGGGATTGCCCCGCGCTGCCCCCAACCCGCCGAGCAGCGGGAAACGATCAGGGCCGGGATGGGCGAGGGGCCTCCCGGTAGCCACGACCCAAGCCCCCTCGTCCCTGTTGGGCGGGACGCCCCAGGTGCCCCTCACGAATGGGCAACTTCGGGTACCGCTAACCTTAACCCTGACGCCAACCCGGTCTCTCGTGGTTTTTGCCCTTATTGACTCCGGGGCCTCGGGCAACTTCATACACGAGGCCCTGGTTCGAGAAAAACAAATCCCGGTGCAACCCAAACCTTGCCCAGAAATTGTGGTAGCCATAGACGGGTCCCCATTAACTTCGGGGCCCATTACTACCTGTACCCAGAGGATGCATGGGGTTATCGGGACTCACGGGGAGACCATCAGTTTAGACGTAGTTTGTACGCCGGCATTCCCGGTGGTGTTGGGGATCCCGTGGTTGCGCCTCCATAACCCCACCATTAATTGGCAGAAAGGAGCGGTGGTCTTCGCGGCTCCAGATTGCACCCCACACCTGCTAAGGCCACTCCCGGGTCTTGTGGGGGCCGCTACCTGGGAACAGGAAACAGGCATTCCCCAGGAGTATCGGGATTTACAAGCCGTATTTAAGGAGCAACATGCCTTGACCCTACCACCACACAGGGATTATGACTGTCCCATTGAATTGTTGCCGAATACGGTCCCCCCATATGGGAGGATATACGCGCTTGCCGAACCCGAGCTCAAGACCCTTAAAGAATACCTGGATGATAATCTCGCCAAGGGGTTTATTCGACCCTCCACGTCCCCGGGGGGGGCTCCCCTGTTCTTCGTGCCCAAAAAAGATGGCGGTCTGCGGCCATGCATAGATTATAGGGGCCTGAACGCCATCACGGTGAAGAATCGTTACCCGTTGCCACTCATCCCTGAATTGTTGGATCGATTACAAGGTGCCACCTTGTTCACGAAGCTTGACCTCCGAGGGGCCTACAACCTACTGCGTATTCGTCCCGGGGATGAGTGGAAAACCGCGTTCCGCACAAGGTATGGGCACTTCGAGTATCTGGTGATGCCCTATGGACTAGCCAATGCGCCGGCGGCCTTCCAGCATCTAATAAACGATATATTCCGTGACATTCTGGACCAATATGTAATTGCTTATTTAGACGACATTCTAGTATACTCCCATAGTTGGGCCGAACATGTGATCCACGTTCGTACCGTCCTTTCGCGGTTGGAAAAACACCGCCTCTATTGTAAACTGTCCAAATGCCTCTTCCACCAACATACGGTCCCCTTTTTGGGGTTCATAATCTCCCCCAAGGGGATACACATGGAAGCAAACAAGGTGAAGGCTATTACGTCCTGGCCCCCTCCTCAAGGGGTCAAACCTTTGCAGCGGTTTTTAGGAAGCGCGAATTATTACCGCCAATATATACCCCAGTACGCGGATAAAACCGCCCCTCTGACCAAGTTGTTAAAAAAGGGACAGCCGTACCAATGGGGGCCCGAACAAGAAGGGGCCTTCGAGGTCCTGAAACAGGCATTCTCCCAAGCCCCCATCTTACAGCACCCGGACCCGGAGCTGCCGTTTACCATCGAAACCGACGCCTCGAGTGTGGCCCTAGGGGCAGTTCTAATGCAGACCCCCCCAGGTACCACCCTACGCTTGCCATGCGCTTACTACTCGCGGCAACTCAGCCCGGCCGAACGCAACTACACTATTATGGACCGTGAACTGCTGGCGATTAAAGCTGCATTTGAAACGTGGCGACACCATCTGGAGGGAGCAGCTCACCCGGTTCAAGTCATCACCGACCACAAAAACCTAATGTTTCTCCAATCAGCCCGTATTACCACAGGAAGGCATGCCCGGTGGGCACTCTTCTTTACCCGGTTCCACTTCCAGATCAGTTACCGGCCAGGACCCCTCAACGCACTGGCAGACGCGCTATCCCGCCGGTATGAAAATCCCCCAGATGCGGCGCTCCGAGGGGAAACCCTACTGGCTCCACGGGTGTTCGGCGCAGTGGGAATCACTGCACAACAATTCTTACAGTTGACAAAACAAGAGGGTCAGCTTGCCCCAACGGCCAACGAGGTTCATGAGCTCCCACGACGAGGGGGGGCCCTGATAGTCCCTGATACAGCAAGGCGTCAAATACTCTGGGCTCACCACGATGCCCCCCTGGCAGGCCACCCAGGACAACGACGAACGCTGGCTCTACTCCAACGACACTTTTGGTGGCCAACCATGCACCAAGATACACAAGCCTACGTACGGGGTTGTGCGATTTGCAGCCGCACCAAAACTCCCAGGGGGCGCCCGGTAGGGCTTCTCCAGCTGGCCCCATTACCCCAAGGCCCATGGCAGCGGATTAACCTTGACTTCATCGTGGACCTCCCCCCCTCCCAAGGGTACACCACGATACTGGTCATTGTGGACCAATTTACGAAAATGGGCCACTTTGTACCGTGTAAAGGACTCCCCACGGCTCCGCAAACCGCCCTCCTAGTCTTACAAAATGTCGTTCGACTACATGGGCTTCCGACCACTATTGTGTCCGACCGAGGGTCACAATTTATCGCTCGTTTTTGGAAAGCCTTGTTTGTGGCAGTAGGAGTCCAGTTGGCCCCTTCATCCGCCTATCACCCTCAGACAAACGGTCAGGTAGAGAGGGTGAATCAGTCCCTAGAGCAGTATCTCCGCTGTTACACGACGTACTTACAGGACGGGTGGGTTGAACTTCTGCCCATTGCAGAATTCGCATATAACAATGCCGGCCATGCCTCCTTAGGGACCTCTCCCTTTTACGTTTCTTACGGTTTCCACCCTCGACTGGTGTTCCCCGAAATCCCAGCAGTATCAGTACCGGCAGCCGGAGCCCTGCTTTCCCGCCTCCAGCGGGCGCAGGCCCAAGCACTAGTCCACCTGCGGGAAGCTCGCCAACAATATAAAACACAGGCGGATCGGCGGCGGTGTTCCGCTCCGCTATTTCACGTGGGGGACCTGGTATGGGTGGACAGACGGCACTACCCGTCTATACGCCCGTCTTCCAAGCTCGACGACCGATATATGGGGCCCTTCCCCATCGCCAAGCAGATTAACCCTGTCTCCTACCGTGTAACCTTGCCCCCTCAGTCTCGGATTCACCCCGTGTTCCACGTATCCCTCTTGAAACCCCACGTTCCCCCTCTTTTCCCGGCACCTGCAGCACCACCACTCGTCCCCACCCCGCAGGGGTCCCCTGAGTACGAGGTCCAAAGCATCCTTGACTCCCACCGTGTTCGGGGGGCGTTATTCTACCTTATTGACTGGAAAGGGTATCCCCCCTCGGAGCGTTCCTGGGAGCCGGCCGCGGGGGTCCATGCACCCCTTCTAACGCGCCGGTTCCATGCCCGCTATCCATTTAAGCCGGGCCCACACCCCCCACGGTGTGGACCCTGGGGGGGGTACTGTAAGGAGATGGAGGGGGCGGGGGAAACACAGGGCGCAACAGAAAAAGGCGAGGAAGCAGCGAGACCCTCAAGGGTCAGGAAAAGCCCCCGTGGGAGACCACAACAGCCCCACACCAGAGCCCCTAACGCAGGGGCAAGGCACAGAACCTAGGGATAAGGACAAACCGCGGGGAAACCAGGAGCAGAGAGAACTGACAGCCACGCCACCAGCTGACCTGGGGGGCGTGGCTGCAGCACCAGCTGACCTGGGGGGCGTGGCTACAGCACCGCGACGCTCAGCAAGGCTCCGTGAACGAGGGGGCGGGGCCAGACTTATATAAGGAAGCCAGAGGGAACATAGCACTGCCGGAGAACAGCAGCGCTGTGAGACTGGCCCCGAGCGATTCAAAGAGACTAGAGCAAAGTGTGAAGTGAGAGAGAGCGAGAGAGAGAGTGGCAGTGTGAGTGAGAGTGGTCGAGGCGAAAGCAAGAGGAAAGGTACGGTGAGTGTGGTATCGGGGGTGGTTGAGGGAACTGGGCGTGTGGGGCACTCCCCTTCCTAGCCTCTGTCTGGGCCCCGCCCCTGCCCCTGTATTGTGTGTAGAGATTATTACCTGCCCTTCATTCCTGGTTCTGTTTCCCTGTGGCCCTGCACTACCAGCACAACCCCCAAACCCCTATCCTGTCTGTGTCACGGTGTATGTGGAGCAACTGGTGTATGCAAGGGAGTCCGAAAGAAGGGGCTCCACTCGAGGTTGCGTTCCCTTACCCCGATGATGAAAGGGCCCTGCTTCTGACGAAGTCTTACAGGCCACCCAATATCCTGAGGGGTGTATTTTCCCAGAGTACTCCTGTGGGGCCCACCGACTGTGAAGTGTGTCTGGGTACTGTGTGTGACGCTTGGCGATATCTGTGGAACCCTCTCCTGGATTCTCTGTCCACCCTAACAAAAGAGAGCTGACACAGGTACCTGCAAAAACGAGTACGTCCAACACATTTCTAGTACTTAAATCAGTCTTCAACACATGGGTACTAATTGGTAGCTGATTAGTGTTTGATTCGAGTACCCGGTGTTCCAGAATGTCAACTTCCAGCCCTGGAATACTGACCGATCTTTCAGTTTTCCGTCCTGATTTTTTTGTTTTCTGTCTTGATTCCCTGATTGGAACCAGGGGGGTGGAAATTCAGGTACTGAAAATTACTACTTTGGGGGGTTTCCAGCTACCAAATGATTGGACTGGTAAGCCCATTGAATACCCAACATAGTACTCAAAAATAGGTAGTTAGGTAGGTAGATTTTATTGCATGGCCATTAGCCTTGGCAAACAGAAATAAATATAAGCATAAAGATAAACATGTAACAAATACACAAAAAGACAAATAGGACATCACAATCAGTCCAAATAGCAGCATATCAATATATTGCCAGAACTGATGTACAACAAAGACAAAGATAAATTAAAATAAAGAAAAAAAAAGGATGTGGCAGTTATAATGTAAATATTCTGAAGGAGTCTACACATATCGTGACTCAAGCTATGCCCTTGAATAAATCTCCCTATATGGACACGGCATGAGCACACAGGCACATGGATCTAATTTTCATTGCTTGGCCTAAAAACTTGGCCACCAGCAGTGACCTCTATTTATCATAATCCCCCAACAAAAATTACAGATAGTCCCATACAGGTTAGCCAGGGACAGGCTTCAACATGGGGCAAATAAGCTCATTCATTAGTCGCACATATAATCTACAATACAGTAGAACATGCTGAACCGATTCAACCTCCCCCTCAGCACAAGGGCAAAATCTTTCTGAAAAGGGTATTGCTCTGTAACGTCCCTCAAGTACAGCAGTGGGGAGGGCATTCATACATGCATGAAAGAACAGCATCCTATGGTTGAAGGCAATAAGATCTGCAAGAGATGAAGCAGCTGAATCCGGTAAAATGGAAGTATGCAGGGAGAGAAACGATCATTTAGTTGAGTCAAATCTTCCTGGCATTCCAAGTTAGAAAGCCTTAACATTGGGTATTTTCAGACGTTACGAGACCATGCTCAGACACAGTCAATACCCTGTGGTGGGGAATGGCCTTGTGACGTCTGTTGGGGAACCGGAAATTCCCCCCATAGATGTTAGCCACGGTCAATCACGGCAGGGAATCACATTCACCACGCGATCGGCGGGACCGCAACCATGGGATTCCAGGCTGTGGTCAATTCAGGCGGGTGCTGCGGACGCATTGGCCGCAGCGCCTGCCTGTCTCCCCAGAGGGTGGGCGGCGGGGGAGCGTGGGGGGGCGGGGCCATGCAGCCTCACGTTGCACCGCACGGCCCCACCGTCTCCCCGATTCCCCTCCGGGATCAGCCAGCACGTCTGTTGGACGTGACGGGCTGATTCCGGCGGGGAATCAGAAGGGTGATTCCGGGACGGGGCGAATGCCACCTCGTCTTGCATTAAATCACCCTTTAATTCCAATTTGGCCTTAGTGTACCCCTGAGGTAGCAGGTACGAAAGAGAGAGACCCATTCTATTTCCCTACTCTGAACATCAGCCATCCAGTTCAGTTTTGACTGAACTACTGCAATCTCTTTGCCTTTCCCAATAGCCCAGAGATGGGCCCCATAGAAGAGTCGGGCAAGGGTCTTGCCCATAAATAAATGGCTTGCTGGCAATATCAAATTTCCACCCCTCAATCTGGCAAAGCGGAGAATGGCTGTGGTACTTTTATTAAGCCTGCTCAATCGAAGATTTAGAGCAGACAGACCAGGCATCAGGTGATTGGAAAATAATGCTGAGATTTCTAAAAGAGCTAACCTGCTCAATTTCATTGTTATTTATTTCCCACCTATGTTGGGTACTTGGTTTGCAAAAAACAATAATTTTGGTCTTGCTATAATTTACTGTTAGCATTTCTTTATGGCAATGATCTGCCATAAAGGCTGATAAGGGTTCTTTTCATACCCACAAGAGTTTGGGACATTAAGGCTGAATTGTCAGCAGGTACTCAAAAAGTTGGGTATTACCTGCTGGTAAACTCTCCCGCTGGACAGAAAAGTTTCACCAACCCCTTTCTGCATGCTGAAAAGGAAGAAAGGAAATTACCACTACTCCTTTTCCTTCTCCTCTAATCTGTCGTGATTTCTAAGCCAAACTTTTAATTTTTGAACATTTTGAGGTTGATAAAGAAGGCGGGTAGGTCTTTGGCAAGTTAGGATAGTTCAACAGTACATATCTGAGTCCCACGTAATCAGGCCTCCGTCCACAACACTTTCAAGCATTTTCAGTTTTGCTGATTGGTAACTGGGGGTGGGGTGAGGGGAGGATCAGTATTGAAAATTACTAATTTGGGGGGGGGGTTTCAGCTACCCAGTGGGTGAACTGGTAAGCCCATTGAATACCCAACATGGTACTCAAAAATGTGGGTATTACCGGATGGTAAATTAGGTGCTCATTTCAGTTCTAATCCTAATAATTTAGGTAGAGGAGTGATGACACTCCTCCAGTGTAATAAAACTGTGATGACTGGAATGTCATTAATGAAAGGGCTATTCACAGGGGTTGGAGAGAAATGGCTCAACGTTAAGTTCTAAAAAGTCTGGTAAAGTTACTAATTCGTCTCTGTTTCTTGACATTTTGGTGTTTTTTTAAACAAGCGGGATTTCTCCCACAGTTTAAAGCTGCAGCGCTGGGAAACCCCCGCGGGGGGGGGGGGCTTTAGACGCACCTCTGTAAACTGGAAGTCGCCTGGGAGCCAGTAGAAACAGCGGCGTCACGTGATCCCTGGGTGTTTTGAGAAGCAGCGTAGATAAGACCCCAACAACATCTTATCTACGCTGCATGTCAAAGAAGCCAGATGTCACGCTGTTTCTAATGGCTCGCGGGTGACTTCCCGTTTACAGAGGCATGTCTTTTCCTTAGTACCACAGCAGGAGAAATCCCACTCGTTTAAAAAGGCCCTCATTACTTTGGACATCCCAAGAGGGTTTTTTTAAATTTATTTTTTATTGTTGTACTTATTGGATTGTGAAAGCTCCTGAAGGTATCATAAATTAAGTCAAATAGGAATATGAAAAGCTTGAATCAGCAGCAGCCCCACTTCCCTGAATTTAATCTCTGTCATCTGGACAGGGAGTGGCACCATGTAGCCAGGGGGGGTCTCTCCCAGAGCTCGCAGGGCGCGGGAGAGCTCACAGGGGAATTAGCAGCCCCCCCAGTTATGACCTTCGCCCCTCTTTCTCGGGGCTACGCTACGTGGGTACCCAGTGGGGCCCCCACCTTTGGCCTCCAACCTCCCCTTATAGCCAAGGCCTGCCACGCCCGGTAGCGTGTCTACCGGGCATCTTGCCCTGTGGGGCCCCTGGCTCAGTCCCTTCTATCTGACCTGTTCTTGGTCTGGATCCTCTGAGGAAGGTCGGGCCCAGTCTGGGTCCCTGGGGTCCGGGCTGCGAGTCCGGTCCGGAGAGGAAGGTCGCTCCAACAGTGAGCTCCTTCCCCTAGCTTCCCCCTGCTCTAACTGAGCTTCAGACCTTTATAGGCCCTGAGCATGCTCAGTGCCATTTGGCCTTACTGACATGCTCCTATCCTTACATCTTGGTTACTCAGGCCTTGTAGATAGGGAGCTATGCTGGCCAGGCCTTGTAGATAGGGAGCTTCCTGAATGGGAAAGCCACCCTATTCACCAAGACAAACGCTTAGCTTCTGCCTTCCACTTGGTTTATTCCAACACATAACTCGATGTGTGGCTGACTGATGTAATTGATTACAAACCATTTGCGTTCTTCTGACAGTGGCATTTCCATGCGGGAGAATCTCAGCTCCGGATGCAAAGAAAAAACTTCTCCGGTCCTTGAACAGCAATACCTTTGATGAATGGCTCTCCACCAATTATACTGAAGAGCAAGACCAAGACAACTCCACTCTGATCATCCCAGTAAAGAAAACCAATATTCGAGTTGTTGGCGGAGAGGACAGCAGAAGAGGAGAAGTACCATGGCAGGTACCAAGTGATATTATCGTCTGTTTCGCACACCCGCAGTAGCTTTTCTTATGTAGAACGCTCATCCAGTTTTATGTATTCGTTAGCGATTCTTTTGTATGAACTTGTTGGGCATTCTGTAGCTGTTCAACAAATCTCCTCAAGGTCTAATCTTTCAGGGAATGTGGCCCCAGGCAAATATTGCCCAGCTGAGGGCTACATTGACACCTTGCTGGGTTCTGAAGGATCAGGATGCCAGTCAGGGTGTGGGGTCATCTAGGACATAGGCAGATGAGAAGATCAGGGTCAAGTCAAGAGACAAGGGTTTGAGCAAGGAATCGGAAGCACAGATGAGTCTGGGATTGGGGCCTGGGCAAGAGGCAGGGAATGAGAAGGACTGAGGGAGCAAGAAACAAAAGCAAGGCTGGGTTGGGATCAGAGGCAAGAACAGGAAGGAGAAATGAGGCCCTACTCCACACGGCTTCACATTTTCCCCTTCGGTTGCCTTATATCCTGGGTGAAGGCCAACGAGGATGCAGAAAGAGAATAGAAAATGATAGAATTAGGTTTGGAAGGTACCTCCAAGGGCCATCTAGTCCACCCCACCAGATGAAGTAGAGAGCCTGTTGGGCACAAGCCAGGTGTGGCAGTGTCAGTACCAATCTGGGCACCACCCCAAATACCTACAAATACTGGTTTGTGACCCCATATTTTGCATCTGTCAACCCAATTGTCAGAAAGAGCAGTGATTGAATCCATGACCTCTTGTCCTAAAGACATGACTCTCCATAGCTTGAGCTAAAGAGAGAAGTTCTGTATCAAGGATATAGCAGAAGGTAATACACTTAAACCACATTTCATATGAGTTCCAGCCATGCCTTTCTCTGAATAGCAAAAATCAAACTAGTCTTCATCATTAGCTGTGGTCAAGATGACCCAGGAGGATTTCACCTATTTAATTATTAATTATTAATTATATTGCACCAACAACGTACCTGGCACTGTACAGTCAATAGTTCTGGACAGGTCTCTACCCCAAGGGGCTTACAATGTAAGAGAGACAAGGGAGGGGGAGACAAGGGAGAGGCGAATGTTGGGAGGGACAGGAGTACATTCATGAGGCTGAGAAGTTACAGGCACACGTGCTTCACTTAGTTACAGGGAACTAGATTCTAGGGATGTGCGAACGTGGTTCGGGGTTCGGCCTGAACGCAACATGTTCAGTCCATTTGTGAACACCCCAAACCCGAACTTCCCCCCACCCAAACCAGCCAAACAAAGTTCAGGTTTCAAACCCATTCAGACGGGGGCAGGGGACAGGGGGGAACCCGGTTTTCCCTCCTCCCTCCCCCCTCCAGGCTGCGTGGGTGGAAGGTGTGCTGGGGCTCACCTCCCCCCCCGGCCCGGTCTCGTAATTTATTTATTTTTTTAAAAAAACCCACCCCAGGGATGACCCTAAGGGGTGGTGCCGGGGCTCTGGTCTTGGGTCTGGCGGCAGCAGCAACAGCGGGTCCAGTGGTGCTCTGGAGCACCACCAGACCCGGTCCTGCCGCTGCTGCTGCCGCCGGACCCAGGGTCAGTGCGTGACCTACCTTGTGGTGCCAGGGCTCCAGCCCCGAGTCCGGCGCTGCTCCGGAGTGATTCAGGCTTCTACTAGGCCTTCTGGGTCATGTGACCTGGAAGGCCTAGTAGAGGCCTGAAGGGGCTCTGGAGCGCTGCTGGACCCATTGCTGCCACTGCTGCTGCTGCTGGACCCATTGCTGCCACTGCTGGACCCAGGGCCAGGGCTCCGGCACCACCAGGTAGGGTGATCCCTGGGGTGGGGGGGGTTTACATTTTTTTTTACGAGGCTTGGAGGGGAGAGGTAAGCCCCAGTGTCTCTTCCACTCATGCAGCCTGGAGGGGGGAGGGAAAACTGGGTTCCCCCTGTCCCCTGCCCAACGGGTTCGGACCCCCTGAATGGGTTTGGGACGAACAGCCCAAACTCAAATGATTTCAGGGGGGCTAAACCCCAAACAGGCCAAACACCGAACACTCCAGTGTTCGCACACCCCTACTAGATTCTTCTGAGTGGGGAAAGAGGATGCAGTTTCACTCATGATGAGCCAGAGAAAGCCTGACAGAAGAGGTGGGTTTTCAGGAGGGATTTCAAAGTTGGGAGAGATTCAGGGAAGGAGTAGAGAAAACCTATCCAGGGAGGGAGTTCCAGGTATGGGAGGCAGCAAGGGAGAAGGGGCAAAGATGCTTAGAGGAACAAAGGAGTCGCGAGTAGCCGAGGGTAGGGGGAGACTAGGAGCAAAGCTCCTGGGCAGAAGCATGGTGGGATACAAGAGCAGAGAGATATGGGGGAGCAAGGCCATGAAGAGCCTTGAAGGGGAAGACCAGGAGCTTGTTGAATGCATTCCCGTAGAGGGAGCCAGTGCAGGGCAGAGAGGAGGGGCTGAACATGGTAAAAATCCCTTTTTTACCAAGGGCAAGGTTGATTGATTTTGGCTGTGGAGCATTGAACAGAGATGAGGGGGATGAGTTCAGAGCAGGGGAGGCCAGTAAGGAGGTAGTTGCAGTAGTCAAGGTGAGAGCATGGACTAGCATCTTGTTCCAGGCCAGCTAATGGAAAAAAGCTACACTGACCAAAAATGATGCTTTCTTGGGCATGTCTTTTGGGGGCCACCATTCTGGAATGTAAATTTTGCTTTGGTTCCAACAATAGGACAATTTCAAAAAGAGGAGATGGTTTTGGAAGTAGAGATTCTTTCCCATCAGAAAGTAGTTGAGTTAAAGGTTTTCTAACCAGCCATAAATTGAGTCCTTTCCAGAGCTTTCCAGTTTATCCAAAACCAGGATTTTAATCACCAATCCCTGTTTTGGTGAATTCGATATATTCAGGGACTCATATTCACTGCATTATCTCCATTGCCAGCAATGTGCAAATAACAGTGAATGAGGGTCCCTGAATATACCCAAGAACATATTATTTAACTGCTGGGCTCTAACAGCCGATCAGAATGGGGCATGATCATTGATTCCTTCAGGTCTGGCATAGCTAGTCAGGTGAACGGTAGGGATACACGAACAAGGTTCGGAAGTTCGGAGTTCGGACCGAACTCGGTCTGTTCGGTCGACTGAACCGAACTTCCGAACCGAACTCGAATTTCAAACCGAACCAAACCGAATTTCTGAACTCCGTTCTGTTCGCCCATCCCTAGTGGCAACACACACCAAAGAAACTGGTTTTAATGGCCGAACTTGGTTCGGAAGTTCAGAATTCGACTGAACTTGGACTGTTCGGTCAACCGAACCGAACTTCCGAATGGAACTAGAATTTCAAACCAAAGCGAACTGAATTTCCGAACTCCGTTCTGTTCACCCATCCCTAGTGAACAGGGAGGCAGATGAATAGACAGCATGGAGCTTGGAATGGAAACGGCTTTGTTTGTACAGATCAAGCCGAGGTATTTTAGTCTCATCTCAAACAGAGAGAGAATGTAGGAAGGTGTTTTGTGGAGCCTGGGTAGCGAGAAAAGGAGCTCAGTGAGGGGCAGGGAGGGCTTTGTTGGAAAAGCTGAGAAATACAGGGATTTGTCGCTAAGGGTTGAGCATCATCTGTGAACTCAACTTGTGCATTACACTGTTTGAGTTAGCAGTCAGGGGTGTGAATTAGAACTGAAATGGTTATCCAATGCTATCCAGTAAATGGTCAGATCTATGGGCTGCTTGCCCACATTACCTAATCTCACATTTGTTTCTAAAAAACGTGAGATTGGGTAACATGGATGAACCTCCTTTTGCATGCAGCAGGATGAAATTGCATGTGCATTTCATCACGGAATGAGAGGGTTGAAAATCCAGCCCTGTCCTTTATGTGAGCTTAAATACAGGTGTAATTCTAACGTGTGCAGGGGAATCTCACCGTAAGATAAACTTTGCAGCAACTCCCCATAGCTTCCTCTGGCTGCTTTCATTCCCTTGCGACGGGGCCTTTCAGGGCAGCCGTGGCTGGATGATGTCACCCGGCTGCGGCTGTCTGCAAGGGACTGGAAGCAACCAGAGGAAGCTATGGGGAGAGGCGGCTGGAGAAGTCCCTGCTTTTGCTGCAGCTGCCGCTGGGTAAGTTACTGGGTAGGGGTGTGCATGTCATTTTCGTTATTAGAATAACGATAACAAAAATTGTCATTTTTGTTATCGTTATTGCAGTAATGAAAATGACAATCGAGAAAAACGACAACAATAAAGAAAACTACAATGTCATTATCGTTGTCGTTATTATTAGTGACACAGCTGCGGTTTTGTTTTGGATGGAAATGGAGAGGGGAGGAGGAAGCACACATCTCGGAGTCGTAAACGGGGTTGAACTCTTGAACTGTGCCTGTGTTCGAGCAGCTCAGCAGTATCGGATGGATGTATCGCTGGCCAATGAGCAGCGCAAGCAGGCCCCAGCAGTCTCATGGCACTCTGTGATTGCTCAATGCCTGCTGCCTCTCACAACCAATCAGGGGGGCTCTGGGGGAGGGCACTGCAATCCTTTATAATGGGAGGGCCAGGTTTTCTCTCTCGACTCTGTGAGAGCTCTGCTTGTCAGGTTGCATTTTACAGAACCGTGGTGCTTGTACACAAAAAATGTAGCTCTCATTGTATTACCAATTGTATTAGCCCTCCTTCACCCTTGTATTACTAATACCTTTCCTTACTTATATATCCTACATTCGATTTTACCTTCTCCCTTTCCCTGCCCTTCTCCCCCCTGTACATTATATATAGATAGGGGAAGGGACATAATAGATATATTATATACATATACATATATAATAGACATATAGATTAGAATAGATATATAGTACATTTAGATAATAGTTTTCCTTTTCCATTAGTGCATATATAGATAGAGAGATTAGATATTATATAGGCATGTAGGCTAGTCTGTTTTATTATATATATTAGGATGACAGGATAGTAGGTTAGATTTAGGTTAGGTTTTGTGTATATATAATTAGATCATACAGTAATTCTTTCAGTATACGTGCACTTGTGTGTACAATGAGAAAGGGAAGGACTACTAGGTCAGCCTCTGGGGCAGGTGGCCCTGGTAGAGGACGTGGATGTGTGAGGGGGGGGGGAGTTGGCAAGTCCGCTGCCACTTCTGCCACTGGTGGCAGCCCACCGCCCAAGCTGAAGAGATCTGATTTTTTCCCCTCAAGGTGGCGGGTCTTAGCAAGGGAACGTGCAGCAGCAGACATCTCGAGAGTGGCATGCCACTGCACCTGAAGCAGTCATGCCAGTCCCAGGATGGTTGTAGAGGAGCGCGAGACCCTGATGACGGTTCTTGGGACTGGAATGACTGCTTCTGGATGCAATGGAATGGCAGCCCCCTGTGAGCGGAATGATGACCCCAGAACCCAGATGTGGTTCCCTGCGGCTCCCTGTTAATCTTTTTGTTGCAGATCTAAAGAGCATAAAAAGACAGGAACATCAGAAGTGCCATACTGGCTCAGACCAATGGTCTATCAAGCCCTACCTGGCCTGCATTCTGTCTCCAAGTGGGTGACCAGTCTCTCTCTCTATGCGGGGGACTTCCTAACAGGTCATAGGGCAATCCATTCTGTGTTGTTCCAGCCCCTGTGCCTTGCCTTGCATTCTGCGAAGCCGCCTTTTGGGGTATGGAAATATTTCCGTACTGCGGACCTTGTTGCCCTGCTCTGTGAGGTCTCCCTCTCTGAAACAGGAACACGTAAAACCTACATAATATCATGCCTCTAGTCCTTCTCAGGCCAATACCCATTCTCCAACACCAAGTGGATGGATGGTGCTGCTGCCGCCTGCCTCTTTCCCTTTCTCCCATGTACACCACCACCACCTGGGGTGCTGTCTGCAAGTTGAGACCCTGGCTGGCATGTCTCTCTGTGTGCGCTGCTGCTGCTGCTTGTGCCTGACTGCCCATCGGCACCGCCCACCAGTCTATCCGCCCGTCAGCCTGTTCGTCCACTGCCACCCACTGATGCCTGCTGCTGCTGCTGAAAGAGGCGAGTCCCCCTTTCTCACTGGCAGACTCAGAAACAAGACATGTGCAAATCCTGCCCTTCCTGGAGTGCTGCTGTCTGCAAGTTGAGACCCTGGATGGTATGTCTCTGGGTGGGTGATGCTGCTGTGCTACTGCTCATGCCCGACTGCCCACGAGCACACGCCCACCTGCCAGCCCACCAGCCTTCTCCTTTTCTGCCACCTGCTGATGCCCACTGCTACTGAAAGAGGCAAGCCTTCCCCCCTCTCTCTGGCAGACCCGGAAATAAGACATGTACAAATCCTGCCCTTCCTGGGGTGCTGCTGTCTAGAAGTTGAGACCCTGGCTGGCATGTCTCTCTGTGTGCGCTGCTGCTCATGCCTGACTGCCCACTGGCACACACCCGCCTACCAGCCCACCAGCCTGCTCCTTCTCTGCCACCCGCTGATGCCCACTGCTGCTGAAAGAGGAAAGCCTCCCCCTCTCTCTCTGGCAGACACTGAAATAAGACACGTGCAAATCCTGCTCCTCCACTGCCACCCACTGATGCCCGGCCCACTGCTCGTGCCTGATCACCCACCCACCCACCTGCACACCAGCAAGCTCGCTCTAAAGGATAGTATTCTTCTTGTCCTCAAAGTTATATGGAACAATAAATAAAAACAAATTTTACAACCTGGCAGTGGCACTTCCTCTGCCGAGGAGCCCACCTCCACCACCTCACCAGATGGTCCAGCCTGGGTCTCCAGGATTTGTTCCTCCACTGCCACCTTGACCTTCCTCCTCTGTTTCTTCTTCCTGCTTCCTTCACCTTCCATCCTCACACAGACACACACAACCCACACACACAGAGCTTTTTTTTGGGGGGGGAAGGGATGTTTTGAGGGGGAGGGATGGGGAGGAAGTGGATTAGGGAGGAGGGGTGGGGAACTTTTATGGGGGGTAGGGAGGACCTCCCCTGATGCCAGGGCAGGGCAGCCTGGGGGACCTGGGAGGGAGCCGGGGGGAGGGAGCAGCCATTGTGGTTGTGACAGGCCAGGGGAGTTATGGTCCCAATCGGGGGGAGGTGAGATCAGTGAGATGAGACAGGTTTTTGTTGCATGTCCCGCTCGCTACCCCCAGGCAGAGGGGCAGGTGGTGAATAAGGCAACCACTGTCCAGGAGGTAATCCTGGATTGAGCTGTCGATCTCGTATGTATAACAGCAACCTGGCTGGACAATGAGTCGGGGCCTATTCTGGCTGACCTTGTTCCCACCGGGTATGCCGTGCAGCATTAGCCATGTTCGGAGGGATGGGAGGGGGGGCAATGTAGCCATAATTTATAAGGAGGGTTGGACTGTAAGGAGGTACCTGGTGCAATCCATATCAGATATTGAGGGTCTTCACCTTGTATTTGACTTGGCGGGTGACAGTCTGGGAGTGCTGCTTGTCTACCGTGCACCTACCTGTGCAGTAGCCTCCCTACATGCTTTGGCAGAGGTGGTGTCAGGAGTGGTGTTACGGTCCCCGAAGTCAGTAGTCTTGGGGTACGTCAACATTCACATTGACGCTGACCTTGTGGGAGCAGAGGATGAGTTCCTGGCCACCATGGCAACCATGGACCTGTCCCAGATGGTTATCGGCCCGACACATCACTGCCTGTGTTTTGTTTAAACTGCCAATGCACCAGTCTGTAAAAATAGAACTGGAAATGCAAAATAAATGGAAATGCTGGGAACGGCAGTGGCCATTTTTACACAGATGCCCCCACCCCCCGTAAGCGTGCGCTCAGTGTTCGGGCAGGTGTGCAGGGGGGGCCATCCATGTAAACAGCTGGCAGTGGGTGGGGGGATGGGTGTCTGCTTGGTGTTCACCTGTGTGAACTGTTAGGAGGTATGTCCCTGGGACAGCCACAAGACACCGTCCAAAAGGCAAAACCATGGGACTGTTAGCAAGTGCCGTCATTTGCACGAGATCTCAATGGGACTTTACGGCACCTCTGATTGCTTGTGTCTCTTCCACACGCAAGCAATCAGATCAACATGAGATTCCCACAGGCTCAAGAAATGATGAGAATCTCATAAAGTAGAGCCTCAGGCCTGGCTAGTTTTTATTTGATCTGTTTCCAGTTCCTGAACCTGGACCCACTTCCTCCCCGTAAACACTGACAAACCGTGCTTATAAGAACATAAGATGTGCCATATCGGGTCATATAAACAGTCCATCAAGCCCAGCATCATGTCTCCAACAGTGGCCCATCTTGGTCGCTTTGGAGAAGTAGCCAGCAGGTCATAACGGAGTGATCCACATTGCCTGCCATTCACTCCCAGCTCTAGAGAATCAGAGGTTACATCCCACAACCTATTTGGCTTCCTAATAGCCACGAAGGGACCTACGAGACAACAGCCCACTGACATCTGTGTTCAGTCCATGCAGCCCCCAATCACGTTTAGCATACCCAGCCTAATAAAGGGCCAACCCCCCCTGCCCATACTTCATGTGCTTGTGGCAGCTTCCACCAGGAGCACTAGTGATCGCCTTCCCTGCGGCAGCCTCTCAGCTGAGTGGTGCGCTACACATCTCCCTCCCCACCTCTCAGTTGGGAGGCGGTTGTGGGGGAGGGAGATTGCAGGGGGGATATCTCTAGCGCACCTCTCAGCTGAGATGCGGCCATGAGGAGGGAGATTGCAGGGGGGATATCTCTAGCGCACCTCTCAGCTGAGGCAGCCACAGGGGAGATTTCTCTTATGCACCTCTCAGCTGAGAGGCAGCCATGGGGGAGGTTTGTGGGGGGAGGGAGATCTCTAGCGCACCTCTCAGCTGAGAGGCGGCCATGGGGGAGGGAGGTTGCAGGGGAGGGAGATCTCTAGTGCACCTCTCACCTGAGAAGTCGGGAGACTGTGGGGGGAGGGAAATCTCTAGTGCCCCTCTCAGCTGAGAGGCTATGTGGGAAAGTGATCTCTAGCACACCTCTCAGCTGAGAGAAGCGGTGTGGGAAGGTGATCTCTAGTATACCTCTTGGCTGAGAGAGGCGGTGTGGGAAGGTGATTGCTAGCACACCTCTCAGCTCAGAGGCTGTCTGGGAAGGTGATCACTAGCACACCTCTCAGCTGAGAGGCTATGTGGGAAAGTGATCTCTAGCGCACCTCTCAGCTGAGAGGCTGTGTGGGAAGGTGATCACTAGTGCACCTCTCAGCTCAGAGGCTGTGTGGGAAGGAGATCTCTAGCGCACCTCTCAGTTCAGAGGCTGTGTGGAAAGGAGATCTCTAGCGCACCTCTCAGCTGAGAGAGGCAGTGTGGGAAGGTGATCACTAGCGCACCTCTCAGCTCAGAGGCTGTGTGGGAAGGAGATCTCTAGCACACCTCTCAGCTCAGAGGCTGTGTGAGAAAGTAATCACTAGTGCACCTCTCAGCTCAGAGGCGGTGTGAGAAAGTAATCACTAGTGCACCTCTCAGCTCAGAGGCAGTGTGGGAAGGAGATCTCTAGCGCACCTCTCAGCTCAGAGGCTGTGCGAGAAGGTGATCACTAGCGCACCTCTCAGCTCAGAGGCGGTGCGAGAAGGTGATCACTAGCGCACCTCTCAGCTCAGAGGCGGTGCGGGAAGGAGATCTCTAGTGCACCTCTCAGCTCAGAGGCTGTGTGGGAAGGAGATCTCTAGTGCACCTCGCAGCTCAGAGGCTGTGTGGGAAAGTGATCACTAGTGCACCTCTCAGCTCAGAGGCAGTGTGGAAAGGAGATCTCTAGCACACCTCTCAGCTGAGAGAGGCGGTGTGAGAAGGTGATCTCTAGCGCACCTCTCAGCTCAGAGGCTGTGTGAGAAGGTGATCTCTAGCGCACCTCTCAGCTCAGAGGCTGTGTGGGAAGGAGATCTCTAGCGCACCTCTCAGCTCAGAGGCTGTGTGGGAAGGAGATCTCTAGCGCACCTCTCAGCTCAGAGGCTGTGTGGGAAGGAGATCTCTAGCGCACCTCTCAGCTGAGAGGCTGTGTGGGAAGGAGATCTCTAGCGCACCTCTCAGCTGAGAGGGGGTGTGGGAAGGAGATCTCTAGCGCACCTCTCAGCTGAGAGGCGGTGTGGGAAGGAGATCTCTAGCGCACCTCTCAGCTGAGAGGCTGTGTGGGAAGGAGATCTCTAGCGCACCTCTCAGCTGAGAGGCGGTGTGGGAAGGAGATCTCTAGCGCACCTCTCAGCTGAGAGGCTGTGTGGGAAGGAGATCTCTAGCGCACCTCTCAGCTGAGAGGCGGTGTGGGAAGGAGATCTCTAGCGCACCTCTCAGCTGAGAGGCTGTGTGGGAAGGAGATCTCTAGCGCACCTCTCAGCTGAGAGGCGGTGTGGGAAGGAGATCTCTAGCGCACCTCTCAGCTGAGAGGCTGTGTGGGAAGGAGATCTCTAGCGCACCTCTCAGCTGAGAGGCGGTGTGGGAAGGAGATCTCTAGCGCACCTCTCAGCTGAGAGGCTGTGTGGGAAGGAGATCTCTAGCGCACCTCTCAGCTGAGAGGCGGTGTGGGAAGGAGATCTCTAGCGCACCTCTCAGCTGAGAGGCTGTGTGGGAAGGAGATCTCTAGCGCACCTCTCAGCTGAGAGGCGGTGTGGGAAGGAGATCTCTAGCGCACCTCTCAGCTGAGAGGCTGTGTGGGAAGGAGATCTCTAGCGCACCTCTCAGCTGAGAGGCCGCCACCTGTCTCTCAGCAGGCCGAGCACGCTAAGTGGGATCCTATGATGCTGGAGGTCCTGGATATCAGCGATGCTGGGGAAGAAGCTAATTGATGAGATGTGGACACGTAGGTGCACTGATTGTCCTGCACAGTGGGTCCACAATGTCCCCAGACCCTGCCGTGAATGGCGGCTCTATTGGGACCACAAGGTGGATGCTTAATAGACAGGTACACGAGAATGCGCTCGGTGAAGGCTAATGTTGGGCTATTGTCTCATTTGATTCCCCCCCTGGTAAGTTCCTGTGTCTGCCATCTAAAATTTAAATTACCATTTGCAGTCATGTAATCTCCAGCCTCTGCTGCCCTCCAGTGGCTTGTGGCTGCCTCTGCTTTAAATATACACCTTTGGGCAGCTTGGGTTTTTCCTGTTAAATAAAATAAACCATGTCTGGAATGAATACAGGCCATTTATCTTTCAGTCATATAAACGGGGATGCCACTTTATGACCATCAAGATACCAAACACCGGTCTTGAAATGATCCTTAATTGGTACAAGTCTCATTGAGTCCGTGGCCATCCTTTTTTCCTGACAAATGTAAGAAAGAGGGTGGGGCAATGCTGTAGCTCCTCCTTTCAACATGGAGACGCCCCCACAGTGCGCCATGATGCCATGGCATTCCAAAAAGGGGTGGGGCTATAATGGAAAAGGGGCAGAGCTCAGGCAAAATCCTACCGTAGAAGGCACTTCTTCACCCCTTTCTCATGCGGCCTTCCATCGGCACGGTGACATGAAAGGGTGGAAGGCCTCCTGCCATTGTGGACGTCAACTTCACCCTGAGGAGCTTGGGCCAGGAGTATGTATCTTGAGCCTCGGGTCCATAAAATCATAGAGTTGGAAGGGACCTTGAGTAGGGCTGGCTTTAATAAATTCTTGCGAAGTCTGCTTGGAGTTCCGATAGTAACATCTCCTGCAATACTAAAACTGGAGACAGGGATGGGTTCCTTGGCAGCCAGGAGAAATGGATATGTATTGCAGTATTGGCTGAAAATCTTTCATGTACCGCTTCAGTCCCTCCTGAGGCAGTGGGTGTTTTTACACACACATTTCTCCTGCATGTTTGCTGTTACATCCTGAACTTTCTGTGCATCTAAATCACTCACCCAGTTCTTAAACATCCGGATCTTTGAAGTCCTGCATAGAAATTCTGCCAGAACTTTTGTGTATAAAAAGTTCGCCTGATAAACTACTTTGCTCCAGGCAGCTGTGGTCACTTGGTTTCCATGGCAGCCCCTCAAGTCTACAGCTGTGGCGGCTTTAGGCTGCCTCAGGGCAGTGTTTATGTGCAGAATGCATCCAGGAACTGCCTCAGGGCACTGTGTGTGTGAAGAATGTATCTGGAACTTACTTGTGGACTTGTAAACGCAGAAGATTGAAAGACCAGCACTTTAAGGTGTGTGTAAAAATGCCCAGTGTCTGGAGGAAAAAGTGAAGGCAGGTGGCCCTCAAAGGGATTTATGGTGGCCAGGAGCTTGAACAAAAAATTGGAAGCCTGGGGTTCTCTTTGGATTTTTTTCCAGACATATTCCTTAAGGGAAGCCTCTATGCTTATTAAACGTAGAAATGTCAACATTGAATTTCAGTCCTTGAGGGCTCAGGCATCTATTTCCAGAATATCTCGATGTTATAAATACCCCAACCATTTAATTCCATCATATTTAGGAATAGTTACAAACGTAACTCTCAGAAAAGCTTTTACCTCTCTCAGGCTTCAGGTAATGGCGACCCAAGTTTTATATGGTCACTATTTAGGTGTTCCACTTAAGGATCGTTTGTGCATCTGTGGCTCAAATCAAGTGGAGGATCTGGTGCATTATCTTTTACAATGTCCTCTGTATGCACATCCCCAAGATCAACTATTTAAATTGACCAACGCTAGACCTGAGTGGCTCCCCCTTTGATTGATGGTATATTTCCTCTCTGAGAAGAGAGCGGAGGTGACAAATTCTATAGGCAGTAGGGGTGTGCACCAGACCCCCATATCGTTTTCGTTTTTCATTTTTGTTATTCAAAAGGTCGCTTTCATTATTAGTGACAATGTCATTTTTGTTATCAGTATCAATGATATTCATTATCGATATCGGTACTGTTTCAAACCAAGATTCTATTTTTGGTATCAGTATCGTTATCGATTCCCATGCACAACTATATCTATCTAAATCTAAGGAAGATAGGAGAAGGGAAAAGGAAAACTATTATCTAATAAATTATCTATATAACTATTCTAATCTATATGTCTATAATATATATCTATATCTCATCTATACTACCTATCTATATATAATGTACAGGAGGGAGAAAGGCAGGGAAAGGGAGAAGGTAAAATGGAGGGTATGAGGAAGGAAAGGTATTGGCAATACAATGAGGGCTAGGGAGGATTTTGTGTGTGCAAGCACCACAGTTCTGTAAATGCAACTTGACAAGCGGAGCTCTCAGGGAACAGAGAGAAAAAAACCTGGCCCTCCCATTATGAAGGGTTGCAGTGTCCTCCCCCAGATTGGTTGTGGGAGACAGCAGGCATTGAGCAAACACAGAGTGCTATGAGACTGCTGGGGCCTGCTTGCGCTGCTCATTGGCCAGTGATACATTTATTTATTTATATTATTTGATATTAAAACTTATATGCTGCCCCCTTCTGCTACATCCATCAGATACTGCTGAGCTGCTCGCCCCTCCCAACACAGACACAGTTCAAGAGTTCAACCCTGTTTAGGGTTCCGAGATGTCTGCTCCCTCCTCCACATTTTCCTTCCAAAACCAAACCGCCACAGCACTAATAACGACAATGATAATGACATTGTTGCTTTCATTTTTGTTATCGTTTTAATCATTTTTGTTATTGCTTTTATCGTTATCAATACCGTTAGTTATCGATAATCTCAGTTGTCGTTTTCATTATCGTTGTAGTTATTCTGTGTTGTTGTTTTCATTATTGCAATAAAACAAAAATGACAATTTTCATTGTCATTGTAATAACAAAAATGATATGGACACCCCTACTATCCAGCTTTGGAGCTGCGCCAACACACTAAGAATGCGGCAGGCAAAACTGCAGGAAGATCTTCCCTTAAGCGGCTTGTATTATGAACTATATATTGGTTTTATTTTTGTCCTTCAGGTCTGCTATATCTTGTTTTATTCATGCACATTTTTAAAAAAATGTATTTTGTAAATCCTTATGTGATGTATAGTTGTCATGGTTATATGCCAGTACAATAAATTCAATTCATTCATTCACTCACACTTGGTCCTGATCCTACCAAAACTCAGTCTAGGCTTTGCCTTGACTCCTGACAACTACTCACCTGTGCAGGGGGAACTTGGCCTCTCTCAATCATTGACGTCTCATGTTTTAAGATCCAGAGATCCCTAATTTAAAGGTGCCTCTAGTGATGCCCTTGGACCATCATTGCTGTATTTACACACATCCCACAATTTACACACACCACGAGTAGATCCTATTCCATCCCCAACGTTTAGCCATAATGTTGGATTGCTCCACACACCTGGCTAAAGCTTGGATTTCTTTTCCCGCAGGTTCACTTGCTGGACAGCCAAGGACTAGGACTCTGCGGCGGATGTATTGTCAGTGAGAAGTGGGTGGTGACCGCAGCACACTGTCTTGAGTTTGGAGCAAATTTGACTGTTGTGGCAGGTAAGCAAAATGCCTTAAAACATTATTGGATTGGATAAAGTAGAAACAACCCCTTAGGTAATCAGGGTGAAAAACCCATTTATTCAGTTTTTCCATACTTCTTGCTGCACTGAACACACTCCTGGTAGAAGGGGGCACTGCATCCAAGGAGTCTTAGAATTTGTGGGGGCCAGGGTGAAGATAAAATGTGGGGACCATAATTGCCCCTTCCCTGTGGCCCCAGCTTCTTGGGGGCTCCCTCTGTAAGGCCCTAGAGATGGTCCTATTTGGAAGCCGTGTATCCTGGGTCACCCTGTGGTAAGGCCGGCCCTGACTACATCAGTCATGAACGACTTAACATTGCTGCCCTACTCATAATAGACAAAAACATTACTCTGAAATTAGAAAGCTGGGTCATCTCTGGATGTGATCACTCCGGTCTCCATAAGGGGGGACTGAGGCGACTTTTACACAAGCAGTGGGATGCAGCACGTTGAAGAATGAGCTTCCTGAAAAGCCCTGCGGGGCTCGTTTAGATGCACTGGAAGTAGCCAACTGCCAGAGGAATTGCGGCTTGTGCGGTCTTTTTGAAGGTACGCTTGGGAAGCCTCGCTATCGGGGTTTCCTAAACGTGCCTTCAAAGAGACCAGATGAGCCGTGATTCCTATAGTGGTCGGCTACTTCCGGTGTGTGTAAACGCACCCTGTGGGGCTTTTCAGGAAGCGCATTCTTCAACGCGGTGCATCCGGACACTCATGTAAAAGTGGCCTCAGAGAGAACACCGAGGGAATGCAGTCACTTACAAGAAAGCTGCTTATTGGAGACCAAAAAGGGAGTTGGTATGGGGCAGTCGAGAGGATTAGATGCCCATCACACTTTAGGTCACCAAAAAGAGAATTTGGCTACTTGATTTGAGATTTCAGCTTCCCTTGTCACGTCACCGTATTTACCGTCAAGTTGAGAATACCGGCCATTGTAAAGAGGTGGGAGGAATCTTCCTGCTTGTTGCTACTTTCCAGAGTGAGTTAGGCATCTCTGTGGACAATCAACATCTTTAAAACCAATAAACCAAATCTGATGGACAGATTAGCTAATGACAATAAATAAATCCCGGTTGTGCTGCAAGGTTTCAAACAGCCGAAGTCCTGATGGTCCTTCCTTTTCCAGAATCACTTAGAATCACTTAGAGAGTCTGAAAATGAGACCACTACAATCATCCTAAGCAGTCAACTGGCTGTTAACAGAAGAGGTGTGCTTGGGTGCGAGAAGTTTCAGAGAAGCAGCAGGGGTTGGGAAAGGCTGATTTCGAAAGGGAGATTGCGTAGTTGCTCAGTGGATTCAATTTAGGGCCAAAAGGTGAAAACAAATGAAACAATAGCTACCTAAAAGTGGGTGGCTATTGGTCAGTTTAATAGGTAGGCAGGGAACGGGGACTCGTGTTCTTGATCTGAGCGCACCTCACCGAGGTGCCCCTCCTCCAGATGGCAGTCTCCTCCAAATTGAGGAGGGGGCCATGCAAGCTAAAGCAAGACCACGCATTCTTGCCGTCCAACACGGGGTCATTGTGGGGGAGCATGGCAATACAGTCCACACAGCCTGGTGTCAATTTATTTCAAGCTGGGGGAAGTGCTTCCTGGCTTGAAACAGACCGGCACCAGGCAATCCGCTTACCAAGGAAAAACTGACCAGCCGGGGGGATCCTTGCCAGGAAGCGCAGCAAGGATCCCCACCCCACCCCACCCCGGTCTATTTCAAGCCAGGCCCAGTCTTGAAATAGGTCACCGCAGGGGATACAGCCAATGATGATCCTCTTCCAGGAGGAGTTCAGCGGGAAGGGGACCAGACGGGGTGAGTGGGCGACACTCTCCAACATCCAATTAGGAGCTAACATCTACCAGATACAAGTGAAAGGCACACAACACTCACCGCCCACACATGGGGCTATTGTTTCTTTTATCACCACCCAAAAGGTCCATCGGTCTTTTCCTCTGCCCAGAGTATACTTTAAACATCTTTGACAGGTGTCTCTCTAAACTGGGGTGGGGAACTTGGGGCCCATAGGCCAAATCGGGCCCACAGCTGTTTTTTATTTGACCTCTTTCTAATCCCTGGATCCAATCCCGATTACTCTGGGTCAGCCAGGGAAACAGTAACCCAGACAAATCACAGCTTCTGAAGGCAGCCAGGACAGAAAGAGGTGGACTGTAGAGAATTCCCTCAACTTCCTTTCTGATGGGACCTTGAATCCAGTTGACCATCATGTTGTCATGATGCTTGGTAGGATGACCCCTTTGTCCCCTCCCAACCCAACATCTGCCTTCCTGTTCTCCCGAGTCTGGGAAGTGGGTTTGGACACAGTCTGTCCACTAAGCTACCCTGGAAGTGCCAGAGATCAGAAAAGCCTCTCAGGGCTTTGATCTTTTTCCCCCCAATATGGACCCAACCCCTTCAGAATGACATGACAACACAAGACTCCGTAGGGGGTGGGGTTACATTAAAAGGACATGACAGTCCCATCCTCTCTAGATGAAAGCCAGCGGGAGAGAAGATAACCGTAGGCACTATAAGTGAACCCCGACAACCTTAGTATTTTTGTGCGCACGCGCGGACACACACACAAAATATGTATCTAGGTCCAGGACACAGAATGGAGGCGTCCAAATCTCTGAGTGATGCACTGGTGTAAGCCCTATTTGCTTCACTGGACTGGGGTCAAGGATTCTGAAGGATTTTTCCAGGGTTAGGGCAGATACTCACGTCTCAGATTCTAGCTTTTCTAGACAAGAATCAGGGTTCTTGGCTTGTTCTTGCAAACGAGAATGAGCTGAGAACTGCTCTGACTCTTGCTGAGAAAAGCGAGAATCTCGCCTTCCCGCACTTGTTAAAAAAAAAACACGCAAAAGGAACCTTTGTACTCACCTGGCTGCCACGCTCAGAGTCCGGGGCTGCTCTGGGACTCCTCTCCGCTTCTCTGTGGGACCAGGCTAGGAGGAGAGTTTGTAAAAAGGGCTGCACATGCAAAGAACCACCACAGTGGCCATTTTGTGCATGCTCAGTCGAGTTTTTGAATTTTCTCGAGATTCTCATGAGATCTCAGAATGTTACTGAGATCTTGTCAAGATCTCAGTAACATTTCTCGATTCTTGCAAGAACCAGAAATCGTTCTCAATCCAGCCCTATCAAGGTTCATTTAGGAGCCTATTTTATTTATTTACATTTATACCCCATCCTTCCCCGAAGGCTCAGCGCAGCTAACAATACACAAATGATACAATTAAAAGACCTTAAAATACAATAACCCCCACCCCCACCCAATCCAATTCCCCCCAACCGTCTCCTACCCACTCCCCAAGTTGGTCCAATAAGAGAAGCTGACTTGAACTTCCAGATGGAGACCTGGGACCAATGCAACACTTTCTCTTGCTCTCTGTTCCTCGTCAGACATTCACAAAAATGCAAGAGTTTGTAGCACACTGCAGCAGGTGGAAGACCGTTCCTTAGGTGGGATTTGAAATTTTGCTTTTTCTAGTTGGCTGTCACATCAACATTGATGCCAACAATGGGCTCAATCCCAAAGCCTACGTAAACCACACGGAACTACACGTCCGGAAACCATGCGCAAACTGCGAGTATCCCCATAGTCGGCCCATTGTGCCATGTGGAAACGTGTGGTTTACATTTGCTTTGGGATCAAGCTCACCATCAATTCTATACGATACTCATCTTAATGTAGTGCTCCTCTCTGCCATTTGTCAGAATGGCTAATTCTAAAAAGGTGCCATTGTTATTCCATCAGGTGAATATAGCACTGAGGACGACGATGGGAAGGAGCAACAGCGCAGAGTCACCAACGCCATCTTGCATCCCACTTACGACGCCAGGAACAAGTACTACAATGACATAGCACTTTTAGAGCTGGATTCACCCCTAGAGTTCAACAATTACATTACTCCCATTTGCATTGCAGACAAAGAGTTCACTAACAACCTTTTGAGTCATGGAGAAGGCACCGTGAGTGGGTGGGGAAGACTGAACTTCCGGGGAAGGACAGCTACTATTTTGCAGGTTTTGAAAGTTCAGTTCATTGACCGTGCCACATGCCTGAGGAATAGCAGGTTTACTATCCTCCCCAGCATGTTCTGCGCAGGACATCTAACAGAGGCAAAGGATTCATGTCAGGGGGATAGCGGTGGTCCTTATACAACAGACATTGAAGGTACCTGGTTTCTAACAGGAATAACCAGCTGGGGTGAACAGTGCGCCATGAAGGATAAATATGGCGTCTACACCAGAGTTGCAAGATACATCAAGTGGATGAGAGATATAACACAGCTCACCTAATCAGTCCAGAGACAAGCATTTCTATTCTGTTCTGTAGATGGATCACTTGGAAATTAGAAAATGTAAAAAAAAAAGTTGGTTTCTTAAATATGTTGCACATTAATAAACAGCTTAAGGAGAGCAAATACCTAGATATTCTAGACTACACACAAGAATTATTAAGTGAAACCCTATGGTCTACATAGAACGGCAAAATGAAAGTCTCATTCTTGGTCTGCTTAATGTTGATGGGAGACGATGCCGACATAAGTCCCATCAAAATGAATGGAACATGCATTGGTACCAAGGCTCCCACTAGCTCTAAACAGGGGATTACACTGCCCATGATTATAATGGTTTATTTCTGGTCTTAAAAATCTCTGACAGTGAACAGCAGCATGAGCTACTTCAGCAACTGCAAGATTAAATGAGCACGTAGTCAACAGACTCGTTGAATGTTAATGTGAACCAAACCATGTGTTGCTATTAAAAGGGGAGTCTTGCATCAGCAGCTGCCCCAGCATTCTACAGGATTTGGGGGTGGAGAGAGGCGGCCACAAGCTGGATCAGAACAGGGAATAGTCACATGGCTGGTGGGAGAAAACTAACGGTAACTGGTCCGGCATACAGTTCTGATGTTCACATTGTTCAAGTGGCTAAACAATCATGACAACTTCACCAAATGGCTTTGCAATATTGTTTATGCTCATGTCTGGTAACACCTCAAGGCGTGTGATTTAGGAAAAAAATTATATTTAGTATTTCAGGCGTAAGTGATTTGGATGTGGCGGCTGCCCAACTGAAGTCTGCAAGCCGTTGGTAGTCATCTGCAGAACCAACTGTGTTCATAGAAAGGGGGCCGTTCATTGGTATCACAACCATTCCCAGGGTACATGCACGTAATGGGCTACAGCCAGCACATGCCTATTTCACTCAACCCCAGACTTCTGCATCCCTTGAAGAGAGCCACAATGGTGGTAGGAATGGAGTCATCTGATTCCGCATCAGGCCAGAGCCACCTGTGCCTGTTCCGTGGCGGTAAGAATTCCTTCTGGACCAGCAAACCAATATGCTTATGGCTGCTGATCTCAATGGATTCTATTAAAGTGCATCACAGAGCTCTGTGTTGGCTACCCACCTCCGAAGTACAGGGATTATGAAGGAGAGCAATATCAAAACAAGGAAAACTATCAGGTGCAAACTCATACCATACAAAATTCCCAAGGCAGGATTAAATGTTCTCATTAAGTTCTTTATTTAACAATGATTGATTATTTTTTTTAAATATAGATTTAACATTTTTTTTTTACAAGTACATTTACAATATGATTTAAATCTCTAGGCAGAGAAAACCTTCTGCAGTAACCTCTAGAGCCATGTACATCACGAGCCTAGTAGGAAAACTGTATACTTAACAGTTATTGTGCAAAGTTTCAAAAGTTAAAAGTCTAAGTCTGTACATTCAGATCAGCAGAATTGATCAGTTTCAGTAATGAATTAAAAGTGTACATCCAATGCTATTGGGGCCAGGAAGGGGGAGACAGGAGATTAAAAATAGTGAGACAAGCAATGGGTGCCCTGTTTACTAGTCACGCTTGTACCTCAAAAATGTGGTGTTATTACCATAAGGATTGCAATTACCGGATGTAAACCCAATAGTAATGTAACAGACTATTATTATTTTTTATAGTTCTAAAAAGTGCATTGCTTGTGATGTCATTTAAAATACATAGAAATATACCCAAGTGATGTAAAAACCACCTGTTAGGAATTCCAGCAGCTGGTCGACATTTGGATCGCTCTAATATCCGCAATGACCATTAGTTCAAACAGAAGTGTACAGTTTTCGTTTCTGATGATGTATGAGGTATAAATGACAGTATGAAACAGATACATTACAGATGTGTTGAAGAGAAGAAACACTCTCTGTTAGTGCGCTAAGAAACCTTCCAGAAAATTTCAACAACAGTCATACAGTTGCTGGACAATTCTTTTGCACAAAAATGGTCTCACACACACACACACAAAATGTATTCTGTAACAACCTTATAGTACAACCCAGAATCCATGGTTCAGAAACCAAAATTCAGTTCTAAAAGTGTCCCTTTCTTTTGTCCACAGTATAAAACGTTGCATTTGGAATTGGACTGTCAAAAATAAAAATAAACCCATAGGACATGCATGCCGCTAACCCTGTATTTTTTCAGCGCAGTCAGAATTATCTTTGTATACACTTGTTTGACCGTCATACCACCTGTACATACATACATATATATATATATATCACACAAAAAATCTGGACAAAACCAAAATAAATTATGAAAAGTTTCAATAGAACAGTCTTTAAAAAATAATAAAAGAAAAGTTATTGATAAAGATGGTGAAAAGTACAGTCTTACAACAAGAAGATTTTATAGTGCAAAAAAGTGGAAATTTAAATCATTGTTATGGCACGTTCCAACATTACTATACATTAAAATGTAAACTTCAACACTTTGCTAGATACAGCTTTTGGCCTCAGACCACTTGGAAACCCTGATTTATGACAACCTTGAGCTGTCATTCAAAATGGTGCTTGCCCACTGGAATCATCAGTGAGCTCTGCATCCTGAAACTAAGGGCAAAAGGAGGTTCCCGTAACATTATTGCATCATCATAAATGGACTAGGCCCAGATGATCTTACTGTAGAGTACATTCACATAGTTGAAATAGATCTAACCCTAGTCCGTAAAAATCAACTAGAAAATGTCAATTCTTGTTATGACTATTATTTGGTCTAGCAACAAGGAACTTTGTCATTTGCAACTGAACCGGGGGGGGGAAAAAAGAAAAGTATGTCAACAAAAGCTTTTCACCTGCAGGAGAAATTTCAGGCATCTAAACCAAAAATGGTCAATTTACTTCTCTGATGAGACTGAATGGATGTTATGGAGGAAAAAAAGAAACACCAAGGGAAAGGAATAATAATAAAAACCAAGTGCTGTACTTTCCAGAAGGGTGGGAGGGAAAAATGAAAGCGCGAAGGATGGCTTCCACTGATGACCGTGACAGCCCGCTCAGGACGGCAGGCCCAATTCAATGCCGATGGAGTTGTGACGTTCTGGGAATGTGATGAAGTTCCAACTATTGTGCTCTATTGGTCTGACACCTAGTTCATAACCTCCACTGGAGCATCAAAAAAAAGATGTTAATTAGTTCGCCCCTTAGTTCAGGGGGAACTTAACTTTCTTGGGTTGCACATGGCAGCATCTATAAAATAATGAAAATTATGTTAATACTAAAAGCACCTTATTCTGAGAAGACATTGCTTCTTGTTATCATGTAATGTTTCTACAATGCAGTCTAATATTGTGGGATTCTTGTTGGAGATGAAACATCCGTTGACTTCAATTGAGGTTTTGGTCATAGAACGACTACTGGATTTAACTCTGATCAATCGTCTTATCGACTCCCACCAAAGAGCCTGGTGATCTCTTCTCCGTGAGTATAATAACAACTCCATTGAAGTCAATGATCTTATTGACTTCCATTGAATCAGGACTAGGTTCCATGAGTATTTTGTTATGAAACGGGTAGCACGTTTTCTAACTGTGGGTAGCACCTGAAGTTTTAGGTAGCATGTTGGGTGCTTGACTGATTGCAGAGTACAGAGTTGGGCACCTGATTACCGGGTATTACTGTTGACAAGCTACCAATTTTTCATTTTAATGATCAATTTTAGTAATGGAAAAGTGCTAAACTGGTTTAGGTGGTCACTAAGTTGGTATATCGGGTAACTTATCAGATACCAATTAGTATACAACATTAGTGGGTCAAATCAGGTACCGCTAATGCTGACCGGCATACCCCTCTTTGTGGGTACTTGTTTCATCTCTAATTACAATGACGTTTTCTATAGTTAACATGTCTATGATACGAAGCGGATTAATGCCTTGGCTTGAAAAGTGGAATGAGCATGCATGTCAAAAATCAACCTTGCATTTAATGGCTTTTGCATAATTAATATGGCTTTAAGCTATAAAGCCTGCCAATTAAATCATTAAAGTGCGTGAGTAATAGTGCAAACTGCTACAATATAACTTTGCAAACCTACAAGCAAGACTGTAAATAGAACTATTTATCCTATACTTGCAACGTTTGGCAACATTTGGCAAAACATGCTTACCGATAACTCGCAAGAGCGCTGACTTTTAAAACAAAGCACAGGCCTATCTGGGCATTTAAGCATTAAGTGGCCCAGTTATTTTCATTAGTAGCTGAAAGCACCACATACAAGGCTCAGGGCAAGAGCAGTGCTTTTATACATCAAGATTCCTGTGGACTTCATTAAACATTGGCTCAAGCCAATAATGCTTAACAAGAGGCCGGATTATCCCCTTCAACGTTACCAATTTCAATAGAACAAGAGGTCATACAATACATCTCTATGGTCGGCTAGGGGCACTCTTTCTTGGATGTCTTATACAGGAGACACTTTTAGGGCACTTGAAAGGGTTAATTTGGCATGTAAGAAAATATTGTTAAATACGAGAACAAAAACAATTGGTGGCTCAAGGCTCTTCACAACCTTGTTCTTGCCTATATTTCTGCACACGTTTTCCACTATATTCTCACCTGAGAACTTGCTCCCTCTCTGTCACCGCCATCACTTACCCCTGACCCTTTTCCATCACTACTTCTGTGCCTGGAACTCCCTCCCGGAATGTAGTTGTTCTATTCCCTTCCTTTCAAATCCCTCCTAAAAACGTTACCTCGTCAGTCAGGTTTTCCCTAGATTCTCACTCTCACAGACTGAACACTCCTACTCCTCCTACTGTCTTATCAGTCAGGGTCCCCATTTCCCTGTAACCGTGCAAAGGGTAATTGCAGACATTACGGGATCAGTCAAGCATCCTGAATCACAGTGGATTCAGGGTGGTGGCTGTGATCGCCGTAATGTCTGTTTGAGACCCGCCTGGCAGGGTTAAAAGCTAACCACAGTTCTGGAGGTGAGGCCGGCCTCCCCCTCCAGAACCATGATCTGGGACGGGGCTGGCAATGGCTGCGATGCACGTCTACTTGCCAGCCCCGTTCCAGAATCAGGCCCCAACCACGGGACGGTGTCAGGCGCAGTGGCCTCATTGGCCGCTACGCCTGCCTGTCTCACCATGGGCGGGCAGCTGAGGGAGCATGGGGGGGGGGCTGAGAGGCTGCATGTTGCGCCGCACAGCCCCGCCCCCTCCCCGATCCCCCTCAGAGATCAGGCCGGCACGTCTAAAGGACAGCCGGTCTGATCACGGACCAGGATCCGAGACGGATCCCGGTCCAGGGTTCAGCATGGCAGGCCAAAAGGCCCGTCATGTCTGGAATTACCCAAAGAATGCACATCTGCGACTTCTCAACTTTGTGAATGTCTCCCTGACTCTCCTCTCTCCAGTCTCTCATCTCTTGTCTTTCCTGGATTGTAATCCCTTAAGGGACCTGTTTCTAGTTAATGATTGTTCGGTGCCAGGTACATTTATAAATAAGTAAGCAGCAGCAGCTAAATCTGAGATGCTAGAAACCACTTACTTGTGAGCAATCCTGCTGACTTCCGTAAGACGATGTGAGTAACTGCAGCCCGACACATGACGCAGCCGCCGGTGCCCGCACACGGCCTCACGGAAGTCAGCAAAGATCTGTCCAAGCAAAAGTAATTACAGCAAAGGGACCTAACACTAGTCATATTAAGTCTCTATTCTTCCGATTACAGTTTTGCTTTTAAGCAGAGCTTCCTCAGAATTTCTTAACCAACCCCCCCCCTCCGCAAAAAAAACACTTTGATGAAAATCCAATTCATCTGTTTCAAAAGTTTTGTTGAATTTCGTTTTGAGTTTTGTTCAATGAGTTTTCAAAGATTTTTTTGTCAAGAGTTTGGAAATCAAAGATGGCAGTGAGAACATTTCCCCCCTCCCCTTTTCATTTTGCAAAACAAAACTGAAGAATTTCCCATCTAAATAATTTTGGGGGGGAGGGGGGCAGGGAAGGGAGAGAAAAGTTCAACAATGTCATTTTTCTATTTCAAGGAGTTCAAAATTTGCCACAGTCATGACAGCTTTCGCAATTGGCTCAGGCTGAATGCTCTAATCCTTCAGACAGACTTGGGGGCTGATACTACCTGCGCCACCAACTCATTTCCTTTCATCTGTAGCAATACATCCCCTTCTGGAAACAGGAGGGAAAAAAAAGTTCTCTTTCAGTCCGAGAGGGCGGCAGCTTGGATAGTTTCATGGATTATCGACCGCAACCCTGATCTTCCTTCCATCTCTCTCTCTCTCTCTCTCTCTCTCTCTCTCTCTCTCTCTCTCTCTCACACACACACACACACACCCTCAGACTCTCAGCAAGGAGAACATTCTGTGTAGATTTGCAGCAAATCCTAAACTGTCATCTTAGCTGTAGAGCATGGTGTAGTCATTATCATCCACAAAAAGGCTACAAGTGATCTCAGATCTTGTATGCCGTGCCAACCTAGTTTTAACTTTCATGCTATAGCTAGAAGCTAGTGGATGGCATGACTTTCTTTCCTTAGTACAGACGTTAGTTCTGTACAGCTTGTAGAAGCTAGATCTTTGGCATAATAGTAACAGGCCCAAATTTTTGGAGTATTTGGAGGTAACAGTATTTTTGGAGAATATTTGAGAGTCCATGAAGGAATAGTTTCTTGGACTATCTACCGCAACCCTGATCTTCCATCACACACACAAAAGGTCCTCAGACACATAGCAAGGAAAACATTCTATGCAGATCTACAGTAAACCCTGAACTATCTTCTTAGCTGTAGAACTACTAACAAGGCACGGTTAGTCAGAAATGCATTCTCAAATCAAGAGGCTTGCTGTTGCCTGAATGCTGCTTAATGAACAGTACGTGTGCCCGGAAACCTCTATCACAGTGAGACAGCCGAATCCTGCTGCTCTTTCATGCACGTGTCCTGTAGAGAACTGGGAAGTCCACCCATGGAGGACTCGGGTAACAGGACACAACCCTCAGGAGTTAAGTGACTTTTAAGAACTTGATTAAAAGACTGTAGCAATTCAGAGATGTCTACCCATCTCTAGTTCCCAAGAATGGAGAATTAATCTCCTCAGTGTGCAAACTGATAAGTCCCAGCCTAGAAAAACGGTTGTCAAGTCTAATATATATGTGAGATGAGACTTATGTAGAGCTTAAAAGAAGCTCTTTGGGATTTTGTTGGAGTCATAGGAAGACTGGGATCCTAACGTCTCCTTTCTGTCTGATGAGAGACCTGTGAAACGTCTGGTTTAGATATTAACTATTTAGCACTGAGCTGCCAAGGTCAGTTATGTACGGGAGTGCAAGGCCATTGTATTAGCCTAGTAACCTCTCTTGGTTTTCTCCCACGTCTTTAACAGAAGGTGGTTTAAAAAGAGATCATATGAGCTACTTGTCTCCAAAGATATTTGGGACCTACACATCAATGTCATCCTCTCTCTAGACTTTCCTATGTCCGATTCATTTGCCACGTGATTAAGGCACTGACCGCAAGCCTCAAGGCTGCGAGTTCACGTCTTGATTGTTCTCACACTAAAAGGCTGCCTCCAGCGCATCCAACTGTAAATAAGTACGCGATTCATTGCGCTGGAGGAAGTCAAAGGCAGTCAGATATGGTGCGGGCCACATCGTTCTCTCACTATGTACTGTAGGCCGCAGAAACTGGTGGGACTTAAACAACCCAGCTGGGTGGGTTGCATGGCTGAGGATGGACTCCTTTCTAAGTCGATACTTGTCTGGCATTGAGGAACATTTCCCAACTAGGATACGTTGAGCGTGTATTCTTGGAGAGAGAACATCTCAACAGCCCTTTATTTATTTAGAGAATAATTTAACAACAGCTAAAGGGACAGTAAAATTAAAATACGTGTTTAATTTAAAATACATGGAAATATAAAATATAATCAAAACAAATATCTGATTATACATTTAGCATAATCTTAATTGTATTTTATTTGATATTCATTTTAATTATATAAATATATACATACACTATATTATAATTATATATTATATTATTTATAATTTGGGGCTTTCTACTTTTCTCCCCCTCTCTTGAATATAGTTCTATGGCTTCCACTATGGTTGTACCTTTAATGTATTGTTCTTGAGTAAGCCACTATGAGGTACAGAAATTCCACTATGCCTATTGGGCCCTACTATCTGAAAGACTGCCTTGTCCCCAATGCTCCATCTCGGTCCTCAAGGTCAGCCGAGAATGACCTTTCGCAAGTTCCATCATCATGCCAAGTTTGTAAGGCAAAGGCATGTAGAGAGGCATTTTGGGTGGCTGCTCCACATCTCTAATGCCCTTCTGCTGGAGGTTTTGCCAACGTTTCCAAAGGTGAGACAGGATGTTTTTATTTGGCCAGATGTTTAGCAAGCAGGGATAGAATTTAGGATTTATATTATATTATATTTATGTGACACACTGAAAATGGGTAACGTTTCAAAAGTGCGTGAGTGCATTGTCCCAGTTTCTCCAAAGATGGATAGCAACGTCCGTCTGGGAGTTGGGCAACTGCGACACTGGTGAGTCCCAGCAGGAGGCTCAATTTCCGGAACCTCCCTATCCCCCCAAAATAGATGGATGACCCTTACAAAACCCTAGAACTGTCGATGCTGGGGGAAATTGACTAACCACTCCCTGAGAGACCATTGGAAAAGGATGGTTGCCTGTACTGCTTATTCATCTTAGTGACCTGTATTAGACTAATCAGCTAACGGAACTGAAGGTCCCTGTAAAACAAGGATGGTGGGGGGAGAACTTCAGCTCACGTAAAAAAATAAAATAAAATCAGTCTTCAGATTTTTATTTTTTTATTTTTTTAAAGTGCCGTCTTCCCAATTCCTAGATCTGGCCCGTGGATCAAGTCGCTATCCGCAAGATCTGAAAGAACAACCTCACGGGAAGGGAGACAGAGGACGATGGCGTCCACTCAAGACTAGGGGATGGATCCACGGCATAGATCCACGATCTGGAACCTCTCCTTCCTTTCTGTATTCTGAACAAACTTCTGAGATTCCCACCTTCATCTCCTATGTAGCCCGTGAAGCTTGCGTCAATTGTTTTAATGTGGCCACCGGGAGTAAACGAACCACACGTTATGTCACTTAGCGTCCGAGTCAAAGAAAGACCCTGAAGGAAAATGCGTAGGATAGAACTGAAACGAGCACCTTCAAGAAAGGAAAATTGGGCACTTACCTTCTGAATTTTCCTTCTGCTGGGGGTCCTCCTGGACGGCCAACCGTAACACTAGGGTAGATCCCGCCAACGTCCAGTAGGAGGCAGACAATGATTTTTCATCCTTGGGGACTCAGGGATCTTCCTTTCCCCAGAGTATTTCAGCCTTTTGAACTGTCTAAGAACTTGCTATTAATGACAAATAACTAATGCATTGTCAACAGAATTATGAGAATAATATGAAAAACATCAATGAGCCCTAAGCTCTATGAGAATAATAAATTCTCTTTACACCTCTTACGCCTGACAGTCTAGGCAACTGGCAATACAAACGTAAAACTCCAGATTCCTCCAATCTGTACCCCCCAGAATTACTCTTCATTCCGGGTGGATTTTGGCCGTCCAGGAGGACCCCCAGCAGAAGGAAAATTCAGGAGGTAAGTGCCCAATTTTCCTTTCTCCCTGGGGGTCCTCCTGGACGGCCAACCATAACACTAGGGACTTCCCCAAGCGGTGTCCCTCCCACTTATATTCACTCTCAGTATTATGGGAAGGGATCAATGAAGAGTCTTAAGGCCTGACCTCTACAACCCTTACAGAACAGCCTGTAAGACCCTTCTCCCAAAAGCTGCTTCAGCTGACTCATGGAGAGGGAGTTTATAGTGCCTCGTAAAGGAATGTAACGAGGCCCATGTGGCCGCCCTACAGATCTCTCCATAAGGAGCGGCATTCCTGAAAGCTTGTGTGGTTGCTGCCCCTCTTAAGGAATGGGCAAAAATTCCTTCTGGAGGAACCTTTCCTTTAGCCCTATATGCTTCCTTGATGCACAGAGTCAGCCATCGGGCAATGACTGACTTTGACGCCTTCCTTCCCCTATTCTGTACCCCGTAAGAGACAAACAGGGCCGTAGATCTTCGGAACGGCGCTGTTCGTTTCAAGTAAATTTTTAGGGCCCTGGAAACGTCCAGGGTATGCCAGATCTTTTCTTTTTTATGGGAAGGATTTGGGCAGAACGAGGGAAGAATTACTTCCTGCTCCCTGTGAAATAAGGAGTTCACTTTAGTAAGGAAGGAAGGGTCAAGTCTGAGGGACACTGACGATTCCCTAAACACGCAAAGGTGGGGTTCTATTGAAAGGGCCCCCAGCTCAGAGATCCTCCTAGCCGTCGTGATACCTATCAGGAAGGCTATTTTTAGAGATAGGTAGTATAAAGATACCTCTTCAAGAGGTTCAAAGGGTATGTCTGTCAGAGCGTTGAGGAGCAGATTTAAATCCCAGGAGGGGAAACGGTGACTCACTGGTGGAGAAATGAGTCTAGCTGCTCTAAGGAAACGTATAATGTGAGGGTGTCTGGATATTCTTTCCCCGCTCACTGTACCTATCACACTCCCTATAGCGGCCACCTGTCTTTGTAGTGTATTGGGCTTTAAGCCCCTATCCAGGCCCGTCTGAAGAAACTCCAAAATTACTCTAACTGAGGCCTTGTCTGGACGCAAGCCTCTCTCCTGGCACCATCCCGCAAAACAAGCCCATGTGCTTTGATAAATACGTTTGGTTGCCGGACGCCTAGCCTGAAGCATGGTGTTTAAGACCTGTTGAGAGTAGCCTAGTTTTCTGAAGGCTTCCCTCTCAATTTCCATGCTGTTAGTTTTAAGCCTACGGGGTCCGTGTGACTGACGGGCCCCTGAGTTAGCATGTCCTGTCTGTAGGTGAGGCTGAGTGGTGTGTCCGTTGTTAGATCTAGCAGATCTGCAAACCACGGACGTCGTGGCCAATATGGAGTCACTATGATCATCTCTGCTCCCTCCCTCTTGGCTTTTGCTATTGTCCTGTGGATCAGAGGGAACGGTGGAAAAGCGTATAGGAGTCCTTGCGGCCACATCCGGTTCAGGGCGTCGAAGTCTTCTGACAGAGGATGGGGAAATCTGGTCATGAACCTTCTTGTTTTTGTGTTGACTGGGGATGCGAAGAGGTCCATCACCGGCATCCCGAATTCCCTGACTATTTCCTGGAAAGTTGATGGATGTAACGCCCATTCTCCCGGATCCAGCGTCTTGCGGCTCAGCCAGTCGGCTTGGGTGTTCTTTATCCCTGGTATATGTATGGCTCTTAAGGACTTCAGGTTCGTTTCCGCCCATCTGATCAGTAGCGATGCTTGTTGATGGAGTGCCGACGATCTCGACCCTCCTTGATTGTTTATGTACGCTTTTGCTACGTTGTTGTCTGTGTAGACAGTTACGTGCCTTCCCTTGATCAGCGGGGCTAGGTCCCTCAGAGCCAGATATGTTGCTCTTAGTTCGAGCCAATTTATGTGGTGGCTCCTTTCCCACTTCAGCCATTTTCCTTGAACCGCTCTGTTTTGAGCGTGTGCCCCCCATCCTTGGAGGCTCGCGTCTGTTGTTACCGTCACCCCCTCTGGGTCCATCAAGGGGGTCCCCTTGCTGAGCCTCCCCTTGAGAGACCACCATTGGAAGGATGCTTTGACTGATCTCGGCACTACCACCCAGGGGTTGTCCCCCTGTGTGAGGGGGTCCTGCCAAGGTCTCAAGAGTTGCTGAAGGGGCCTGGTGTGAAATCTGGCCCATCTCACAATGTTCATACATGAGATCATGCTGCCCAGGAGACTGGCTAGTTCCTTTAGTCGGGACTTGTTTTTTGATACCACCTGCTGGATCAGGTCTATTAGATTCTGGCGTCTCTGCGTGCTGAGGCAAATCTCGTATGATCTGGTGTCTATTACTACTCCCAGGTGTTCGAGAGACTGGGATGGGCTCAGATGACTCTTCTTGAAGTTTATTACAAACCCATGATCTTGGAGGTAGGATATCACCCTGGTCGTGTTCCTCAGTGCTTGGTCGTACGTCGGTGCTCTTATTAATATATCGTCCAAGTAAGGGTGAATCTTGATCCCCTCCTTTCGCAGGTTCGCGATGAGGGGAATCAAGATTTTCGTGAATGTCCTGGGTGCTGTTGATAAACCAAAAGGGAGAACCTTGTATTGCCAGTGCAGGTTCTCGTATCTGAACCTCAGCCATTTCCTGTGGTTTGGCAATATAGGAACGTGTAAGTAGGCCTCCTTGAGGTCGAGTGACGTCAGCCATTCTTGTCTGTTTATGGCTATCCTGATTGACTGTAGGGTCTCCATTTTGAATTTTTTGGTTCGAATGAATTTGTTCAGTCTCTTCAAATCGAGCACTGCTCTCCATTCGTTCTGTTTCTTCGGGACTAGGAACAGAAGTGAATATAATCCCGTGCCCTGTTCGTTCGGAGGGACTCGTTCGATGGCTTCGATTGAGAGAAGCCTCTTGATTTCCGTGGCCATTGCCTCGTGTTTTTGAGGATTTTTTGACCTTGGTGAAGCCGAAAAGAAGCTGAAAGGGGAGCGTTCGAATTCTATGGAATATCCCCTTTGTATCGTTTGAGTGACCCAGGCGTCTTGTACGGTATTTGTCCACTTCTGTGCGAAGTCCTGGAGTCTGCCCCCTATTTTGTGGGGTTCCAAAGAGGACTGGTAGTCATGTCTCTGACTTGCTGCGTCCCTGTCCCTGTTGTTGTCTATTTCTGGGATTAGCTCCCTTCTGCTTATTCCATCTGCTTCTATATCTGCTTTGATGTCCCTTGTTGGGGAAAAAGGGGCGCCTGGTATTTCCCTGGTTCTGTCGTGCGTTATAGGGACGAAAATTCCTCTTTGTGATTCCTACGCTTTGTAGCATTTGTTTTTTGGATTTGTCCGCTGCGTCAGAGTACTTTGTCGAGACATATACCGAAGAGTTTAGATCCCTGGAATGAGCCGCTGACCAAGGTGTTTTTTGCTGCAGGGTCTCCTTTCCACGACCGAAGCCAGAGGCGACGTCGTGCTGCCACATTCGAAGCCATGGATCTCGCTGTCCAGCGCATCATGTCCGTGGATGAATCGGCGATAAACGCATATGCCAGCTGAATTCTCGTAGATAGAATTCTAGTCATCTTTGGTGAGACTTTTTGACCTTTGGCTCTTTTGATCCAGGTCATGAGTGCCCTGGAAAAATAAGATGTTAGCACTGCCATCTTTAAAACTGCCGCTGATTCCTCAAAATTCCTTCTGAGGTTACATTCAATCCCTTTATCCGTGGGGTCGCGGGGAAAGCATTCTCCCTCCGTCGGGAATACGGAGTTTCTAGCTAGCGAGGCTGCAGCAGCATCTACTTTTGGTACTGCAAATAGTGCCTTTTTCTTATTTGATAGGGAGTACAGGGATTGCTGTGTTTTATTCAATTTGAACAGCCTGTTGGGTTGTTGCCATTCTTGTTTTATGATTTTTTCATAAGCTTTGTCCAGCAGCATCCCCGTCTCTATCCCTAGCCCTAGGGATGTATTCCCTTGCCCCCTCCTCTTCGTCTGAGGAGTCCTGTTTCTCCTTCTTTTGTTGAATTTTCAGGGCTCTAATTAGCTGTTCGTAGATTAGATCCCTGTATTTAAAAGGGAATTGCTTATCAGGGTCCTTTGAGGCTTAAAATTCTGGCTCCTCTACTTCCCCTTTTTCGGGGGGGAATCCACTGATTCCTCTCCGGATTCCAGCTCCTCATCGTCCCCTTCCCCACTTTCGACCTCCTCCCCTTCTGCACGCACGGGGGAAGCGACCTCCCTGCTGGGTTTGGAGGGCTGCTTTCTTCTGTGCCCCCCCTCATCCGAGAAGGAGACAGATCTCACCTCCTCTGAATTTTCCTCATCCGAGGCTGGGGAATCCAGGGGTCTCGTCGACCTGCGGGGTCGTTTGGGTCTGGGGTTCTTTCCCTTCCCAGCCCCTTTGGAACCTCCCTTGTAAATGGGTCTCTCCGACCTCTGGGGAGAGCGTTTTCGCTGCAGCTCCCTGAGGATTTGTTGCAGGACCTGCATGTGAGGGTCCTGGGGAGCTGGGGCAGGGGGTGCCGGTGGAACGGGGCGCGGGGGACTTACAGCTGCCTCGTGCCCCTCCGGGGCTGCCGCAGCTGGCGCTGGTGCCGGCCCTGCCGCACTCCTCCTCCTCGCCGACATTTTCACTTTATTCTCTGCCTGAATTAACAGATCGGGCCTAGCTGCTCCGAGAGACGGGGAACTGGAGACCTTTCCCTCTCTCGGCAGATACCCAGTGGGAGGAGCTGGCTAATTTTGGCGCCCAGATTGGTGCGCCTGCGCTAACACCGTCCCCTCTGTCGCCGGGCAGATCGGCCTTCCCTATAGAGGGGAGGGGGAGGGGGAAGAAGGGCGGGAGGTTTCTAGGCCCTCCGGCGCCCTCTAGCGTTCCGAACTTATAAAGTTCCCCCCGGAGACTTGAAAGCGGCGTTCAAGCGAAGGGTCCCCCCTCCGCCGCTGAAGCAACCGCTGCCGCTGGGAACCGCTCCCTCCTTTCCCGCAGTGGGGAAAGTAACAGGGAAAAAACTCCGGGGTAGTGCCGTCGGGAATAATCCTTCCGACCGGCCTTGCCTGTTCCCTCCGGGACGCGCTCCTCACCTGACCCCTGCGTTTGGTGATTGGGCGCTCCTGGTTCTGCCTGACCGGGCTGCTCGCCGCGGTGGAGGCTGTGCGGTCCCAGCTCTCAGCGGGTCGGGAGATCCCGAACCGGTCAGCGCCCCCACGAATGTCGGGCGTTACCCCCGCTCTTCGGGACCCCCCTGCCCGTAGGAAAGGGGCCGGTCCCGGGATCCTGCTCCGTACCCCCCTCCAGGGGAGGTAAGGTGAACAGGGGAAGAATTTCTCTGCCCCTGGCACCTGGAGCGAAGTATTTACTGCTGCCAAGGTTCTGATCTTCTGTAAACAGGAGGCAGCTAGCCTGCTTCCTACGAGTCTGAAGGCAGACAAACAACTGGGGAAAGGAAGATCCCTGAGTCCCCAAGGATGAAAAATCATTGTGTGCCTCCTACTGGACGTTGGCGGGATCTACCCTAGTGTTATGGTTGGCCATCCAGGAGGACCCCCAGAGAGAACGGGCATCTCTGCTGGATTTCCGGTACCCAAATTGACTTGAAAATGTGAGGCATGAATTGGTATCTGAATCCAACCCAATACAGGTGCACAATGTCCTCGAATGTCGACTTCCAGTCCCAATTTTTCATTTTCCATCCCAATTTACTGACTGGTAACCGGGAAATGGAAAAATCAGTACTGGAAACGACCGATTTTTCAGGTAGCCCGTCGAATACTCAACATGGTACTCGAAAATGCGGTTATTACCCGTGGGCTCCAAACTAGGTACCCGTTTCAGTTCTGGGAGGATAACTTTTTAAAGCTGCTGTAGCTTTTTAATCTCAAAGTGGATTTGGAATCGGAGAGTGAGTATTGGTGTGAATCTTAACCTGGAAGGCTGGCCTGGGCTCTGTAGATTTATAAGAATTATAAGAAATTATAAGAAAGAATTCTAAATTCTAACACACACACACACACCCCAACTCTCATTCCATTGTGCATGCAGCTGGGCAGAACAGTTTTGTACCATAATGCTGGGAAATACTAGGAAACCTCACTTTGTCTTATCACACGGAACAGGTTTCAGATGCTTTGCTTCGAGACCATGTTCATTGCCGTTTGAAACCGAGCAATGGGCAAATCTGCCAGCATCTGCAGAGTAAGAGCACTGCATTTCACCCCGCTCTGAAAAGTGACTTTGCAAAAATGGTGCCCCAATATTTATTTTAACTCCGTTGACACCCAATTAAATTTGCGTTGGAAAAGCTGGTGGCTACCACCATCGGCCCAGGAATTCCTGCTTGGGCTCCAAGCCAAGCTAAGTTCTTTCTTGTCTGTACATGACTTTGCCCAATTTTTGCAGCCAAATTCTGCCCTCGGTTTTTACTGTGGAGACACTCTCTTCCAACGCCATCCTTCATCGTAAATCATGAGGCAATTTGCCTGGCAACACCACAGAAATGCACACCTCCCAACAGTCCCTACTTAGGAGTGTCCCCTCTTGGGAACTCAATCCCAATGTCCCTCTTTCAGGGGTCAAAGTCCTTCAGGGGAAGAGAATCAAAAAGATCCGTATTCAAGCCTCGAGCACTTCTCTCCTGGCGGCCTCCAAGGAAAAGCTCATGAGAGGTCGACGGGGAGACAATGGAATGACAAGAAACTAAGCAGGATGAGAAACAGGAGAGCGTCTGTCCCTCTTTCTGCACTTGGAACGGCGGGAGGTGCGTGCGTGTGTCCATGCAAGCGCATTCGGGGGTGGAGCTTGTTCATTAAGGGGTGGGGTTTATTGATCAAAGGGGCAGGGCTTGCCCTGGAAATGCAGGGAGGCACGCTAATGATTTGCCTCTTTTAATTTTTAAATTCCCGAGGTGGAACATAAGCCTCCTGATTTTCCCCAGAGGGTCTTGGCTGTTCCACGTTGGCAGCAGCAGCAAAAAAATTAAATTAAATTGATACTTGTCTTTACAGTCAGAATAAACAAACATACACACACACACAGGGATCTGATCTACCAAACGCAGCGGCACCAGTTTAAAAGTCACTTTCCAGAAAGGACCTGGGCAGGCCGTCATTCGACTCACCGCCGGCAAGCAGAAGCAGCCGTCAAACTCTTTCTTGCCTGTTCCTTTACAACAAAGACGTTTATGGTGTAGCTAAAATTGTAACGCTTTCCTGCTTAAACTTAAGTTACCTGGATCCAGCTTTTGGCTGACTGACAGAGGATTTGGAATGAATGGCAAATACAGAAAACAGGCATGTGACCGTAGCGCTACCTTGCCCCCGTCAGCCTCTGCGTGGCGCATACTTTCAAATTATAAATGCAAATAATCTCAAGACCAGGCACATCACAACTTGTTCGAGCCTCCTTCAGCCTTTAACCACGCTGGGAAGCCACAACAATTCTTCCCAAACAATTTGCAACATGGCTAAGAACTCTAAACGAGAGAGGGGTGGGTGGGTCAAATTTTTGCAAGGGCCTCCTAAACTCCACCAGCTTACCAGCTGCCCCGAGGAATTCTGCAAACAATGAGCGCTGGACTTTTCAAATAATCACGGCTTGGAAAATCATTGGCTTTGAATTGTGAATACGTCACAGGAATAATGCGACTCCGTCTCCTACGCTGAAGGGAATGGGCAAAACATATTTCAAATTCCAGGAGGGCGTGACGTGGCACTTATTGCTAACGCTGGCACAGGAAGGGGCTCCCGGTCTCCCCTGGAAAAGGGAATGGTACTGTCCTGGCGCGTAATGATCCCCCCCACCCCATGCCAGTTAGTACCAACCCCTCCAGGAAGGAAGCTTTCAGAGTGGGTGGGGACAGGGCCATTGCTGTCCACTCTAAAGATCTCCTCCTCCTCGGAATTCTTTGCAAGCAGCCGGAGTGTTTCTAGAAAGCTTTCAGAGTCGGCAGAATGGAGTGTTGGCCCCGCCCACCGTCCCTCCCACTCCAAAAGTGGCCTGAACAGCGCTAGGAAACTTTCAAAGGCTCCCTCCCCCTAGAACCTAGGATCCAGGCTCATCTGGGTCCCCTCGACCTATGGTAGCTACACCCCGATTGCTACTATCCTTTGCAGCAATTTATGGTGTGGTTAAAACTGTAAAGATCATAACGCTTTCCTGCTTAAACTTAAGTTACCTGGAGCCATCTTTGGCCTGACTGTCAGAGGATTTGGAATGAATGGAAGATACAGAAAAACAGGCATGCGGCCTTAGCGCTACCCTGCCTTCGTCAGCCTGGGTTCATTAGGAGACCAACAGTGATTAACTGCGAGTTTCACAGCGAGCCTTGGCGATGGCCGCATGAGCCGCGGCGAGCCCGATCCACACCTGGCCCCCAAGGAGGGGAAGCACAACCGCCACACTGCAGGGCCAGCGTGGGGAGCTGGGAAGACAGTCTCCTCCCTCACCCTCGCGGGGCAGCTGGGCGCCGCTGTCCCATCTCCCACCATGACCAGGCTGACCACCGACCACACGAGCAGGCACCCGGCCCTGCTCCACCTCCCTCTTCCGGCCCGCCCAAAATCCCACCCCGGCCGTGACGCCCCATGGCTGCGCAAAATGAACAAAAGCACCTGCCACTCAAAGCCCTACTATGGAGCTCACCGCGTGGCAGGGCAGAAGAGACCCGGGCACATGGGCTACCAGCTACCCCATTTTGGTTAAGGCTGCTACAGGACGTATCCATGGACTTTTTCTGTGGACACATCGCGTAGCAGCCAGCTGCTTGACCTGCTACACAGCCGGAAGTAACATCTGGCAGCCGCTGGTCACACACGATGCACAGCATTGAATGGTCCGGCTGCTAAAAGTGGGTTAAGGCTACCCAAGGCGTGGCAGCTTGCCCAAGGCGTCTTGTGTAGCTGTGCCCCGTTACACTGGCGTAGGACTTCATCCATGTCCAGCAAAGTCAGAGGAAAGTCCCCTATTGACTCCAGTTGGCTTAGGACTGGGCTCCTTCTTTCTTTTTTTAAGGGGTAATAGGTTTTTGCCTTCAATTTTATATTTACACAAAGGCTCTTAATGGCTATTAAGTGAAGTAGGTTAGCGGATGTAACCTTTGATTATGGGGAGCTGGGAGTGGATCACTCCATGATGAACTGGTGGGTACTTCTTGGAAGGTGACCGAGAATGGTCATTGTCGGAAACAGGATGCTGGGTTCAATGGACCATTGGTCTGACAACGCATGGCACTTTTTATGCCCAAACGACAGTAGTGAGAAGCCAGAACATCAATGGGAATCCCTTCCCTCCCACCAACTCTTTCCCCGGTATACTGTACCCAACTGCTCTTGCAATTAAATCAACACGATTAAATACTTGCCACGTTCCACTTTAAACCAACGTCTTGGTCTAATAACCAACAAAACAATTCGTAAGATGTCAACTAAATGACAACAGCGGCTGAAAATAAGACTTTTGCAGGTTTTGGGGAGAAACCGCACATTCTCTCCTCCCGCTTTTCTTTTCTTGTTGAGCCTGGTTTAAAATACTGAATTGCGATTTGGCTGACGTTTCTATCTGAAATATTCCAGAGACGCTTATGACAGGATACCTGCAACTTTGGCATTCCGAAACCTACAGTCGCCGATTACTATCTGCAAAGCGTTGACAGGAAGCCAGCCTTCTTTCCTTCGGTTTAAGTTTTTCACCAACCTTCAAAGGACAAATGAATGATCAGTGGGAAACAGGAGCAGCTTTGTAGGATTTGCGGGAATTCGCTCTGCTCCCTCCCTCCCAACTTTCAAATCCCTCTTGAAAACCTACCTCTTCCGTCAGGCCTTCCCTAGCGCGTCATGAGTGAAATTACATTCTCCTCCCCACTCACTCAGAATCTCTTCCCTGTAGCTAAGTTAGTTCTCTGTAACTAGGTTAAGCACATGCACCTGCCACTTCTTAACCTCATGAATGTATCCTGGTCTCTCCCAACATTCACCTCTCCCTTGTCTCTTAGACTGTAAGCCTCATGGGGTAGGGACCGGTCTATAAATTGTAGTGTCGGGTACGCCGCTTGCGCTATGTAAATAAATAAAAAACAAGCAAACAGCAACAACGAGGGCATCTTGCACAGAATGGGTATAATCCTCATGCGTTCAGGGGTCATGCACATATTATTTGCATGCCAAAGTACTTAAATAGGTGACAAATCCTCATTGACACCAAAGGTCGACATTGTTGAAGTCTGAGATCCAAGCACAGCGTGACAGAACCCAACTGGTTGGATGGGGCGCTCAAGTTGGGTTCCCCATCTGAAGGAGGCTCCACCCCCACAGAACACCGTGATGCCGCAGTATTGGGTAGAAGGTGTGGCCACAATGGAAAGGGGTGGGAGATCAGTTTAGCCCCACCCCCTTTCTGTCTTAACCCCAGACAGAGTTTCCGCGTGACATCATGGCACTCCGTGGGGGGGTCAGGTGGGGAGGATTCCAGAACCAGCCTTATGGGTAACTACCCCAGGCCTCCCTATTTCCCTTACTTCTGAGGGCCCCATAATGGCACCCCTTTTTTACCAGCGATGGTTGGGGGATTCTCCACTTCCTCCCAGTGTGGACCCACCTCTAGGGTTGTGCCCCTGAGGGAGTGGGACCAACTGGAGCCTCACATTTTTATCTTCGCCCTGGGCCTTATAAATTCTTACCTGGCTCAATAGAGCCTAGTTTTACTGGGCCCACTGTGGTCAGGCTTGGCCAAGACAATGCTCTACAAATCATTACCCATCACCATTCTCAGTGTCGCCCCCTCCAGAGCCCAACACAGTCCTCTCCATGCGGCCAGCACTTCAGTGTGGCCTGAAATATATATTTATACGGTCCCCAGGAGTAGAGGTGCGCCCATGCTCCTGCATACACCTTTAATCCTGCATCCTCCTATGAATGAGAATTGACATCCCCTTACGTCAAGCGAGGTTACAACAATGCATCATTATGTGCACATGCCACCTCTTTGCACGCTTGGATGAACGTGGGTTGTGGAATTACAAAACAGTGAATACTTGCACCAATGCGATCAAACTTGAGGCCCCGACTTATAGCAGATGGTTCAACACGTAGGTATAACCAAAATTGCGCAACAGCTATGTGAGTTATAACGAGGTTGCGTTTTACTGAAGCAGAGAGATGAAGTGATTCTCCCAGAATTCGTGGGTGAATCAGTATCAGAGCCATATAAGAACCCAAGACGTCCTGGTTCCGTTAGAACCACTAGAGACTATATACGCACTCGCAGTTCTGACAGTCCGTCACTGGGTGGCAGTAACCTACTATTTCACTAGCACAAGGGTGGCCAGCCTGCAGCTCAATTTGAATTGGCATGGCTCAGAAGCGCACCTATTTGCGGCCAGCAAAGAGAGCAGTCCAAATGATCTGCTCCCCACGGGAAAACTGGACAGATAGGTCGCCGTCACGAGTAGGACAGACTGAGAAGCCAGATGCCTGCCCCGACCCCCACTATCACCCCCCACCCCCACTATGGCAGACGCACAGGAATGGCAATTTGCAAACTATGTCTGCCCCAGTGCATGTGCACTGACTGGCCACTAGAGGGCAATATGGTGGTCACTTCCTGTTCTGCCTTCTTAGACAGGAAGAGGAAATAAAAGACAGGAGCTTGTGCTTATGTGTGAATGGCAGGCATCGATTACACCAGATCACAGAAAGGTAGCTGAGAGACCATGTAGCCTTATGGAAAAGGTGTTGGATTTGGACCCGTTAGATCAAGATTCAAATCCTGTCTTAATCGTGAGCTCAGTGGGCGACCTTGGGCAAGTCACCAACTCTCCGCCTCAGTTCCCCGTCTGCAAAATGGGAATAATAATGACCTGCCTCACTGGTTTGTTGGGTGAACTAGAGAAGGATTGCAAGGCACTTTGAACCCTGAAAATGCAACAGAAATTATAGGTAATAATAAGCAATGTCAAAGTTTACCCTAAAACTACTTTTCCAACATGAAGAGCAATAATGCTGCCCCTTATGCCAGGAATCCCTCCATAAATCCATACACTGACTCTGCTTCTTCCTGACCTTCGTTTCCCTCCTGAAAACCTGCCTCTTCCGTCAGGCTTTCCCCACCTCCTCACTAGGGCTGAAACTTGCCCTCACGTTCTCACTAAACCTCGGCGGGAACTGGCTTCTTGCCAAAATTTGTGAAAACGAGAACAGGTCGAGAATCAGCCAATTCTTGTACCCATTCTCACGCAAAACTCATAGAGCTGAAAACCGGCACTGCACACCCACAAAATGGCCCACGGCGGCCATGCCTGTGCCCGCGGTGGCCATGTCTGCGCATATGCAAAGTGTTTTAAGGGCATCGAGACTCTCACAAGATTCTCAAGAACCCTCAAAAAAACGCTCTGCACATGCACAAAATGGCTCCCAGGGGCTGTGCATGCACAGAAATAGCCAGAGCGAGATCTCGCATGGGACCGGGCGAACACGTGGGATTCTTGTTGGAGACCTACTCCTCCCTCCCTACAGGATACTCCCTAGACTGTCCTTTCATTCACAATCCTCTTCTCCCCTGTAACCAAGCTAAGCACATGCTCCTGCGACTTTTCAACTTCATAAATGGCTCCGCGTCTCTCCTTATGTCCCCATTTCCATCATATTCCCTCCCTTCTCTGTCCTAGATGCAAGCCTCTTGCGGCAGGGACGTCTCTCTAATTAACAATTATTTGGTGCTCAGCACTTTGCCGATACTTAATAATAGCTGCAATGTAGCTTGGCGCCTATTCCTACATTTGTATGTTTTTAAAGCATTATGAGAAGTTTAAAATTGCATAAAGAATGAATTCACCACCGGCTACGTTAACTCCAGAAACACGATTGCGCCAGAGCATGGCATAGACCTCTCAATGGGCCACGGCCGAGTCTGAAATTTGAGAATAGTTCATACTGAAGAAAAGAGTTTGCCCTACAGCTGAAACGGGTACCCGTTTTGGTACCCGTAGAGAAGACCCACATTTTTAGGAACCATTTGGGGTATCTGAATGGATACCCGAATACCACGAGTGTGCCCAATAAACTGAATTTCAGTTTTCCGAGTACCCGAAATTACCCAAGTCACCCCAAAAAATACCTGAAGGAATTTCCGAAATCCAGAAGTTGAAAATTCAGGATTGGAAGTCAAAGCAATCAGGCCAAAAAGGGATATTTCGGTACGTTGGTATTTTGGATATGCAATCCGACACCGTTTGGGGCCCCAAAGTACCCACTTCAACTTGAAACGTTGTCGGGGTTTTAGAAAAACTCAAACAGATTTTTGCGAGAACGCAGAGCGGCCTAGTTTCATTTGACAAGGCTTGGCCTTAAGAATGGTGACAGGGGGTGGAGCCAGGATAGACCTTGTATGAAGCGTCACCCCGATTCTCCTCAGCCCACCTGGACCTCAGGAGCCATCCCACCCCGACCGCCTATGGTGCCCCAAGCACTACCCTGCCACTCCCACTCCCGAGGGATACCAACAGCCACCGTGCTGCCTTTGAGGGGAACTGGGAGCCCTGCTTCTACTGTTGCTCCTGACAGATCCCAAGAGCCTCCTGCCACCTCAAGCTTCAGGAGTGGCAGTGGCGGGAGCAGGCGTCCAATCTCCAAGGGGTCTTCAGGAGCGGCAGCTGCTGCTGGGCTATTGAAGGCCCTGCTACTGCTGGAAAGCCACTTCTGTGGGAAACCCATATAGCACGATGGCTGCTCCATGATCTGGCTCTCCCCTACCCCCCACCAGAGTGGCCCTGCTAATAGGGAAAAACTCACCTGTAAGTCTCGGACACCAACTCGGCTAGAATGGAATCCACATTTCAAGGAGCCTAAGTTTGTGCCTTTCAAGTACAGCACACGCCACCCAAACTGTGGCAGATTTGTGGGCAATGATTTTGATTGCGTTTCCTTTTTATCCCTCAACGTTAAGTGAGGAGAGGAAAAAGAATTCCGCGCTGCCTACCATTGGCCGTCACCATCCTCGTCCAACAGCTGGATCACATCCCCGGTTTTCACTAGCAGGTCTTCAGATCCTCTTTTCTTACAGTCGGCAAGGGCTTTGTACTTTCCTGGAGACTGCAACAGTAAAGAAAAAAAAAAAAAAGGAGTCACAACTTTGTAGCTACATGCAAAAATTTAATAAAGCCAAACATTTAAATCAATGGAAAAAGAGTCCCAACTGTGCAACACTAACGGTGGTTGTGTTCTCACCTGTGGCAGCGAGGGAAGACGCGGCAGCGCGGAGGAGCCGGCCAATGGGAAAAGAGCCGGTGTGAACGGGGATCTGCCGCGGCTTCTCTCGCGCATGTCAGGGCAGGATTTTGCGCCCGAACACGCGAGAGAGAAGCCGCGGCAGATCCCCGTTCACACCGGCTCTTTTCCCGTTGGCCGGTTTCTCTGCGCTGCCGCGTCTTCCCCTGCCCCTCCCGCTGCTGCCACTGCCGTCGCAGGTGAGAACACTGCCGTAGTTGTGTCTTTCAAGTATGGCAAAATCAAGTGTCTTTCAAGATTATCTAAGGGATGCTTAGACAATCTATCCTCGTGCTGGTTTCTTATTCCACACAAAAACTACCAGTTTGATGCCCAAGTTCTGTCCTGTAGCTTGAGTGGTGTTTAATTTACTCACAGCAACATGCATCAAAGATTCTTCTAAGCCCGAGCCGTCTCATCTTCTGGAGGTGATGCAAGACCTTTTTATTTGATTAGGTGCTTGGCAGGCAGGGTTAAGGCTGGGGAGTTGTTTTACTTGATTTCTGCTCAGTGTTCTTTGCTTTATTTTAATATATCAAGAGCACAGCAGATTTTGAGAATTTATTGTTGGGTTTTGTAAACCACCCTGAGCTTCAAAAGGGAAGGATGGGATAAAAATACGAATAAATAAATAATATGAATTTCAGAGAGCTGCCTAGCAGTTTAACAAGTCAGCCAATGAAAGTAAAACTAAGTGGAAATCTAGCAAGAAAAGCTTTTTAATGCAACCGTTTTCTTCAGCTGCTATAAGCCTTCACATACGTTTCACAGTTTAAAAGGCTAGGGAAAAATCAACGGGTCTTGTTCCCTGTCAACAGGGCCAAATCCTGCTTTGTGCTCGCACTGCATGCAAGGTGCGTGTGCACAAGGTTTGCACATGTGCACAGCGTGTGCTCATTGCACGCAGCATGCGTGTCACCTCTGCCTGCCGTGCATGAGGTGTGCAAAGCATGGATTGACCACAATGAAGATAAGCTACTCTTTTGGCAGACATCAACCCAAACACATACCTTCTGTGGGTGAAAAGGCCGATCATTCTCTAAGACCGACCGACCGACTATTGTCATCAATCTCCAGATTGAAACGATATAGGAATTTAGCAATCAACAACCCTTCCAAGAGATGCTGCATTGGGAATTCTGAGAGAGACAACCACAACGTTACTTAGCAATACTGAATTTCGGATGCATCACTAACCAACTGGTTCCCGTCTTCTTCTTCGGTGTCTGAGCACGTAGAAAAGTAGCTGTTGTTGGGCCAATCTTCAAGCCCTTCACAGATTTCCACAGACTGGGACATTCCTGACCAAGCTGCAAGAAAATGGGCGAGAAGTAAAGCTGAAAAAAAAAAAAAAAAAAGTAGCCACAAAAACGGGTATACTAGTTGAATTTCCGGTACCGGAATTGACCAGCATCGTTTGGGTCCTAATCGGTATCCGTTTAGTGCCTGATTCAGATACCCAATGTCCCAGAATGTCGACTTCCGGTGCTGGAATATCGACTTCCGGTCCCAAATTTTCAGTCTTCTGTTCCAATTTACCAACCAGTAACCAAGGGAAGAGGAAAAAAAAAATCTGTAAATTGGTAACAGAAACTGCCGATTTTCAGGTACTCGGGTATGTGATCAGTGTTTGGGTAGCCCGATGGGAACCTGACACGGTAGTTGAAAGTGAGGGTATTCACTTCAGGTACTAAATTAGGTATCCATTTTATCTCTAGTGAGAACTTAAGACACAGACTAAGGGCACTTTCACAACTGCGGAAATGGGTCGTTATTAAGCTGGCAGATCAGAGACGTATACAAATTAGCCGCATCTTTGATGAGGGAAGAATGCCAACAGCCGGGTGATTTCCTCTGATACGCATCTTTAGAATGCGGAGTGACTGAAATCAGCTCAACCGGCATTCTAAAGACGCATGTCAGAGGAAATCACCCGGCTGTCTGCATTCACACCTCATCAAAGATGTGGCCAATTTGTATATGTCTCTGAACTGCCGGCTTCCTAACGACCCATTCCCACATGTGTGAAAGTGCCCCAAGGTACCGATTTATGCAGCAGAAGACTGTTGTGCATCAACAGTCAAAAACGCATGCTGCAAGAATCTGACATCATGCATAGACAAAAGGCACCGTAAACCGGAACCTACTCCTGTTTGGCTTGTTCTGCGGTGATAAAACCACGCTCTCCAACATGACCGGACTGGTGCGTTCAGAATCGTTTTCTTCAGAACTTATGGACGCTCTTTGCTGATTCCTGGAATGTACAAAACCAAGAAACGGTTGCTTTAATTGTGTAAAAAAAGATAAAGAAATCCAAACAGGTAAAATACATGCATTTTAACACAATAAGGCAGAGAAATGAGCAGGTCCCAAAGTGCGAATCAATGGCTGTAGGAAAGGGAACATAATTTACGCATCTTGCTTTGATTTTAGAAAGTGTAATGGAATTGACTAAATTTCTTTTAAATATATCCTCCGTGTTGATAAAACTGGGGGGGAGGGGGGGGGATCCTTTGTGTTGGTAGCACTATCCACTCTGAAATGGAGCTAGCAGGAATTGAACTGAACCCATGGAACTCAAAACACGATCTTCTGACACATGCGCTAGAAGACCTTGCGCTCATTAGCAGACGGATGAACCTTTTGTCTGGCCTTGCACCACCTCCAGAGGGAGACAAAACCACAACCTTTGGGTAGATTACACTATCCGCCAACGAGAACCAGAGCCTGTAGCAGTGCTAGGGTGCCAGTTTGGGGAATTAGCAACTCCGCTGCCACAGCCTTCCAGCCTTCACTCTGGTTCTACCCCCCAAGAACGGGGGGGGGGGGGGGGGGGGGGGGGGGGGGGCACTTTACAGGGGTGCCCTGTAGGCTCCCTATCCTTGGCCTCCAGCCTCCCCTTATAGCCAAGGTCTACGCCTCCATATAATGCCCAGTTCCTTAAGCTTAAACCAAAGCCTGGGCTTCTACCAAAAGCCCTCTCAGTTCTCCACCTTAGCCCCAACCTGGGCAATTGCTACCTGCTTGGAGCAGGCCCTTCAAACAGGGTTTCTTCCCTGGAGCAGGGAGCACACACCAACAGCTCCTACGGCCTCTCTAGCCAGACTGAGCTCAGGCCCTTTACACCCCTTGAGCATGCTCAGTCTGACCAGCACCTACTGAGCATGTCAGAGCACTTAGAGCTCAGCAAGCCACCCTGAGCCCAACTGGGCATGCCCCAGGACTTCAACTCCAGCAGAGTTCCTGGTCTCCACTGGGCATGCTCCAACCGGCTACGGAACAGGGATCAAATAGGCTCACAGGAGCCACTCTGTTACAGAGCCGATACAAACAATTTTTTTTAAAAATGGTCACAAGTGGTAGATTGGAAGTGACCAGGATGAACTGATGCACAAAACAACAGGAAACAACCTTTGGGGATCTAAAAAACCAAAAACAAAACTCATCAGGCTTACCCCTCATTCAGTTGTGGGGAAAGTTGAATTTGGTCCATACACGAAGGTGGGTGCTGCTTCTCAACTGTGAACAGGATGACATCGCCGCGTTAGAGACCGGAGAAACGATGCTATCACGTTTCCCCAGGTCCCCACAGCTATCTCATTTTCCCAAAGCCGATGAAGTGTTTTCATTCAAACAGTACTTAGGTCTAGAGTGAAAACTGATGAGGCTTCCCATCGAAAATAAAAAATGCCATACTGGGTCAGGGCCAATGGTCCATCGACCTCAGCCTCCTGTTTCCGGACAGTGGCCATTCTCAGTTGCTTCCGAGAAGTACCCAACAGGTCATAATGGAGTGATCCATTCCCTGCTGTTCCCTCCCACCTCTTGACAGTCTCCCCCAACCTACTTGGCAAATAGTCATTATTCTACTAAAGCATGGGGCCATTTGCAATATAAAAAAAAATAGAGGGCAGAGATGGAAATAAAACAACAGAATTGAAAAACAGCAAAATGATGCCATCAAAATTAAGAAAATAACGTACTTTTAAAATTTACTTTCACAAATACAAGGGACAGTAGAATCTTCTTAAGCCGAATTGCTCCAATCATGTAAAAATGTTTGATCAGAAATTCATCTTAAGCAGACCATGAAGGAAGTAGACTAGTCCTGATCTCCGATTGAGTGAGCACCAGGTTTCTCCATTCCCAACGCATCTAACAAGCCCAGAATCTAGACTGACAGTGAGGCAACAAAGGATTTCCTCCTCCTTGGTCAGAGAGGGAAATTGTCCTTCTCCCTTATCAGTTGCTCAGCGGAGAGGCAAGATTCCACCGTTTCCTCACCCTGAAACTTTGAGATATCTGGAACATTTTACATGACAATTTGAGATATCCCTTTTCGAATGTATTGTGTTTAGCTGATTCTGGCTGGAGAGAAAGATTGATTTGGTTCAACTGGAAATTCATCTTAACCAAATGTGAGTTTTGTGGATCTCCTAAGGAAAAATAAGCCCTTTCCGTAGCTTCACCTAACACAGCGCCTCTCATTGTAGCGGAGATCCGCAAAAAATTTCAGCACTTGCTTCATGTTAAGCATGAGCCTTGACCGCCTTGACTTGAGTGGGATGTCCACGCACATTTTATGAAATGGAGCCTAATGTGTTGCAGGACAACTTTGGAAAGAGACTGAATCCTCATACCAAGATCTCCTAAAGAATGCTGCTATTAAACCTTTCTTAAAAAGCGTGACAAAACTGCTAATTTTCTTGTTAAAATAAATAAAAATTTGAAAAAAATCAGTGGGTTTGTAGATTAGCTCTGAGAATTAGAGAAGTTTGGCTGGATCAATAAGAGGAAGTGCCACAAAGTTGCATTAAAAAAAAAAGGTACCTTTTATGAGTTCTTGCTGCTTGAACAAAAGTTTCCGCATTTCATTTAACCACGCCATCTTCAGATCAACTGTCTGGGCCTGAAAAAGGAGCCCCCGTCTGAATTTTGATCAGTCTTAGGAATCAAAACATTAGCAGTAAAAGGACTGATTCTCGGGTATTTGAAATGGTAACTATCCTGGGGAGGGGGATATCTTTGAGAAGAGATGTGCTCTGTCAGTTCTAAACGCCTCTTTTTACCTTTTAAATCAGGCTTGAGAGGTAGAACGTGATCTGCTGGTGGATCACATGTGAGCGTCCAGTAGATCCCAGTGTTGGGAAGGGGACCGGCCTCTTGGAGATCCATCTCTTGGAAGAAGAACAGGACTGGTGCCCCCAGTAGTGTCTCTAGGCTAGGAGAGCCCTTTCAGTGCAGCGAGGAAGGCTGTCTCTGAAGGGAGAACTGGTGCTTAAGGGATGTGCTCAGGATGGGGAAGGCAGGAGAGAATCCAGATCAAGGATCTCTGCCTGAGATCTATCACCTATCCTTGAGAGTCTCATCTGCTCTCCCTTCCCCTGCGCTGACCTCTTTCAAAGTGTTTGAAGGCGAGGAATGAATCCATGGGCCAGATTCCAGAACTGGAAAGGATTCAAATTAAAAGCCAGCCACCACCAGTGATGTGAAGTGGGAAATTTTCTGTAATGGAAAATTTTCCACTATAGGTTTCCAAAAAATATTCCAGTTCTAAAAATGCATTGTTTCATAACATTAATTAGTAACATAAAGAATGGATACCAATACACAATTCCAATAACAATAATTTTCAAGTAAATGTTTGAATTTGTTTGAACGTTTAAACCACATTAAGTGTACGTGATTGATTTTTTCCCCCCTAATTTATTTCAGTTCAACTACTTTGGGCTATTGTAAAAACTTCAGAGAGATTTATCCAGCACACAAAATTAACATAGCGCACTTTTTGAGTTTTGTTTACGAAGTACAAGTCAAATAGACATGCTAAATCAAATCTCGATTTAGGACACTGGAAAAAGTTTCAGAAAATTTGCATCGGAACATTTTCCAATTCAAAATTGTCCGGAAAAACCACATCACAAACCACCCCAGGACAGATTCGGCCCAGAGGTTCCTCACCCGTGCTTCACAGTTCACATTATTGAGCATAAAGAGGACTCCAGGATTATGTTCCACCATTCAATATTCCACCATTGCACCCTCAGTTGAGGATACTGCTGCCTACCAACTAAGAATTCATCCTGTTAACTCCACTGCAACATTAACATGGGATTTCCATGGACGACACCCACACACGAACACGCTGGGTGTCCATGCGTGGGGGCTCCCCGTGTAAAAAGGGCCGAAGAAGCTAAGGAGTTGTGGCAATTTGTCTCATTCCATGCGTGCAAGACAAGGTTTGTACTTCACCGACAGACAGGCAAGCTCTGCTGGAACTCCAGCGGTTTCAATGCCAATCAGAGCACAAATATAAACGCTGCATTTTAGAATGACTAACCTGTACGACATACACCTCTTCCCGTCCGCTGTACCAGATCTCGAACTTTCGATGATCTCCTTTCACATTTTCGGTGATTCCAACAGCATTCATCTAGAAACGCAACCATACACTTTATTTTAGGGTTAGGAATCGACTGCCTCATGGCGTCTCACCGGTAACCCACATGCCGCATTCTGTCTTCACCTCTAGTCTGCCAGCAGGTGACATGGTTCACCCAAAACACTGGTTTTCTGCAGGGAGTAGGAGTCATTCTCCTGTAGTAGTTGAACCCTGAGCTGTATATGCTTGCCAGATTGTAATGTCTATAAAACAGGTCTCCTAGCTAGCAACGTCCTTTTCTTTATACTCCTGGACAATGAGGTGGGAGTTATAGGTGGATCTTTTTTAATTTGAGCCTCTTGCTGCCACAGGAGTTGGTGCACATACCCCTAAGGTACTGATTTATGCAGCAGAAGACTGTTCTGCATCAACAGTTAAAAACGCATGCTGTTACAGGTTCTACAAATGGGAAAACATCTGATCGGAAGACCCTAACTTCTGACAGCATCCTACACAACTTTCTTTCCTACCCAGTCGTTCAAATCAAGAACATTCTCAAGGAGCGGACACTAAAGGCTGAACATAGGAAGTGCCATACTGGGTCAGACCAATGGTCCATCGAGCCCAGCATCCTGCCTCCGACAGTGGCCAGTCACAGGGGCCTGGGAGAAGCACCCAACAGGTCACCATGCTATCCATTCCCTGTGGGTCATCCCCAGGATCCAAACAGTAAAGGATTTTGTTCCCCAATCCTATCTGACTAATAGCTGCTAATGGAACTATCTTCCAGAAACTTGTCCAAACCTCTTTTAAACTCAGCTCTAGTACTGGCCCTTACCACAGCCTCTGGCAGTAGATTCCACAACCCAATTGTACGCTGAGTGAAAAAATACTCTCTCTTGTTTGTTTTTACTCTGCCACCTGTGAGTTTCATGGAGCGTCCCCTAGTTTTAGTACTAGTTGAGAGGGTAAATAACCGTTCCCTGTTTTACAAGTTCCACACCGCTCATGATTTTATAGACCTCTATCCTATCTCCTCTCAGCCATCTCGTTTCCAAGCTGAAGAGCCCCAACCATCAAGCTGCTCCTCATACGGGTGCTGTTCCATACCCTGGAACATCACAGCTTGTGCAGTCTTTTTGAAGGCGCGTTTGGGAAACCCAGATATCGAGGCTTCCCAAATGTGCCTTCAAAAAGTTGGCGCGAGCCGCATTTCCTATGCCGTCTGGCTACTTCCGGTGCTTCTAAACGCACCCTACGGGGCTCTTCAGAAAACGAGTTCACGCTCTGCATCCCACCGCTCATGTAAAAGCGACCTAAGAGATCCAACTTGGATTACCTTGGACCCGTTTTTCACAACTGCTAAAAAGCAGGCTATTGGGACATTTCTCTCTCCTGGGGGCCACTTCAGCTCTCAGAGCTGCATAGAAGTTGAGGCAGGGGGTGCTTAAGGGATGCACTCAGGAGGCAATGGGTCCAGATCATGGATCTTGCCCATGTCCTCATCTCTGCTCCCTTGCCTTGAGCTCAAGCTTTCAGCGGTTGGGGCGGTAGGAACTGGGTGCTGCCTCAGGTACCTGAATACTGTCCGACTGCCAGAAAAACCAGTTTCAGTTGCCGATGTTTCAGGTGCCCATAATTACCCCCCAAAACAAAATACCATCCAAAAGATTCCCGAAATCCAGGATGAAATTGGTATACCAGCTGTAAGAATTTCAGTATACCAGTTGTTTGCATTTTGGTATTCCAATCAGTATTCTGAGTACCTGATCCAACACCGGTCCGGGTACTAAAAGTACCGGAAATATTTTGTTCAGTTCAGGTACTGGAAATTCAATGGGTATACCCGTTTTTGGTGGGTACTTTCAGCTCTAAACAGGATTCAGGGGCCAGATGCAGGTACTGTAAAGAGGCCAAATAAAAACTAGCCCACATTTGGCCCCCGAGCCTTAGATTCCCTACCCCTGCTCTATGGCTTACTCCATGACAGAGAAGGAATCTGCATAATAGGGGATGATACATTAGGATACATTTAGCGAAGCCTCTTGGTCCCTTTGGTTTGCCCATGTAGCACCAAAGGTCTGTTAGATGGCAAAAAGTCTGGCCCACTGTATATACAAGGATATAATGAACTGCCTAACTGAGTCAGACCAATGGTCCATCTTAGCCCAGTATTGTCACAACCTGACACGGGAACAGGGTTTCAAATCTGGCTCACCAGGGTCTCCGGCAGAGGCCTCACCCAGGCGTGCTACCAGCGATCCTGAATCGGAGATTCCAGGGATTGAACTTGGGACTTTATACACGCAAAGCACGCACTCTACCATCTGAGTCACGTCCCACCCATCAGACTTAGCAATAACAGACTTAGCAGTATCTGAAATATCCACGTTAATAATGCTTCTCGTATAGTATAAAGTGGCATGAACTTATGGATGGGAAAGATGAGCTTAGAAAGGCCCTCCACATGTCCAATAACCTCTGCTAAATAATGTATTTTGCAGCCTACTCAATAAATAAGTTACTCAACAGAGCAGCACACAATAATCCTCTAATCAATATGAATAAGGTGTTATACAGAGAAGCTTGGTTTAAAGATCCCATTATCTTTGGTTAATGTAAACCCTCTGTACCTTCAGATACATGGCAATGCTGTTCTCTGAAAGACCAAGGCAGTGGACAAATTAGGCCACCTGGGGGTAAACTGTATGTTCCCATCTGCTAAAAACATTGGCACCTCTCTCCATAACTATGGAGGATGGCCTTGGGAAAGAGGAAGCAATTCTCTAATTAGCTTCCTTGCCTTTGCCAAGTGCTTTGCAGACAGCGTTGGGTATAAACAGCTGAGCTGGTTGAGAATTTCTGGAGAACGTATTTATCATAGGATGCAGCCAAAGGAAAAGTAATAGGCTGCCTTCTTTATCCTTGCTGCTCTGCGTTTCATTGCTTGGCAGCAAAGCTGAAGCCGCTCTCTCAAAGTCGTGTGAACTGATACGTTACAACTCTTGGATCCTTGTGCAGAGGAACAGTACCAACACCTTCAAAGGCAGGCTAACCCACAACTTTACACACAAACACCAGAGTTCAAAAAGCATGCACAGAAACTGGTGCTAATATTTGGTAGTCTAGCATTTCCATGGAAACCATTTCTTGAAAATTTGATCCAAGAAGAAATAAATATGAAGGAAAGAAATGTGATAATTTTGTCAATACCAGACTTACTTCCCTGCGGGCTTTAGTTTTAGAAGTTAAACACACAATATAACTCGACAGTGATTCAACAACTCTTCCCATATTTGGACAAATCTGGACAGAAAGCACAACTCCTGAGGTGTCTCGATAAGAGGGGCAGAGGTCTGCTATACTTCTTTTCAAGATGCTGCTCTTGCTATGTATAATTATTATTATTTTTTTTTTTTTGGGGGGGGGGTAATTTGTTTCCTGCCCATCCCACAAAAAGCAGCTCAGAGCAGGTTACAATAATACAAGAACTGTGGCATACATGACATGTTAAAAGAAAAAGAACAAACAAAAGTAGCAACTATGAGGAGGGTGTTCTCAGTGGTCGCACCGCTGCTGTGGAACTCCCTCCCGCCAGAGATCCTGTCCTTAGACCTCCCCTCTTTCTGTAGACAGTGTAAGACCTGGCTGTTCCGCCAGGCCTTTGGTGAGGGATATGGAATTTTATACGTTTTTATTGTTGTGAACGGTTTAAGATGTTGTGAGCCGCCCCGAGATGCAAAAGAAGCAGGGGATGGCATAGAAATATGAGAACATAAATAAATAATGAACCCACCCCTTAATCCAGTCTTGGACCACCAAAAGCCTATGTAAACAAACCAACAAAAACCACCTTTATGCTATTTCTGGATAACGTGCAGGCTTGAGCGTTGGTTAACCTCAGGGGGAAGAGGACACAACTGTGGAGCAGTTGCCGACAACACTTCTGCTCTATGCATTTGGTGAACGAAGGACATGGTCAGAAAGCTGCTACTGGCCGACCAAAGAGACGCACTAGGACACAGGGGAAGTCATCCCAGGCCCAGTTCTTGTTCAGAATTTCGTCCTGATGGATCGTTATTCAAATTAGATCATTGTGTTGGTAAAGATACCCTGAATTTCACTCCACTTACATAATTAGTAAATTACTGTGGCCGTTTTCTCATGTTACCTTGGGTAGGGTGGGAAACTTTCATGAGGGACAACCGCGGGTCTATTCTGACAGGAATTAGTGCACGTAGGAATGTGCTATTCTGCTTTTCCCCAACAAGAACATCCATAATTGTAAGAGATACATCGGGGACCCAGTCATGCACAAGTGTTCTTACTGGAGAAAAATGGAATAGTGTATTTCTATGTGGGCTAATTCCCGTGAGAACAGAGCTACCAATGCCCTCATAGAAGTCCCCCCGCCCCCCCAGGTAACGTGAGAAGGTGGCCTATAATAGCCTTTACCTTTAGAGCACTATCTGCAGCATCACAACCACATACACCCAACTCTTAGAGAAGCAGAGAACTCTCAAATGAAATTATTCTTACAGGTGACTTAGAGAGGAGGAGCTTTCACTAAACATCATTGTTCAATTATGAATCGCTGAAACAAATTGTTCCTCTGAAACGTTATCTGCCGATGTTATCAGCTGTCAAAGCCAGAACACCAGAAACACATTTCCAAGCCCCAGGGCCAGTTTATTCTGAAAACAAAAGCATCCTCTTATCACAAATCATTGAGCTTTCCAGAGGGAGCAGCTGATGAGCGAGGTAGCCTCGGATGAACAGGAAGACTGGCTGTACCTCCTGGGCTTGGTTCAATCTGGATGTTCCCTTCTCACCAGAGATGCCATGAGTAACTGCTGTGGCATCTTCCAAACACCGAGTAAAAACAGACTCTTTATTCGTGAACTGAAGTGCTCAAGAAACAAAAAGATCCCTTTTTATTAGGGATGGGAAGGGAGCATTCACACCCAGTGTCCTCAGTTTTGTTGTCTACATTTTTGTGCCAAAGTATTATTCTATTCTAGGATTAAAAAAACCCAGGGTTTAAGAGAGGCGTTAAGATGCTTACAAATTCACTCGTGCTCCAAAAAAGCATAGGAATCGTAAGTTAAGGCTGTTCTTTCCAGCTGTTGCTGGAGCAACACCAACTTTTCCCCAGATTGAGGGGCATGGTATGCGAAATAGAGGAGGGGGCTGAAAAGCTGTCGTGCTCACCCACCAGTCCCATGCACTATCTCTGCTGCCACTGCATCGGGGCGGAGGGTGGAATGGAGAGTTGTCCCAGAGTGGCAAATATCTTTGTGGCACTCCTCAATAGAGGGGCATGTATAATCCACATCCATCTTCACATAACCCACTAGCCCACCCAATGAACCTGCGTCAGCATTCTGCGCATGCGTGACATAACTTCACAATCTCACTCTCTCCATTGGGTAACATGGAAATTGCAAAAAGTCCTACCTTAAAAAACAGCATGACGAATTTTCAAAATCTAAAACTCAGGAAATAACTAGAATGCACACTTGAATTTTCTCACACCTCTGCACCGCCAGACGATAACTTAACACACTTTTCTCCGTCAACAAGAGATGGTTGTAAAATACCAGAAAAAAACACACTTTTGCCTCAAATTTTCAAACCTGTCTAACTCAGCCATTTCTCAAATCGATCTGTCTGAAGTTTGGATAGGAGCTACCCTTCACCCGAACCATCTTCCTTACAAGATTTTACAATGATAGGACAAATCATTTTGTTTCTAAAAGGAGTCGAATATTTGTGATTTTAACATAGAGCGCAACCTGCCTTAACTATAAGGCTACTCCAATGGAAGCAAATATGCAATCTGATTTGTGAATACAAAAAGCCCTATTTCTTTTAAGTCTGCTGCTAACATGCTTGTAAGCTAAAAGAGACTTCTATGAACTTGGCGCAGAAGACAGACCGACCCTGCCGTGAGCACAAAGGTTTTGCTGCACAAGGTACCACAAACCAAGTTCTACCTTAGAGGAATCAGGATTTATGTATAACGAGCTGTTGTCAAGAATCAAGGTGCCCAGAGCACTGGGGAAGGCAGTTTTACTTTAATAAGGGAGGTTGAGGTCCCTCAGGGGTTTCTTTAACTTTCAATGGCTTCAGGCTCTGTAAATACCTTGGTTGTGTATTTTATTGCTTGCTATTTCTTATTCAGCTTTATCCTTTGAGCGACAATAATCCTTGCCAAAGCAGGGAGGAATAAAGATCCTCAGGGGAAGAGGAGGGGTTAACTATTTGGCCTTCCAGTTAGTCAGGCCATTGAAAATTCAAGCCAACAGCAACAGATGGTCCAGATGCTTCTTGGATTAGAGGACAGAGCTATAAGCATCTTACATTCTAGCCACCAGGACAAATCTCCAATATCATTGCTCTTATGACACATCACAGGTGTGGACTTAACCAAGCCCTTCAAGTTATTAGCTAGGAAGTTCAAGGTCGTGAACAGAGAACCCTAGAGCAGGAACACACCTCAAGGGTCATCTAATCCAGACCCAATAAAATTAATAAGTTTACTGGGAACCCGCTTCAGTTCTACATTTAACATATAGGGAAATGAGGCTGAAGGATAGCAACTTGCCCCAGGCCACCCATGGCTAGGATGGGATTTGATCCCTGGATTGTCAGGTCCACGTCTTCACTCCTCATCTACTAGGCAACAAGGACTCTCAACCTTTGCATTGCAGGAGCATTTGAGCCATAATTTTCAATTTGCCAAGACTCCAATCCTGCACCACAGACTTTACTTTTGTTCTGTGAACATGACAGATTTGTGCTTCCTCAAAGAACATCCCCGTGTCTCGTTTGTGTCCTTGCCCAAGGCAACGTTCCACTCACCGGTGGCGTTTGCCTTTGAAATAAGACTTTTCTAGACCAGTGACTGCTCTTTTGCTAATTTCCCACCCATGTGCTATGTGATTCCGTTTCTTTTTAAGATCACCAACGTTCCTTCCTTTGGGAGAGGAGCGCCACCTCTCATGTTGCAACTATTAGTAGCCAAGAACATTCCACCATGTCTCTATTGGATAAATATCCTCCCCATTCCGGAAGTTATCCGTCTAGGACCTAAACTCAAGCTACCTTGGAAACTAAGTTTCCTTACTTTCAAGAAGTGTTTAAAGCTGTACGAGGACGTTTTATCATGCCCATCGCCGTGTTCTTCCCTCTTCTTGCAGAACACAAGGGCTTTCTCGTACAGGAAAAGGTGCCTCTGCATTGGCTTAAATCTGGCAAGATCCTTCATTTTTGTCGGTCCTTTACGGTGTCCTGTCCAAACGCTGAATGATCCTTGCATCAATACCTTGCCAAGTTCACCGAGATCTCCCTGGTAATAATGACAAAAAAGTCAACAATAATTACATTTGCCCCTTGGCACGACAAGCCACTGTAGAAAGCCAACATAGCCCAGTAGGATTCGGACCTGTGAGGCCAAGGTTCAAATCTTGGCTTAGCCATGAACTCATTGGGTGGTCTTGGGCAGGTTTCTTGTCTCTCAGCCTCAGTTCCCCATCTGTAAAATGGAAATGTATTTAACGCTGTGTCCCCTATGCTCCTATCCACCTTTGTCTCTCCTTGTCCAACCTAAATTGTTAGCTCCTAGGGGCAGAGCCCAGTTCAATTCCAGGCACCCTGGATAGTAACAACACTACCAGTGTTCTTCCAACTAATGCAATTAAAAGGACTGGCCTCTGTAATCTTTTATTCATCAGATTCATTTTTCTATTGCTGTTTGTAATTTCATACAGCCTGTAGTGAAAAGATTGTAAGACCTTTGTACACCGGGGAAGCCAGATTAGTGGGCATTTATATATCTTATTTTGGCTTGCATATGCTGTAGAATCCATCTTGATTGACATATGTGTAAAAACATATATGTAATGTAAAACTGAGAACGGGCAACTCATTTCATGCAATGGATGTATCTTATGTAAGCCTTTTTGGCAACCTTTCTGTATTGTATAAGTTGTTCAGGATGTCAAGGTCAGTCCGAGATGTTATGGGAAGTGCTTATCAGTGCCTAGAGAGAAAGGCTTGCTAATTGGAAGGTGGATGACTCAGGCCAGGGAGAGGCCATGGTTAATTGTTAGCACATGCGCAGTAATCGCCTAGTGGGTTGTGTAACAGCAGCATACTATAAAGACAGAGACCGGACACCCACATTGAAAGAACTTCACTGCTGGCCACTTCGCAGACGTGCCGAGGGGGAGCGATAGGACCTGGGGCCCACCCGGGGATCATCCTGCAGCTGTTGTTGGGGTTCTCTGGCTTGTGGAAAAGGATGTGAGACGCTTTGTATCTCTTTTATGTTGTGTACTTTTAGCTTTTATGCTGTATATAAAATAAAATAGCTTTCTTGGCACCATATTGTTTGAGCTTTCACTGTGCTGATCCAAAAGAACAAACAATTTCAAGGCACAGCCTTGCTCCGTAAAGTATCTGCTCTCAGATCCCTGCAAGGCGCTCCCCCACTTCCAAAATACACTTACATCATATCCAGTTATTGAAATCTGATGCATAGAGTCATTGACAGACTTGAGCAAATCCAGCATTGCAACTAGAGCCTCTTGCAGCTCCTGGACACCATCACAACTTGTGCTGTATTTTAGAAGCTCCTGCAATTAGAAATTGGGGGGGGGGAGGGGGAGGGTATTCTTTATTTTCCAAGGAATTTCAACAGCACAGAAAATTCCCTAAAATGCATCTCATTCTGTATCTCAGATGACACGGCTACATTTTAAATACATTTATTGTTCAGTTAGAGCCCAGTGACCCAACCTGAGTGGATGTGACTCATTCCACTCATGGTCCAAGCCCCTCTAGCTTGGATCAGTGTCCCCAGCGGTATGAAATCATGATTCTTCATGGGGGTGAAACTATCATAGAAAGAGGGGGGGGGGGATTAACCTCGCCCCTTTTACGACATAGCCCATCCCTTACGGAGCACGTCGCTTTGTGGGAGTGGCTCATGTTGGAATGGTGGCTCCTCCTGACTATTCGTACGACACTGAGATGTTGAGATGCTTAGAAAGGGGCAAGAGCCAACTGCCTATACTGAGCCCAGTCTTGGGGCCAAGATCTGAGCCTCAAGCAAGGCCCTTTGCTGAATGCACTGCTTTCTCATGCAGTCTCTCTCACTACTTTCTCAATCCATCTGGCCAGGTAGTGTTAGTTCTGACAGCAGAAGGTCTGTTGACATAAACACCCAATATGTTCAGAGGCCGGACATGACCGTGGCCCACCGTAGACCATTTTTCAATGCTTTGGCCCGCAAGCCACCGGAACGTCGGTGGAGGGGCTGTGCCACCAGAGGCTGGTCTGGGATTGCTCCGGGCATGTCGGCAGCTAGCCCGGGCTTTGATTCTGGAGGCCTTCGGGGTCACAGTCTGCCCGATCCGGCCAAAGTGGACCACAGCGGGCTATCAGGCGTGTTCTAGGCCACCGCGGCAGCCGTCACTGCCCACCATGACCGCCTGTCATGGCAGGGGGTGGGGAGCTGGGCGCAGTCCTGGGACGGGGCCAGCCAGCCACAGCTGCCGGCACGTTTGCTGGACAGCCTGACCCGGTCTGGACCGTATCGACAGCGACTTCCTGACCAGGGCCAAATTATGTCGGTGGTGCGCTGCCGTCATGATCGTTAATACCCACTGCTGCCATGATGGGTTAGGGGACCAGTAACCGGGAGAGGTGCTGCACGCCAAAAGAGCACTAGCCTATATAGGTAAAATAAGGAACCAAAGAACAAAGAGGAGAGAACAAGGCTTTTACAGATGGAAACAAAATGAAAAGGGGCGTATGAATAGGGCAGAAAGAAATATTCATTTAAAATACTCAATTCAACAAACATATATCCAATTTGACGGAGTAGGTACAAAGCACTCCTTGTTTGCCACTTGATTTCCAGGAACAAACATTTGGTTGTTCTGGTTACTTTGTTTATTCGAAAACTCAATTTTGGTATTTTGGCTTCTTTGGCAAAACTATTTAGTGCTCTTGCATTCCAAGCTATTGTGCATTGTTTAAGTTTGCAACCATTTGTTAAGTTTGTTCCTCCTGTCAAAACAGCAGCCGCCTAGGAGTACCTTCAAAAGCAACTGGTATTTGGTTAGCCGCTGCACTGGTTTGAGCAAATAGGAATCCAGACCAAGCTTGTGTTCTAATTTTCTTTGGCATTCCTGTAACACAAAGAAATAGCCCAGAGTATGCATGGTGGAAATTTAAAATGGTCATTCAGAATACACACATTTGTATTTGGAAACGATGGTTGCGATCCACAAGCTGCTTACATCAAAGGAATTCCACTGAAGCCCATTGTGGGTCACGGCGAGAGCAGAAACAGGTACCTGATTTGTAACCCGCAGGGAATTCCAACATTTTCAGGTACTGTTCTGGGTATCCAAATCGGTAACCAAATACTGCTCGAGTTCCCAGAAAACCATAAATTTGTTTTTCTGGGGGTTTTTGAGTACTTGAAATTACTAAAAGAAAAAAAAGAAAAATAACCTCCTCCCTTCCCCCCAAAAAACCCACTTTCCAAAATCTGGGACTGGAAATTTTTTAAAAAGACAGGCCAAATCTATTTCAGGTATCCAATCAGACAAGGTTTTGGGTACAGAAAAATTAAACTGGGTACTGCGAATTCGACAGGCATCCCCTATTTTTGCAGGTACCCGTTCCAGCTCTCATCGCAGCCTATGACTTGGATTTGCAAAGTGACTTTGTATTTTCATCATGGGAACGATAACCGTAATCCACAAGCCCCTTACCCCAAAGTGATTATATCGAAGTGCACGGTGGAGCACGACCCATGGCTTTAGTTTGCCAAGTGCCTTTTTCTATACCCAGGTAGCACAAGGAGCTTTATAAGAGCGGTGAAAGAATTTACTAGATGATCAATTCTACCTTCAGAGGTACGAGCAACTCTCGTTGACATCCACAAGGGGTTTCTACAGGTCTAGAGTGGGGATATACACCTCCCGCACCTGCAGAGCTTGAGGGCTTCCAAGCAACGGATAGCATCCCGCCCACGAGACCACCGTGAGGCCCCTTCCAGCCTTGGGACTCTATGATGAAGTATTCTTTTGTACACAAACAATTCGCCTACCTGGAAGAAGGCACTCTCTGAACACTGTCTCCACAGAGACTCTGACCGGGGCTTGTTCTGACAGTACTTCTCATACATGTGGAAATCTTCTCGCTAGAGGGAAAAAGAAAAAATGGGAAGTCAATTTATTTATTCATTTAACAATTTTTTTTTACCCCGCCCCGACTGTTCCAGGCAGCTTACATATAAAACTAAAAGCATATAAAACTAACACCACCACATTAAAAGAGAAGGCAATAAAACAATAATACTCCCCCTCCCTGCTCCCCATCTCCCTCGCCAAAAGCCTGGCGGAACCACCACGTCTTACTCATACACCGGAAGGATGGAAGGTCCAGAGCCATTTAGGCCTCCGCTGGGAGGGAGTTCCACAGCCTACATGTGTCCTCCAAGAACGTCCTTTCCATAGTGGCCCCCCCAGCCACATGGGGGACCTCGAGAAGGGTGCTTCTGGTAGACCGCAGGGGTCGCGAGGCAATCTCACAGATAAGTTGGGCCATCAACATATAGGGCTTTATAGGTAAAAACCAACACCCTGAATTGGGCCCGAAAGACTATAGGCAGCCAGTGCAGAGCCCGGAGCACCGGCGTGATGTGCTTCACGGCGGCCTGACCCCATAAGGAGACGGGCCGCCGCATTCTGCACTAGCTGCAGTCTCCAAATCGTCACCCTGGGTAGCCCCATGTTGAGCGCGTTACAATAGTCCAATCTCGAGGAAATGAAAACATGGATGATAGTGGCCAGGTCGCTATCTGAAACATGCAGCCGAAGCAGACGCGCAAGATGTAATTGGCAGAACACGCTCCTTGCCACCGCCCCCACCTGGCGATCCAGGCGGAGCTGCAGTTCATGGAGCATGTCCAGACTGCGAACCTTGGGAACCGGCGGAGGGCGAATCCCATCAATGACGGGAGCCGCTACATCCACCGCCTTACCCACCACCATCACCTCCGTCTTCTCGGGATTCAACTTCAGTCAGCTCATCCTCATCCAGTTCCCAACAGCAGCCAAACACCGGGTAAGCACCGAGACTGCCGGGTCTGGGTTGGATGAAAAAGAGAGGTCGAGTTACAGCCACAGTTAGTGGCTCTTTAGTTAAGGCAATTGCAAACTTTCGTTGAATGGTGCCTATGTTGCTCAATGGAGTTTGGGGAGCAAATACTTCTGGTTGGCGACCAAAAGTGTTGATCAAAGCTCTAGATTTCCCTCCCTTTCCATGGCCTTTTCAATTTAAGGGGAGTGTCTAGTGCACGCTGATGCTTTTGTATGCAGAAAAAAATTGAGAAAAAAAGGTTTAGATTGTGGTTTCCCCCTTTTAAGGGAAAAGAAGAAAAAAAAAACAGCAAGCGGCAGGTGGGTGAGGGTGGGCGACGCTGAATAAGTGGGTAGGGGCCCACATACCCAGCTTCCTCACCTGTACACACCACCAGCCTGACTGAGGGACCCCTTGCCAACAGCTTGGGGGGGGAGGAGGACCTGCCACCCTCACCCGCCCATCACTGCCAGCTGCTCAGGCTATTGCTCCCCTGCACCGGCCATGGTCTCCTACCTGAGGGCCCCCTTGGCAACGGTTTCAGCAGGCGGGGGGGGGGGGCGGACCTACTGCCCCAAGCAGCTCGCCACTTGCTGCTCACCTGCCTCTCTTCAATAGCGCAGCAGCTGGGCCAGCTCTAAGCCCCTCTCAGCAGAAGCTGGTGGGGAGGCGGGGGGGAGGGAGGAATTACTGCTCTCACCTGCTCACTGCCCCCTTGCTAGTCCGAAGCTGTTGCTGTCTCCACCGCCGGAAACAGGAAGAACGTCTTCAAAAGTCCCACGCGGGGCCTTTCACAGCGGCAGTCGGGGAGGAGGCAGGTCCTTCTTCTGTAACCCACCCAGCCCCTACGATTCCACATCAGCTCCTTGAGCCTCCCCTCACCCGGCGGTAGCAGCCGGGAAATGGGTCGGGCCTAACGTGGCAGCGAATGGAGGTAAGAGCTAGGCCACCTGGGGGTTGGGTGGGTTCTGAGCTGGGCACAGACCGCCTCCCCCCCACCCAGTCTGTGCCCAGTTTTAGACCCCACACAGCCTCTTCTAACTACGGGTTTGGCATTTCAGCACCCCCAAGTGCCCGCTCTGTCTCCGGCGAGTCTGTGCTGGACTGGGAGCCTCCTTCAGCCTGGGGCCCAGCCTCCGTGCATCTCCCTCTCCCCCCCGCAGCCCCCAACCTGTCCCTGCCTGGCCTTCCAACCCTTCCCTCGACTCGTGCAGCCCTGAAGCCACCGCCCCTCACCCCCGCGGCCTTGTTCACAATCACCACCCGTCTCCCCTCACCCTGTGGGTTTTTTTAAAACTTGCCCCCCATTCACCCTCAGTTGCCCCCCTTCTCTCAGCACTGCCCATGGGGTTCCTTTCTTGTGCTACACCCCTAGTAGCTAGTGCACCGTGCCACCAGCAATATGGTGCAGAGTTGCTAACCCCGGGCAGCACGATCCTCTGCATATGTAATGCCTGTGCTAGCAGAAATGAGGGGTGAAAGGTCTGTTCAAGTCAATCTGACTCCCACTTGCCTTCCTTGCTTGCTAGGGCAGGTTTAATATTCTGGTTTGTAAAAAGCCAGTTTCCTAAAACTAGTAAGATTGGCTTTGAAATGCTATCCAGTGTGTACACGTGCGTTTAAGCACATTCGGTTATTTGTCCTTTTCCTTTCTGAGCGCAGCCTGAAATTATGCAAGCTGCTAGTGCTTACCTATACAGCCTAGGCCCTATCTCCCTGCGGCACCGGTCTCACTTCCTGGGCTCTGGATCGACAACTGTGGTAGGTCGGGAGTGTGTTTGGGTTTTTTTAAAGTCCCCGGGTATCCCAGGGGGCGATTATGGAGATAGCACTCTTGGTGGCCGCACCGAGGCTGTGGAACTCCCTTCTGACAAAGGCCCAGGTGGCCTCCAACCTCTCCTCCTTTCGACGGCAATGCAAGACCCGGCGGTTCCGCCAGACCTTTAGTGAGGGACATGGGTAAAGGAAGGGGGGGGGGGTTAAGGTTGAGGGTGGTTGGGGTTTTTGTAGATTTTTGTTTTGACCTCCCGCAATTAGTATTAATAATAGCATTGTTTTATATGTATTTATTATATATACTGTATTTATATGAATATATTTTATATTATAGTTTTAACTGTTAGCCACCCCAAGCTGCCTCTGGCAGGATGGGCAGAATATAAACTTTTATTATAAATAAATAAAATGATCTTGGGTGAAAATAAATAGATGATAGCCCATCAGGTATGCAGGCAAGGGGGCTGGTGTGAGTGAGTTGTGTGTGTGTGTGTGTGTGTGTGTGTGTGTGTGTGTGTGTGTGTGTGTGTGTGTGTGTGTGTGTGTGGGGGTGGTGTGNNGGGGGGGTGAGCACGTGTGTGGCGTGTGTGTGATCAATTGAATGAGTGTGACACAGGTGAAAGCATGTGTGTGTGGATGAGTTTGTGGCCTTTTTTTACACAAGACGCGGCATGGGTGGGTGTGTCTCGCCTGATAGCAGTGGTGTACGTACTCCCGCGTAACACGCACCTCCACCCATCACCCCTGCACAGAGCAACCTGCGCCTGTGTGCACCTGCAGTGTTCTTGTGTCTGGGGTCAGCTTATGCATGAATGTTCTGAAACTATTAAGTTTCAACAGAAGGGGAAATTCAAATTACCTAGACAAAAAACCCTTTGGTTTAGGAAACTAGTTAAGGCGGCATTCCAAATTATACTCAAACTCTAACATGATAGTAAACTGTTAAGGCGAATAAAAAAAATAAATAAATTACGGCTTAACTGAAATTATACTGCGTGTGTGGGGTATGGTGACTGAACGTACTTCTACATGATGAGGAATGTATGCAGTTTAATTTCAGTTAAGCCGTAATTTTATTTTTTTATTTGCCTTAACAGGACAATTTACTGTCATGTTAGAGTCCGAGTACAATTTGGAATGCTGCCTTAACCAGTTTCTTAAACCGAAGGCTTTTTGTCTAGGTAATTTTAAATAGGTCGGCTGAAGGACTTCTGATTTATGACAGCAGTTAGACAAAATTAACCCAGCGCTAAGTCTCCCTGTCAGCTCCTGCTTTACTCGCAATGAAGAAAAAAGTAGCGCGAGGAGGAAAATGGATGGGGAGCAAGAGGTACCATTAATCATGTCTGTTGCATCTTCAGTGTTCTAAGTGCTTTACAATCTTTATCAAGGTCACTCGCGCATCAACTTTGTGAGGTAGGCAATTATTATTCCCATTTTACAGATGGGGGAACTGAGGCCAAGCGAGAGTGATATGCCCAAAGTCACCCAGAGCATTTATGTAAAGCATAGGATTTGAACTGTGATCTCCCAGATCAAAGTCTAATCCGTAACCATGAGGCTTCACTGACTCTAGTTACTGCTCAAGGCCAGAAGGCTCCCACACAATTTAATGAGATTGTTTCTGTACCTGGTGCTTTTATAACCAGGTTTAATGATAGGGAGAATAGAGATAGGAAAACCACTTCCCCGAGATTCCACGTTTGTAGTTGCCCATCACCACATTCACCAAGGCCTAAACAGCTTGGGCCCCAAGTATCTGAAAAACCGCCTCTTCCCTCATGCCTCGTCGTCATGATCTTTGAGGTCAACCAGGAGTGCCCTCTTTCAAGTACTATCTGCCTGTGAAGTTTCTACAACCAGGGTATGCAGAAAGGTGTTCACATTAGCTGCCCTACGATTATGGAAGTTTTGTCTAAGCCCAAGCCTGCTCATCTTCTGAAAATGATGCAAGATCTTTCTGTTTGGCCAGATGTTTGGAAGGCAGGGATATGGTTGGGACTGGGGGGGGAGGGAGGTTAGGGAAAGAGTTGTGGGGATTAAGAGGATTTTCTCATTTCTATCCCCTTAGGGAAAGAGTTGTGGGGAATTAGGTATTTTTATTGGTTGTCAGTTCCCTGAACATTAATGGGAAGGGTGGTGTGTAAATTTGAATAAAGAAATGAATAAAACCCTGCCTCTGCTCTCAGCATAGCTTTTCCAAAATGGCAGTGCCTTCACCCACTTCTGGCAACACATGTTCCGATTGGTGGCAGCCAGTTCTAAAGAGACGGAGCTGCTTCTATTTTTAAAAAGAAAACAAAAGCCAACAAATAAAATCCCCTCAGCTCTGTTGGACTAGGCTTGAAAAGTCGTGTCTTTTGCAACAGCAATGGCCACACAACTACTGTCGCCATCACTGGTGGTGGGGTGGCCGCAAGGCAGAAGGAAGGGTCAAGCTGGTCTCCAGAGCTGAAGGGCAGAGTGGGAGAAGAAAAAGAAAGGCAGGCAGGCAAGAAAGAGAGAGTGTAGATGGGATGAGGGGGTGGGGCCTCCAGTCCAGTGGGGGGAGCATCTCCACTATCACTTGGCGCCCTTATTACGCTCTTGTTTTAAGGCACGTTGCGCCAAACATGGGATTACCAAGTGCAGCTGCTGCTGTTTCATGGTAAGAGACACTCTCCTCCAGTGGCATATGCATAGCCTTGAGGCACATCAAAGTCTGCCTTGAACTTGAAAACCAGTCTACCAACCCTTTCCAAGAAGCAGACTCCCACTCTCTCGGGCACTCCGACGCAGCTTTCCAGATTGTGTAGGAAAATCCTGTCAGGGAAAAAGGGAGAAGCGCAATATGACTGAGGGAAACAGCGTTTGGCCGTTCATCTGTAAGGAAAGAAAAGGGGAGTCAATTACTCAATCAGCTCATGCCTTACTTGTTGTGGAAGTCGTAAATCTCTGGCATGTTCCCGAAGAGGATGTCCTTTCTGTTTCTCAGGACTGGCGGCATAAGGAACATCATGGTTGGGTCATCCATCTCAGCTCTGTAGCCCTGCCAACCACAATGCCTCGGTGTTACACCCACGCAAAGCCAACCAGGAGTGCCAACTTGCACAGCAGATACAAAGTCAAACAAAAACCACCACAATAAAACTGACTGTTAACCAAGTAGCTTACGGGATGAACGTCTTACTGTCGGGAGCTGGGAGTGAACAACGGGGAATGGATTGCCCATTGTGACCGTTGGCTCTTCCCCCGTGCGATTGAGATTGGCCACTGTCGGACGACAGGATGCTGGGCTTGATGGACCATTGGTCTGACTCACTATGGCACTTCTTATGTTCTTCTGACTGATATCTTACGTACTGTAAAATACTGATATCTTAACATCCCAGAATCCTCTGGGCTTCCCGTTTGCCTTAACTCCCATCACCCTCAGAGGCTGTTTATTGGCAAAATCCCTTCCTGCCCAGGCAAACTGACTCAGCTCCTACTGAGTCCTGCTAATGCGGTTGCACCAGCAAGCAAGAAGAGTACTTGGATGGAGAGCAATGCGAGTGTTTCTGCTAGGCTCTGGCTTGAGTTTGATGCCTCCTTACATTGATCCCTGTGTGCATCAAAGTTGGGGGAACCTCTGTTCCCTGGGCAAGTTGGGGGGAACCTCTGTATTTGGCCCCTTTACAGTTCTTTGATCTGGCCAGTGGCTCCAGGCCATATCCTCACTCACTGTAAGAATGAGCTGAGGGGAAGGGAGCAGAGATGCAGGTACACACTCAGAGGCACGAGAGATGGATTCATGGCACAGACCCATGATGTAAATTCTCCCCTGCTTTCCCCCCAACATATCCTGAGCACACCCCTTAAGCAGCTCCACTCACAACTCCTAGTCAGCCAGAGGAGCTAGTACTCATTTTTGAAGGGTGTTAACAAGCGAGACATTGCCACAATTTCACTCCATTAGCCCTGGATTCACCTGCTCATAGGGCTGCCAGATGCTCACCCCTGGGGCCGCCCCAAGCATGCTCAACACCGTGGAAAAGTGAAGCCCAGCATGTGGGAAAATCAGGGCAGGGCTGCCTCTCTGTGTTGTTAGGCCCACGTCTGTTGGGGTACGCACATTCAGCATTATGGACCAAGCCCCGTCGCCAAGCGGCCCTCCCTGGCACAGGTAGCGGCTCGCGGGGCGGCGGTTTTTGTCCCTCCCCCATGCCTGGTGCTAGGAAGGCTAGGGGAGGGGTGCACGGCAGTGCAATGCGGCTCAGCGCGAAGTCTCACGAGATGCGGGACTTCGCGGCCGCCATCTTGGATTTAGGCGCGAACAGCCATTCAGCGCCAGGCAGCATTGTGAGTGCACCCTTCCACCCACCCTTTATGCACTGTGGGTTGAACTGGTTGTTGAGCTTGGGCTCAAGGCCGGGAAGGAATTTTTGCCTCCTTGCAAATTGGCACTATGCAAGGTGGGTTTTTCGCCTTCCTCGCAGTGATAAGTTCTGAATTCTTACGGTGGGAAGAGGAAGTCAATTTGTCGCACCGCAGGGGTCCTGCGAAGTAGTTAGGTTAAAATTAGGGATAGTCTGCTGCCAAGTCATCTCCTTAAGAGGTGGGCTCTGAGTGAAGGCTAGAGCCGGCCGGCCAGCATCACTTCAGAGCCAGGACGAGGGAGACAACCCTGCGGCCTTAGGACAGGGGCAGTCCAAGGCACGGGGGAGCATCTCCTTACTCCTTCTTAGGGTCACAGTAGGCATATGGCCTCCCGATCCGGCTGTGGGCGGCCTGACAGGTGTGACATTGCAGCAGCTATAGTTAGCATTGTTGCGGTACTGAGGAACATCAGACCACTTAAGATTATTACTAGTTTATTAAATGAGTTAATAGTAAGGTTTGCAGGACTTGAAAGGGCATAGCCCCCCCCCTACCCGACTAAGTTTTAATAAAGTTTTTGGTGCGGCCTAGTTTAACCCCAAAGGCAAATAATGGTGTCAGTGTCTTCCTTTCGGGGTGTGGGACAACAGGGGCCAGGCAAGTAACCACAACTCTAATGGCGGAGAGGTGAGGGCGAGGGGGATATGTGGGGATACGTCAGGGAGAACTCTGCCTGTCTCTTTTGGTCCCACACGGAGCCCGCATGTGGCGGCTGCGAGGGAGGAATGGAGCAACCATGGGCTCCGGGGGTCTCCCCTCTCAGATGTCAACAACCAATGTGAACCATGGGAGGGAAAAAGTTCTCCACCCCTGACTGCCCAACTAGTCTAGACTCGAGTCAAGACTTGACCACGCAGCTAACACAGCACGGGAGAAAACTCTAGATCACGCTCTCTATTATTTAGGCATGCATGCTGTGTATCCAGCTAGTGTAGGACATATATTGTAGATCTATATTGGGGGTTCATTCTATTGTGTGTGAAGGAGGCTGGGGGAGGAGGAGGGATTTTGAGATAACCCCGGCACCTCTAACACAAGAGAGAGAAGGGTACAGGTTTGGAGGGGATTCCAGGGCGGGAGACGGGGTTGGTGTTGTTGGTTTTTTTTGCTGTTTTATATATGTGATTTGTATTTTGTTTGAATAGGATGTCTGAATTGCTGTGAACTGTCATGAGCCTTCAGGGATAGTGTGGGATATAAATCAGTAATAAGGATTATATCTTGGAAGTAAGTTTAATTTCCGAAAAATACGTACTACTTTACATTAAAAGCACAGCATACTGGAGAGAGAGAGAGAGAGAGTCTGTATTCCGATATGACAAACGATAGCCATCTCCTCTTTACTACACTCTGCCTACAACTCCTTCCTAGGAACTATTTGCAAGAAGGGATAGTTCCCAGGGGAACATTTGTCTCGGTTACACGTGTCTCATGTTATGACAGCAAGACGCTCGGCTGACAACTTGTTTAAAAGGGGAACACAATTAGCAATTGTCTCACAAGGTTTGATGGGTTGGGGGCATTTACTGCACTGCAAGTGTTCTCAGGTGTCAGACACCAAAATCAATGGGCACTGTCTGAGATCAACGGGATTCCTGCTGACCGAAGCTTTCTACCACAGTATCGGCCACTCCCAACTGCATTTTCTCTAACTGAGTTATCTTCTGGCAGATGTCCTAGGAGAGGACATTGTTGAGTTGCACATAATTCATATTTCTCTAGCCTGTTGCATTTCAAACCATGTCAAACTGCTAACACTCGCAAAAGTCATTTCCAGTTGTTTCTATGAATGAATGAATGAAAAGATGGAACAAGAGGTTTGGACTTCCCAGATTTTTTTTCTTCTTTTTAAAAAAATAATATATAAATAACCAAGAACAAACACCTGGTATTTCAAATATCAGTGGGGGAGAAAGGGGAGGTGGACAGCAGGTGGCTACTTTTGATGGCCTGCTCCAGGGATAAATTCCTTCTGTGGCCATTTTTACATGGACCAGGGTGAGGGGTGCCTTGGTGCGGCAGGTGTAGGGGTGTGTGTGCCTGTTTACATGGACAACCACCCACCTCCACCTACCCACACCCACCTCCACCCACGGAGTATCCTCCGTTCTATCGGAGAGTTCCGTGGGTGGAGGTGGGTGTGGGTAGGTGTGCGGTGGGTGTTGGTGGGTGTGCGGTGGGAGCGCACATGCACAAACACCCGCCATCCATGGTGTTTACACGGGTGCACACCTGCCACACACCCATCCACCGGCGCCACACTCCCGGCCAAACACCGAGCTGCTGAAGGGGGGGGGCGGGGCGCCCGTGTAAAAACCGCCTATGGCTTACGCTGAAGGCAGTAACTGTTAAACACATCCAAGGATGGATGTAATGCCTTAAATATGGTTTGGAATAACCTATCAAAATATCATAGAACATCCCAGGCATGTGGACCTTCTTTGCAATTGCTCCTACAAAAAACAACAATGGCGTTCCTTTCAACGAAAACAAATTCACTGCTAACTTTATTACGCGTTAAGAACCTAAACGGTGAGCCAATTTTTCTGCCAATCAGAATCCGTCACTTCTGGTGTTAGCCACCACAGCCAGGCCTGCCTTTTTAAACTGGGGCAGTGCAATAAAACAGGTGTTTTCGAAGAAGGAAAACGAGGGCACACATCTGTCTCTGGCATGTTTTATATAGACTGTGTGTCCGTGGGTTCCGTTTCCACGAACACCCTCTACGGAACAGGAGTGGAGAACCTTTTAGCCCACGGCTGTTTTAGATCTGGCCCCTTCCTGGCCTCATGGTTGCAGTCTCTAGCCTCAAACACCGAAGGAGTCAGCTATGGGGAGATGAGGGCATGCACTTAAGGAGAGGGGATGGATCCATGATCAGGACCCTCTCTTTCCTTCTCCCATTCTAAGTACTCCCCTTCAGCATCTGTGTCCCCAACTTCTATCTAGCCCAAAGAGCTTATAATAATTTTCAAAGTGGCCTGCAGGAGTAGAAAGGTTCCTCGCCTTTTCATATTTATAATGCAATTAGCAGATATAATAAAATACATTAAAAATTCATGCTTATCAACATTTATGTTCTCTATTTTGTACTCCCTCCCCCGCCCTCTTCCAACCCTTCAGAAAAATAGTTACCAATAGGTGGATTTGCATGTGTGTGTCCACACACAGAAGGCTTTTCACATTTAAAATTCACATTTACAAAAGATATAATATACAGTTTTAACTTGAGTGACAGGGCTAGGCCGATTTGGGCTAAAAACCTCGTACTGTTGCGCATCGTAAATGTAGACAATCACACAGATCGATAGCAACGGCAGAGAACAACTAGGAAAACCCACATGACCAGCCACGACACAGCAATTAAGCAGAAAATCCACCAAACGGCAGGTTTTCATTTTATTTGCCAGAATGTAAGAGAAGCCCTTTCAGAATCTCCCGCCTCCCCCAGGAGCAGTAACAAGGAATGTCAAGTCACTCACCATCAAAACGGTAAACAGCTCCTCCACATACACCCGCTCAGTTTCAATTAGCTCATTTATCACATGACTAAAATGAAGAAGAAATGAAGATGTAGCATTTTGGTTTGCGTAGGTGCAAGGCTGCAGACTAGTAGGGTGTCATTAATTAACTAGTCAGTCATTAATTAACAATCAGGTGAATTAAAAAAAATTGACACAGAAAAAGAAAATGAATACATAAGGATTAAAATCCATCTCAGAGTAAAAGTTGGGAATGGAAATACAGGCACAAAGAGAGGACCAATGATGTGCCTAAAGATGCACAAGAGGGCAATGGGCACAAAGTAGTTCAGGAGATGTTGGACCATCTCAGGTTCCAAGCAACACAGGATTTTGTAAATACTTACTTTGTGAAGGTATCCCTGCCTCTCCCTTTGTTCTGCTCTCCCTCATCTCCCCTCTCTTGTCTTTCCTTAGATTGTAAGCCCTTGGGGCAGGGACCTGACTCTAACCAATGATTGTATTGCACTGGGTACATTGCTGGTACAATAAATAAATAAATAAATAAATAATGATAGGACTGTTCTATGGACTGTTTATAATCAGGCCAATTAGCTCATATTCAGGGGGGTGAAACAAATATTCAAAGCAGATATATCATTATTTGAATTCAGCCACTTTGAGTCTCTGTCCTGCTTTATTTGGATATTTCGGCTTCCGGATATGTGGTTATTTGTTTTTTTCCCCCCAGTTATGCAGTTTGATTATTTGGTTTACTGTGCATTCACGATAGTGCTAAATAGTGCCTAAACAATGTCCAAAGCAAATAACCAAACCGAAATACAGAACAAGCCAACACGAGATTGGATGTTTTAACTGCAGATATTATTCAGATAACTATCAAAACTTGAGAATAATTCATAAATACACTAACACGCCTACTGTTTCACCACTATTTTGGGGTGTGGACTGAATTAAACAAAAAAAATCCAAATCAGAGCTGAACTTCCTTCGCAGCTAAAACATACAAGTGCCTCCCCACCCATTACCCATCCGTCATACATGTTTCAGGGCCACATTGGCGTCCTATGCAGCCCGACAACATGCATGATGGTTGGGTGATCAGTGGGGAGGCGCTCGTCTAAGAACACCCATAGGTGGAGAAAGCAATTGAACACTTCTTGCTTTGCTCCCTGTGCCGCGTCTGCTTGGTAATTTCGGAACAGAGATTCCCAAACGGTGGAGCAGCTCTTTTAGCTCAGAGTGTTGATGCTCACGTGGACGAAGCTAGAGGCTCCCTAGTTCAATCCTTGCTGTCGACAACTCACCCAGGGGTAGCGGGTTACCCTGAGCAGATTTGCCGATTTCACAGACTACATTGCTGCAACAAAACGTACCCCTTGAGGACATCTAAGTTGTCTTCGCTTTCGGAAATAAAATACTGAAAGGAATGTCTTTTCTCCTGATAATCATGCATTACTTCAATCTGGAAAAGAAAGAGAAGGGACAAGGGGATCATATTTAAGAAGATAATACCAGCTCATACAAAGAATGCGGGGAAGGTTTTGCCGGCGGCCGAGGGTGGATAAGACTTATTGCTTTTTATGAACTTTTAGGATACTTTCATCTTGAACTTTTTCATAGCTTAGCTAAAGAAATACGAGCAATCAGAGTATCACAATATAAAAGTGGCACAATTGTGACATATGAGAAAAGTCAGTTAAACGTCTAGCGGCATGAAGATGTTACACGCTTGTGTTGTAGTTCATCAGTAGCTAGAATGAAAGTGGCTATAAGTGACCAGTTCTGGGAATATACAAACTCGTAAGTATCTGGCTTAGTTTCTTATCGATTTATATTTTAATCCTTTCCAGTTTAAAAACCTTTTAGTTTTCCCTCTTTTTTCTAGGCTAATTTTCTGATAAGAAAATCTTTAAACAATTTACCCATAAATAAATATAGCCCTTAAAAACAAACAAAGACACCCGAGAATTAAAATCCTCTGAGGGAATATATTATGTTGACCATTTACAAACCAGGTACTCTGGATTATTCCAGAGTAAGCGGATCACGGGGTGTGTGTGTGTGTGTGTGCGCATATATATACACACACACGCACACAAATCTGAGACCTATGCCAGTCAAACTGAGACTCACTAACATTTTCTTATTATTTTATTTTTTTACCTTCCGAGAGCTTTGCACTTTTCTTGCCGTCTTTTTCCCAGGGAGAGAGAGGTCAAATGAAAACTTCAAACTGGAATTAAAATCCACACCTTGAATATAAAACACACACCGTTATACTTACACTTTACAATTATAATCAAGGAAGCACTTTAGGAAGTGGGTTTTTTTTTTCTTTGAAAATTAGTTCAACAAGGCGTGCAGAATGTGTATAGTCAGCTGACTAAGGCTAAATGCAAACGCAATGCACTTTTGAATAGAAAAAATAAAATTAAAATTCTACATTCGTACCACACAATTCCATTATGTGAAAAGGTGTACCAGCAATAGTGCATTAGCCCAAAAAGCTAAAATCAAGAACAAAGGAAGATCCCTCCTACTTGGAAAAGTTGGGTTTCAAATGAAAACACTATGCAAATTGCAAGAAATTATAGAAACATAATAAGCTTTCAAGAGAAAACGCCACCTACTGTAATATTATTTTTAAAATTCCTTTTCATTAGAAATAAGAGCCTCAAGTTGGCGTTCATTAGTATGCACGACTCTGTCGAGGCTAGTGACACTTTTCATTGAGAAACTCCTTAATGGATATTAAGCCCCATTTAGGGGAGGGGAGGGGTTGTGATGTAAAATGATTATGAGCAGCAGCAGCATCTTTGAAACCTGGGGGAAATTTCGTTAGGGGAACCCTACGCTAGGGCTTGGGGAGGTTTACAAAATAAAACACAAAATATTCAATTCCAAATCATATGTAATAAAAAATACACTATAAAACCCATACAAACCATTTAAATAAATAAATAAATAAAATTAAAAAATAAAAGCTTATTTCCGCCATCTAGATGCCTGGTCTAATAAAAAAATAATAATAATTACGTTTCATCTGAAAGATGCTCAGGCCCTGGCAAACTGCTAGAACAGGGACGAGACACCTTTTCCCTCTGAGGGGCCACTTCAAAAATGAGTGTAGGACCTACGCTCAACCTACAATGAGTGTAGGACCTACACTCAACCTACAATGAGTGTAGGACCTACACTCAACCTACAATGAGTGTAAGTTGCCAGGGCTACACAGAAGGTCAAGGTGGAGGCGCTTACTAGGTTTACCGAGGAAGACGAGGATCCGACTCCATGCCATGGAGCCGTCTCCTTGTAGGTAATCATCTCTGCTTCCTTGCCCTGAGCTCAGTTTTCAGTGTTTGGGGGTAGGAGCTGGATCCAGTGGCCAGATACAGGGGCCAAATAAAAGCTAGCCGTGGGCCACATTTGGCCCTCGCACCTAAGGTTCTGCACGCCTGCCCTAGAGCAAAGGAGTTCCAAAGGGTGTTTTTAAACGAGATGCTACCACGCATGGCCACCCAGAAGTCACTCATCTGAACCCCCGTCTGAAGGTGGTGCAGGGGGATGCATGCTCCCGTGAGCCACTCAGCACCCACTCACGGAGCACTGCCGAGAAATCCAGAGCACGCCATGCGGGGCAAGCCAACAAGGTCCAGAGCAAAGGGCAGCCACGCAGTCCCTGGCCGTATGAACTGGGGTGACCACCCACACCAGTAGACCGGTGGTATATATTATGGTCGTGATCTACCAATCATGTACTCGGGACTGTTCGAGTAAGTGGCTCAAGATGCGTGTGTGCGCGTGTGCATGTATACACAACATTTTGAGACCTACGCCCAGGCAAATTGAACAACATTTCATTTCAGTGCCCCATAGGCACTGCGGGTGGGGGGCACGGTCTTTGCAAATCACAAGAACTGACCAGGAGTGCTTGGGAGCCTGGGTTCCCTAGCATTCACACCAGGAACACGTCGATTTCAAAGGCCAATCCAACGCACTTTCCCCTCTTCCATAGTCTGTGGCAGGGGGAGTTCGAGGCAGCGGTGGTTGCAGCAGGCAGGCTGGGAGCTGCCCGTTAGAACCCCTCCCCACACACGCCACCCGAGTGGCTGTTCCGCGTCACTCAGCAGCCCGCGAATGCCTCTCTGCCCTCCTTCGCCGTATGGGCTCGGTGCGCGGATGGAAACACCAAGAGGTCATTCCTGGCTGGCCTCTTGAGGTCATGAGGGAACACAGGAGGGGTGGTGTTCCTTTAAATAGGCAGGGCCTAAGCTACAGCAAAACCAGCTGCGGACAGACAAATATAGCTTTCAAGCCCCATTGTTAAATGGCTTGTTAGGGATTTACCTATTATGGTTGTGTTTTTTTTTAATTATTAGAAACGAAAACTCAAACAAAACAATAACAACCCAGCAACAAAAGGACATGACACATACTGACTCCCATGGTCTTTCAATTTAAACAGTCTAGGCTTTCGATGAGACCCTAGACACCAAGACAAAAGAGGCAAGAAGGAGGAGGATTGTCCCTTAACTACTACCACCTTCGATGGCCCCAGTGGACGAGAATATAAGACAATTGATTTAGGTCACTAGATAGCTCCAATTTGTGTTTATTCATTCCCTTGTAATGAATAAATGGCATGCATGGCCTCAACTCATCCGCTAGGGTTGGCACCAATTCTTTTTTTCCTATAGCCATTTCAAGAAATCTCCCATCTCATCCTATCAAATGCACTTGTTAAACCTAACAATGCAAAAACACTTAGTTGATTGGAGAGGCTAGGAGAGAGGACTGTTTTCTGGCCCCAGGGAAGCGATGTATGAAATAATGATTTGTACAGCCCCTCAGGCTACAGGGAAACTATGAAGGTCGGCAAAAGCCAAGCATGCAATCATTAAAAGAGGGGTATATGGGATCTGCAAACAGGCGATAAGAGATTTAAAAATACAATTATACAGTTCCCAAATTGTGCAATATTCACAAATAGGTCAGACAAGGCAATGAAAGGGAGATAATAAAAGACCTTTCCAGTAGGGGAAAAAGAGATATATTGCTGCAGATGCAAGTGCAAAAGCAATCCTAGCTAGACTGTTTGACAGAAAAGTGTTGAATAGTATTTATACAGAAGAACAACCTGTCGTGAAGCAATGGGCAAAAGATGTAGGGAGAAAAATTGATGCAGAGGAATGCAAACAGATATGGAGAGAAGTTGCCTCGTCTTCAAAATGCACTGTTGCAAAATAAAATTATTACAAAATTACTATTTCATAGATGCCTCAATCACCAGACAGACTTTCAAAAAGACGACCTGGGCTCAAAGCAAAAGGGATTGACTGCTGGAGAGAGAGAGAGAGAGATGTATTTGACAAGTGTGCCCAAGAATGAAAAAATTAGGAACCTGATCTAGTAAGAAATTTTGCCGTATACCAGTCCTAACAATTGCCGAGAAAACTATCAGCAATACCCAAAGGAAATAAGTTTTAAGATACTGATCAGTTAACCACTGGATGGAATAGACCCTCCAAAAAGCAAATTAAGTCCCAATCAAATGACAAAATATTCTTCCATACCGGTAGCGTTAACAGTTGAGTTAGCTGTGCAATCGCTCTCCAGCAATCGTTCCCACATATTTACATTAACATCTTTATAAACGAATACGTGATATTCCTCTTACACATGCATTTTCAGAGATGGGGAGATCTCTTATTGGACCAATTTCTGGTGGTGAGATTGTATGGAACTTTTCAGGCTGCACAGGACCCTTCCTTGGGGACGCGACAAGTCAGAACTACGGGCTGAGCAAATGCAAGACATATTTACACACATATCACAGCTGAAATGGGTAGTGCATTTAAGGACCTGCAGGTAATTCATTTCTGGGTAAGCAATTTACTGCTTTCCAATTGGAAATGGAGATGGATGCCTCAAATTTGGTACCAAAGGCCAGGAATTCAAAAGAAAAACTGGTATTCTGGTTGACTGGGTACATTAATATGCTATTTGTGTGCTGAATATAATGATTAGTACTGAAACTCAGTCCTCGGTTTTCCTCAGATTTCTCCAAGATGGCCCTCGCAGCATGTGGACGCCACCTTGGAGAGATCTGAGCATGCTCGGAAGGGACCATTCTGCCCTTCTGAGCATGCCCAGCTTTTTTTAAAAAAAACAACAAACAAACAACAAATAAACTTACCCGGCCCAGAAGAAGCCACGTGTCGCTGTAGCCCCTCCAGAGAATGACTACACTACCCCTCAGCTCCAGCTAGGCCTCCACCCCCTCTTCCCTGGCTCATTCCCTCCCCCAGAGGATCCCTCTGGCTTCTGACCCCATCCTCAGACCTCGCCCTCAGAATTCCCAAGTATTATCCACGTGTCCTTGGACCGGACTGAGAACCTGGAACTGGTCCTTGAAAACTTGGAGAATACTTGCAAATATTTTTTTTAATATTCAGTGCAGTCCTCTTACGCCCCACACACACACACACACTATTTCAGGTACCTAATAGTACCTGAAATTGTTTGGGTCAAATCAAGTACCGCAATTTCAACAAGTATATCTGTTTCTGCGGGTACTCATTTCATATCTAAAGTAACATGTTTTTACGCACACCCCTCCCGCAATTTTGAGCAACTTGTAAGCGACCTGAACAACCTTCACCAAAATGTTTGAGCAACCAATTTTTTGCAATTTCGGTTCATTCCGTTTGTTTCATTTATCCGTTTCCGGTTTTTGGTTCGTTTTCACCAGGAACAATGAAAGAGAGTGGTGGAAACTGAACACTGGAAATGGCTGAAATGAGAGCGCCAAACGAACCAGACAAACCAACCCAAAACTTTGAAAACGGGTAAATCGATGGGAGATCAGACAGGCGGTGTTCATTACTCATTTTGCTTTTGGTCATATCATTCAGATTCAACAGGTTTGCGCACTTTGGCGGGAACTCATTTCAGTTTTAACGTACACATACATACATACAACAAAAACAATTCCTTGGTGGGGGTACCATTAGCAAGGGGGGGGAGGGACACTGGCATGTCAAACAATTAAATACAGGGGAAACGAAGAACCAAATGATAAGTATAAACATAGACATTTCTGCATAATGAAATATCCTAGTATAGGTTTGATATGAACGAGACTTTCACCCACAACAGCACTTCCCCTATGCCACAAATGATTACTTTAATATTACCCCCCTCCCCCCCACGGCTTGCATGCACTCAGTCTTTAGTCCAGATGACTTACATTCCTGAGGGGGGGCCCTGTGCGAACCAAAAACTTGCATATTCTCATCAACAATATTTGGTCCTGATATTGTCTGAATTACTGTAATTTGTCTCCATCTCTTGCATTTGGGAGGGAGATTATAACAAAACACACTCAAGACACACATTTTAAACACATACGTTTTAAACATAATTTTCATTTTTATTTTTTGGGTACGCACGGCCAAACCAACGAGAACGGCAGTAAGCGCAGTTAAGAAAAGTTGGGTGGAATGCTCCGGCAATCCCTGCAGAGTGAAGGGCTTCAGTGGGGCTGTGTTTAGCCGCCATGAGAGACACTCAATTGTACATTCGGGATAGAGGCAGTATAGCTCATTGGTTAAAACACCAGACTGGTGACTAAGGAACTGGGCTCTAGTCCCATTTCTGTCACTATCCTGTTGGGAGTCCCTACCTCCTCCCATATATACCAGTCCCACATTTGCTCAGTCTATAGTTCTCGCTTGTGGGATGCACGAGGAAGGGCCCTGTGCAGCCACAAAGATGGCATAATCTCACCAACTACAGCTGGTCCATCTCCTGCACTACTTTTGTGTCAATTGCTCTCTTGTGCATCTTTAGGCACATCATTGGTCCTCTCTCTGTGCCTGTATTTCCACTCCCAACTTTTATCTATCGTGTCTATTTAATAGAGCTGAAATGAATAGCCGATTTTGTATCCTAAAATGCGAATAATATTGTGGATATTATTCACATTTTAGGACAGCTATCCAAATATCCATTTCTGAAACCAGTACTTACATATCCATTTACATGGATGATATTTTGGTTACTTTGTTTATATCGGTCCAGTTATTTGGATATTTTGGTTACTATTTCTTTGGTTGCAGTACATGTATAAAAATGCAAATAGTGCCAAAATCAAGTAACCAAAATGGGTACTTATTTATTTATTTAATTTTTTTAAAATATACACTGAAAATGCAGCCGATCAGCCGTTATTCACCAGTTTGGATTTGAAGAGTGCAAATTCAATAGATTTATTAGTTTGAATGAATATTCTTTTCAGTGCTGCTATTTAGAGTGCATGCGTTCTTTAAGACAGGAATGCCCACACAGCATGTTTAAGAAGGTCAGTTGGGACATCTCAAGGAGGTTCAAAACCAAAGGATTAAATCTGTATTCTGTGCCTATAATGCGGATGGCAAAGACTGACAATTTAATCATTTAATATTATGTGATTATAGCACTGCAATTTTGTTGCTGCCCACGATCTATCTTGAATAGACGGAGTTTTTGGAACTTAGTTTTATTGCAGTTATATTTTTCACCCTAGTAGTTTTAAAAATAAAACCTACTGGGAGGCTTCAAACCTATAGGGCACAGATGAAAGCAGAAGTTGCTAGGCTTTATAAAAAGAAAGATTTTTTAAAAAAAGTCTGGTTCCAGATAACTTGGAATCAAATCCAAGTCATGGTGTCTGCATACCTCAAAAGTGCCCTCAGCTCATCCAAGCATGGATCTTTGACATAATAGATCACAGCAAAATTCATTTGCAGCCTCTTTGATGCATCAGAGTCCTTGTTGAAAGGACTTTTGAAAAGAACTGTCTTTTGCTTTTCCACCCCCTTTTTGCATGTGCTCATCTAAGTATGTCCTTGAGAGTGAAGATTAAGAGATAGTATCTGTTTACTGAATATGTCTGTTTACTAATTCTATGTTTTGTGAGGAATTGTATCAAACGGAAGTGCAGTCAGTGAGGACGGCTTTACAGGTAGTAAGGAGTGAAACAAGTATCTATACCAGGGTTGAAACGAGAATCTATTTATTTTTTTCTCGTTGGAACCTCACGAGATTTTGTGACGAGGATTGAGATTTCGAACCCAGTACAAAATCTCATGAGATATCTCCTAAAAACAAAAGCCGAGAGAGAACACTTTGCATGCGCAAAATGGCCACAGGGGAAATTTGTGCATCTGCAGCCCACTTCCAATATGGCGACAGCAGCATCACTGCCATTTTGGAAAAGGGCAGCTGGTCTGCGCATGTGAAAATTGGCCACCTTGGTTGGCCTTTTCCAAAATGATATTAATGCTGGCCAGCGTCATTTTGGAAGAGGGCCACATGTGCAGACGGTCACAGCGGCTATTTTGATCATGCGCAGTGGTTTTTAAAATTTTCTTGAGATTCTCATCGAGAATGGTATTGAGAACGGCCGATTTTGATTTCTCGTGGGGTCTAGTAAACTGGACACGGGGCAGTAAGAACACACAAACTCTATTCCTATGTCTGCTGCTCTAATAAGTCAATTTCCTTTTTGGCATTTCTGTTCTCTTCCCCATTTTTAATCTGGCTTGTCGATTTAGAGTACAAAATCTTGCTGTGCGTCTGTACGGTGCCCAAGGTGTCAGGCCAAGTTCCATGTTGTTGATTTGTACTGTAGTACAACAGATCACAAACAGACACATCCTTAATACATTGGCAGGAGACTAGCAGAAAAAAAAATTGAGAACCTGTGTTTGGCATTGATAAAATAATTTTTCATAAGCCAGTAAGTTCTAATTTGTTGTTCAAATATTTTCATGGCTCTGAACGACCAGCCGAACACTGAAGAATACGGTAATATAGAGCGCGTTACCGTGTTTGGGGGAGAACAATGGAGATTTCGACCGAGGAGGGTTTTCTGGCCGAGGAGCCACTAGCTGAACGGGCCGCACCTGCTTATCCACCAGTTTTTTGAAGCAAACCTGTCTGTTCTCAAACATACTTCTGACGTTTTCCAGCTTGATCTGGACTGACTGTATCTTCGCCTACAAATTGTAAAAGAATACTTCTGTAAGCAAACCGCTATCATTATTTGGCGCTCTGTGACTGTATCCGAGTCAGTTAACAGGATTGAAAAAGAGAGGTTGCCCAGTCTGACTTCTGATCAGAATTGTGCATTTTGTCCCTTCCAATTGGACATTGAAACAGCCAATACTCCACAAAATAATAATAATAAAAAAACATTAAAAATAGCAGCACACATGCACAAAATGGCTACCAGGCTGATTTGCGCACACGCAAATGACTGCCCATATCCAAAATGGAGGCAATGCTGATGCTGTCATTTTGAATATGGGTGTGGCTATTTTGCACGTGCAAATGGCTTATTAAATTATTGTTATTATTATTATTATTACGGCTAGAATTTGAACCAGAAATGTTTCTGTTGAAATAAGGGAGAACTGTTCCACTTTCATGGACGTTCCCATGAAAAAGGAACAGTTCTATTGAACCACCCTTAGCAATTTTAAGCAGGAGCTATTATTGTAATTGTGCTTTAAGTTTAGTTACTTTTCCCACTGTCTTACCTTTAGATCGGGGGTTAAAATGGACTCAAAGTCATACTGAAAGACTTGGGGGTCATAGTTTAAGTAAGGCAAAGAGCTGTCGAGGAATTTCTCGATGTCTTGGAGAGCCTTCTGAGCGCCTTCCCTAGACTGGCATTTGTCCATCTGCTGGTTCGCCAACAGGTAAGCGCCTTCATCACAGCACTCCAGGGCCTGATAAGAAACAACACCACCAGTGACATGAATGACCTTATTAAACACGTGATAAAAAATCCATTATCAACCACAGTCATCTGGCTAGCGTAGCATGTTTTTTAAGTCTCCTTTCAAAATCTGAAGACGACCAAAAATTACCTCGGTTGGAAATCTTGCCGTTCGGTAATTGGAGAGAGGGCTTTACATTTCTAGAGACTAGATTGATGTTGTGCGCGTGATACACTTCATTTGTGAAATTGCTTAATTCAGGAAACAAGCAAAATAGTGGGTATTCTGTAAAATAGGCAACCCACAGCTGCGTAATTCAGGAGTGGGGAACCTCAGGTCTGGGGCCAACACTGACTTGCAATCAGTTTTTATTCTGCCCCCTTCTAGTTCCTGATCTGGACCCTTGGGTCCCAATTCCTACCCCCAAGCGCTGAAAGATGGAGCGCAGGAGAAGGGAGCGGAGATGTAGGTATACACACAAGCACTTGCTCACAACCCAGGTTAGCCAGTTGGCAGTGGTGAGCCCAATCCAAGATAAGCACATGCCAAGTGCACACCAAGCACAGAACATGCACACAACTATCGTGGAACATGTGCACACCGGTGTGCACCCATCCCAGAATCAGAGTTGGAAGGGACTTCAAAGGTCATGTAGTTCAACCCCCTGCTCAATGCAGGAAACCCGTAGCCACAGCATCCCCGGAAGATGGCTGTCCAGCCTCTGTTTGAAAACCCCCAGTGAAGAAGAGCCCACTGCCGCCCCAGGCCATCTGTTCCACTGTCAAACTGCCCTTACTGTTAGGAAGTTCTTCCTAATGTTTAGGTGAAATCTGCTTTGTTGTCATTTGAGCCCATTTTTTCTAGTCTTCCCTTCAGGGGCAAGCGAGAACAACTCTTTGCCGTCCTCTGTGTCGGTCCTTCAGGTAGTGGAAGACGGCTATTGCGTTTCCCCTTAGTCTTCTCTTATCCAGGCTAAACATACCCATCTCCTTCAACCTTTCCTCATAGGACTTGGTTTTCAGACTCCTGACCATGCTTGTCTCCCTTCTCTGAACCTGTTCCAATTTGTCAACGTCCTTCTTAAAGTGCGGTGGACAGAACTGGACACAGGACTCCAGATGAGCTCTGACCAGTGCAGAATAGAGTGGAACTATTACTTCTCATGACTTGGAAGCGACGCTTCTGGGTAATTTCAGATGTTACGAAAACGCCGTTCACAACAGTGGATCCCGTGTGGTTGCGGCATCTCCGTGAACGTCTGTTTGGTCCCGGTCAGATGTTCACCAGAGTGAACCGGACCACGGTTCTCGACCTCTGTCCAGAACCGTGGTTAGGTTGGCCACAATCTGGGATGGGCCAAAAGTAGCGTGTGTTAGCTTGGCCCATCCCGGATCGTGGCCCCGACCGCAATACGGGATCGGGTACAGCGGCCGCATTGGCTGCTGTGCCCGCCAGTCTCCCCGAGGGCGGCCGGCCGTGGGAGCGCGGGGCTGTGTGGGCGCATGTTGCACCGTGCAGTCCCGCCCGCCCCGGGATTCCCCAGCATGATGGAAACAGCACATCTAAAGGACGGCCGGATTCACCACGGACCGAGATTTAAGAGAGATCCCGGTCCAGGATTCAGCGTGGCGGGGCTCCGGGCCCGTGATGTCTGAAATTACCCAAAGTTGCCTAAAATTGCATTAGCCTTTTTTGCAGCTGCATCACACTGCTGACTCATGTTCAGTTTGTGATCAACTACAATCCCCGGATCCTTTTCACATGTATTGCTGCCAAGCCAGGGATCCCCCATCCTGTATTTGTACATTTTATTTTTCTTACCTAAATGCAGAACTTTTATATTTCTCTCTGTTGGACCAGAGCTTAAACAGCCCTGTTTCCTTTCTTATGTGAATGCCTTCAGCTCTGCTCCTTTCCCCATAGCTTAGTCTATTAGTATCTGAGGGTAGGAACTGGATCCAGGGGCCAGATTCAAGAACTGGAAAGGGAGGAGGAGGGTCGAATCGGCTGGCTGGCCAGAGAGGGGAGGGTCGGGAGCGCAGACTTTTAAAAAATATATATCTGCGGGAGAATCGGGGCTCTGGATGTAACGTCTGACTGTCAGGAGCTAGAGGTGAACAACAGAGAACGGATAGCTCCGTTATGACCTGTTGCGGACTTCTCCGAAGTGACCAAGAATGATCAGAGACAGGATACAGGGCTCGATGGACTATTGATCTGAACCAGGATGGTACGACTTATGTTCTTACCAATCTCTAACTGGAGAAGGCCGGGAGACATTTCTGTTCTGGAGAAGTTACGCTGTAACTCGCCATTCAGGATGCCATACATTATGCCCCGAAGCCTCCAGTTAGCAACAAATCAGAGACCATACACTTTAAGATGGGTCACCTGTTGATTTGCTCTGCCAATTCAAGTGTTCCTACATCCTGCACCCAGACTTAAGTGAGCTAGATGAGGGCAGGGGGAGACACCTATCCATTCCCAAAGTGAAAAAATGCTGGAGAGAAATATGGACAGCCCACATATTTGCCACTTTCTCTCCACTGGCCTGCGCTCTGATGCTTTTGAGCCCAATTACTGCCACTGCCCCCGAGCTGTAGTCAAGATCACAGAATTTCAGAGCCACATGTTTCTGTTTCCAAGCAAGCCCAAAGAAACAACCCGCACACAGAACTGCCCAACCACCCACTCCCTTATTGCAGAGTCAATTCCTCCACAAAAGAAAGAAAGCTTTTGTCACTTCCCTCCCTTCTTATCATTAAATGTTGCAATTACTGATTGGAGTGCGTGGAAGAACAAAACTGACATGAACATTTCCCCAGATTCTGGTGTTTCTCTTACTCAAGGTTTCTTATTTGAGTATCACAAACTCCATCGGGAACATTTTGTGCCAGCTACTTGAAACAAACACATTTAATGCTTCAGTCGAACTCTAACTGCAACAGGTATTATTATTATTATAAGCTTTTATATAGCACCAGCGATGTACCTGGCTCTTTACAGAGAATAAAACAGACACGGTCCCCGCCCGAGAACTTACAATCTAAAGACAGGGAGAGGGAAGGGGGAACAGAGGGAGAGACGGGATGCAACATCTATGTAGAGTCATCTATAAAACAAAGTTTCCTGTCCTAGATTAAAAAAATCACTCTGCATGCCAACAATTGACGCCTCCTTGAACCCTGGAATGTCATTGACCAAAGAATGATTACTTATTTGTGTAGCACTGTCAGAACTCAACGCATTTAAAAAAAATAAAAAAAAAATATCAAGTTCACCATCACAACTACCCTACGAGGTAGGTCATTATTATTTCCATTTTACAGTTAGTTCTGTCAAGGGTTCAGAGACTGCAAAGTGGCAGCTAACATGCATGCTTTTCATCTTGCAGGGAGCCGTGACTCAGGTGGTACAGTGCATGCTTTGTGGGTGTACGGTCCGAAGTTCAGTTCCTGGCATCTCTGATTCAGGATCTCAGGTACCATGCCTGGGTGAGGCCTCTGCTGGGGATCCTGGAGGGTCTAAGGTACCATGCCTGGGTGAGGCCTCTGCTGGGGATCCTGGAGGGTCTCAAGTAGCACGCCTGGGTGAGGCCTCTGCTGGGGATCCTGGAGGGTCTCA
>QEPC01011901.1:21891522-21925077 GCA_003113815.1 Sphenodon punctatus | reverse complement strand
GCCTGGGTGAGGCCTCTGCTGGGGATCCTGGAGGGTCTCAAGTAGCACGCCTGGGTGAGGCCTCTGCTGGGGATCCTGGAGGGTCTCAGGTACCACGCCTGGGTGAGGTCTCTGCTGGGGATCTTGGAGGGTCTCAGGTAACACGCCTGGGTGAGGCCTCTGCCGGGGATCCTGGAGGGTCTCAGGTAGCACGCCTGGGTGAGGCCTCTGCCGGGGATCCTGGAGGGTTTCAGATAGCACGCCTGAGTGAGGCCTCTGCTGGGGATCCTGGAGGGTCTCGGGTAGCACGCCTGGGTGGGGCCTCTGCCGGAGACCCCAGAGAGCCAGATTTGAAACCCTGCTACTGTGTTAGGTTGTGAAAATACTGGGCTAAGATGGACCATTATTCGGGTTCAGTTAGGCAGCTCTTTATATCCTTGCATGTCACAGTTTAATTATTCAAATCCTTCTTGAGTCCAGAATGAAGGTGAGTAGCATGACTGGGTTTAAAAACAAGATTGGATAAGTTCTCAGAGGATAGGTCCATTAATGGCTATTAGCCAAGTAGGTCGGCGGATGTAACCTCAGATTGTCCGAAGCCCAGAATGAACAGCAGAGAAAGAAACACTCCATTATGACCTGTTGGGGACTTCTCTGATGTGACTGAGGGTGGCCAATGTCAGAGACAGGATGCTGGGGTGGATGGACCACTGGTCTGACTCAGTCCAGTATTTCTTATGAGCACTGGTCAAAGAGGGGCGGTAGGTGGGGGAAAATCCTGCTAACGTTTTACTTATGACTGAAGGCTGGATTTGAACCCGAAGCTGTGACATGCAGGGTGAAAGGAGTCTGTTAAAACGGCAGTTAAGGCATTTGCTTAACACTTAGGAGAGCTTTTTCAGGGCTACAATCAGGTTATCGGGAAACTGGACTAAGGGAAGGATTAGGGTTAGGTTACTGAACTAAGCGAAAGTTTAGGTCAAGTTATCTCAGGTAAATCTGAAGCACGTTCAACTGACTTGGCATGGAGGAGGGGCGCTTTTGACTTAAAAGAAAATTCTACTTAACCAAGTCCAACGCCTATGGATTCCACCGTACAAGTTGCCCCGGAAGACAAAGTAATTACTTGGCTCCAGACACAGGAACTAGGTTACCATTGGGCCAATTTTCTCCATAGCAAACAATGGATCTGTGCAGATACCCTACCAAAAACTTAACTGGAACAATGGGTGTTTTTACACACACATTTCTCCTGCATGTTTGCTGTTACATCCTGAACTTTCTGTGTGTCTAAATCACTCACCCAGATCTTAAACATCTGACTCTTTGAACTTCTACATAGAACTTCTTCCAGAACTTGTGTGTAAAAAGTTCTGGTAAACTGTTTTGCTCCAGGCAGCGGTGGTCACTTGGTTTCCATGGCAGCCCCTCATGTCTACAGCTGCGGCTACTTTAGGCTGCCTCAGGGCAATGTTTGTGTGAAGAATGCATCCAGGAACTGCCTCAGGGCAGCATGTGTGAGAAAAATGCATCTGGGACTTGTGGACTTGTAAACCTAGGATACTGAAAAATCTGGAACTTTAAGGTGTGTGTAAAAATGCCCAACACCACCAGGTCTCCCCTGCAATAAAAATGGTTACATGTCCTCCTTCTCGGAGTCACATTTCTCAACGGTACCTGCTGCAGGTGGATGTGGAGTTCCAAGGTCTTCTGGAGATGGTCATGTTTCCTCCTTATCTCTTCAGAGAGGACGTCAGAATGGTGCCGCAACTCATTACACCGCTGGCAGATTAAGTTTAGGGCATAATGGTGGTTGGCCGCTAGCTGGTGCCCATGTAATATTACCACCTGCGCCTTCCCTATCAGATCCTTTTATTTAAAAAGGGGAAGGAAAAGGGAGAGGGTTGCCCAATTCATTCAAACAGTGCCGTTGCAACAAATCATGCAAACATTTGTACCTCATAATAACCACCACGACTGTGAGTTATAAAGCTTACTAGTTGGGGCTTAAGCCCCTGGCTACAGTAGTTGGGAGCGGTTAACAAGAGGTGACCTCTACTTCTCTTGAGCGACTGTAGCTGGCCACTGTCGGAGACAGGATGCTGGGCTCGATGGACTATCGGTCTGACCCAGTATGGCACTTCTAAAGGTTACAGAAGCACCCACAAAGCACTGGGCATTTTCAAATGTCAAAGTCAATCTCTGTTCCAGGAGTTCATCATCTAAAACAAGCATTGGGGGATGGATTGGAGCTTTAAATGGAATGGGCATCAGGTTGGCCCTGCCGTGGATTAAACTTGGTGCTGAGAACACTTAAAAGCTTGCACCCCACCAGGCTCTTTGACAAAGTGGGTGTCTTTAGATGGAATCACGGACGGCCATCCTCGGAGCTGCTCTAGGGATGACCATTGGCCAGCCTCACCTCCCCCATGTGCAGCCCTGCCCAAGTTGGGTTGACACGGACTCGGCAGCTGCCGTAGCCCAAAGTCCACCTGCGTGGTGCCCTCCTTCCCCACACCACTGAGCTGCAGCCAAATCGCCCAACTCTTTAGGCTGCCGCCCACATCTCTATGGCACAACCTCTGACCAAGAGCGGAGCTGCAGCGGTCGTCCGCCAAGCAGACAGACCGCTGGTCCACCTCTGGCCGGCGCTCCATATTTTGGGTGGCCCGCTCTGCTGGCGGTGCTCCTGGATGTTCCGAAGCACCGCCAGTGGAGCTGCCCCAGAGCAGGCAGCGCCCTCCCTGCCCGCACATCTGGCGGCCTGCCTTTAAACGGACAGGCCACCCGGACGTGAGGCGGAGCAGAGGTGTAGGTGTAGTCCACCCGGTGCTATTGTTGCAGGCCTGCAGTCTCTATGGACTGGGCTTCACACATTGCACCTCACACATTTACCAATGAGCTACGCAAGCATGCTGTTTGTTCATAAATAATTTAATACACAAACAGTCATTGTATTGTTTCCTCTACCTAGTTCACTAGGTTTGATATTGTAACTGGTTGGTGGTTTTTCAGAGATTCAGAACTATAGCGTTGGAAGGGAACTCTTGGGTGTTTTGGTCTAAACCCCTGCCTTGAGGCAGTACCCCACACGTCAAGCATCCCTAACAGATGTCTGCCCCGTCTGAAAGACCGCCTCATCCGCAGGCACGTCCCATCATGGCCTCTGAGGTCAGCTGGGAGCACCCACTTGTAGGTACCAGCTACCCATGAAGTTTGCGTGGCAAGGGAGCACAGAAAGGGGTTCTCAGTGCCCGTCCCACAACGATGGAGCTTCCTTCCACGGGAGGTTCATCTAAACCCGAGCCTGCTCATCTTCCAGTGGCAACTCACCGATTTTATTTAGCCAGGCATTGGGTAGGCAGGGATAGGACTTTGGAAGGATTTTGAAAAAATATTTTTTTAATTAAAAAAAAACAACAAAAAATGCAAGTGTGTTTGGTTTTGGTTGTAACCTGTCCTGAGCCGACAAGATGAACAGGACAGAAATTTAAAATAAATAAAAATAATCCTAATAACCAAGCCCGCTAGCAGGCTCACTGCTGTAAATTTAGGAGAAAACAGTCTTATATTTTATTCAAATATCGTTCCGTAGATGTGAAAAAAACTAATACAGGGCTCCTACATGTATATAAGGAAACCTATTCATGAGCTACACAAGTCAGGCCACTACAGACCTGCTCTTTGCAGGACACAAAGAGCACTTGTCAGGTTTCATTGTTACATATCCCATGGGAAAGACTGCCTCACCTGAGCCATTTCATCTAGGTTTTCTAAGTCTTCAACCCTTTGTTTGACTTGAGAGACACTATCTCCTGTAACAGGTAGTTCTGCTTGCCGGCCCATTAAAAATTCAATGGTATTCTGGAGCTAAAATTTAAAAAAAGGAGATCAAAAAGTGATAAGAAGTTAGGAGCATAAAATTGTTTGTAGAGAACAGCATGATCAAACTGTAGTTAAGGCTGCTATGGGAGCCAACTGAAACACAAATAAGGGAGAGAGAGTTTGGAAATTACAAAAGAAAGGATGACTAGGAAGCAAGTTGTTTGAAAGAAGCAATCTCATCATACCTCTTGAAAACTTTTCTCAAATTTCCAAAGTTGTAAATACTGCTCCATTTTTAGTTGATGTTTTTCCCAGAACCCATCAAAGGCAGTTTCCATCTCATGTAACTGAGCAAGCAACCTTAAACATCAAGAGGGGAAAAAAGAGAGAAAAAGACCAAAAGGAAGTATGTAAATGCAGAAAAGGCTCTACGAGTAGAAAGGACGCCCAAGTTCTGATCCAAGCGTCAACCAAGGCCATGAATCTTTGAATCGGAGATTTTGTTATAAGAATGTAAGTCGTGCCATACTGGGTCAGACCAATGGTCCATCGATCCCAGTATCGGTCTCCAAGAGCGGCCAATTTCAGTTGCTTGGAAGAAGTACCAGACAGGGCACAATGGGGCTATCTGTTCCCTATTGTTCACTCCCAGATTCCGACATTACGAGGTGACGTTCCTGAAAACCTACCCAGCTAATAGCTGCCAGTGAACCTATCCTCCAGAAATTTATCCAGTTCTTTTTTAAACCCAGCTATGCTACTAGCATTGACCACATCCTTCTTGCAACCATTTACTAATATAACGTGTGTTGTGCCTCTGGGTGACATGAACCTTTTGGCAAGCAGCTCTTGGACTTGGGAACTTTGCCTACCCCCGATTTATGTAATAGCAAGTCACCTACAGACTTCACAAAGAACATGACAAAATCCATGGGAAGTACGTGTTGCCTCCTTTGGTTTCTCATCTACCCATGATTATCAAGTCACATGTTATTCTAGTCTCTTAACCCTTGCCCCAGAGTGGAAGAGGAATCATCAAAAGGTTTGGAGATTTCCGAAAGGCCACACAGCATGTCAGTGACTGAGATGGCAATATATGACCATGGACAAGATCCCTGCATTATCATCATATTGAGCACTGCTGCAATAGGAGACATGACATATATCATCAATCACCACTTCAGATCAGTACCTTTGAAATTCCAGATATACTGAACAAGGACGGCATTATGTAGGGGTGACTGGGGCCTACACCTCTGACCCTGTACTTTCACAGGCCCTGCATCTCTGAACGGAAAACCCAGGAGGCTGTTTTCTACTGTTCCGGAGGGTCCCCACGAGTTCCGACACCATTGCTGCTGCCACATCCCCAGAATGGTGACAAGTCTCCCAGGAGTCTCTCCAGGGCAGAACAGCAGTGGGGTCCTGAGGCCACACCATCACCACTCTTAAGGATCTTGGGGCAGGTGCTCCATCACATGTCCACCTCTCTTTCCTGGAAACCCCACTCCCTCACCCACATTTCCCCAGCCTATGCCAATCATGAGGCCAACACTGATCCAAACAAGAAAGAAACAAGGCTGTTGCACTCACCGATTGACTGTTTCCCAGTCCCCAGACCTCTCACGGTGCTGTTCTTCACTAGCTTCATTGGCATCAGGCTCCTCTAAGTTATCTAAGAGCAGGTTTCCTTCTTTAGTAACTGTTGTAATATCTTCCTGTACAAATGGAAAACGTGACTGTAAACACATTGTCAGATGCCAGTATAGCTGGGTTTAAGAAAGGGATGGAATGGAAAAATTTCTGGAGGATAGGTCCATTAGCAGCTAGTAGTCAGGCAGGTTTCAGGAATGCAACTTCTTACTTTCAGGAACTGGGAGTAACAACAGGGAATGGATTACCCATAGTGACCCTGTTGGGTACTCCCCTCAAAGCGACTCATATTGAACACTGTCGGAGACAGGCGCTAGGCTCAATGGACCATTGGTCTGACCTAGTACGGCACTACTTATGTTCTTATGCTACCAGGGCATCACACCCAACATCTGCCATGATAAAAAGTGTGTACTCTCCCTTCTGTGCCTCCCGTACGAGGAGAGGCTTGGTAGGTTGGGGCTCTTCAGCTTGGAGAAGAGATGACAGAGGAGATAGGATAGAAGTCTATAAAATCACGAGTGGTGTGGAACTAACAAACAAGAAGCAGTTATTTAACCTCTCAGCTAGTACTAGAACTAGGGGACACTCCATGAAACCCATGGGTGGCAAGTTTAAAACAAATATAAGAAAATATTTTTTTCACTCAGCGTATAATTGGGTTGTGGAATCTACTGGCAGAGGCTGTGGTAAGGGGCAGTACTATAGCTGTGTTTAAAAGAGGTTTGGACAAGTTTCTGGAAGATACTAGGTCCATTATCAGTTATTAGCCAGACAGGATCAGGGAACATGACAGGAGCTGGGGGAAAACAACAGGGAATGGATCCCCCATTGTGACCTGTTGGGTGCCTCTCCCAAGCCACCGTGATTGGACACTGTCGGAGACAGGATGCTGGAATAGATGGACCATTGGTCTGACCCAGTATGGCATTTCTTATGTCTCCATTTGTCAAGCTAGGACACTATCCTCTACCCTACCTACCTCACCAAAAATTTGCCACCTGTTGGTTAGTAAGTTCTACCAAGAACTCAGAATGGAAAGCTCTACGAAAATGTCAATCCTTTCATCCAGGGAGGTTATGCTTGAACGTCAAGGTCAATTTCAAACGGACAACGAAATAGCCAAGCATTGTGTGCTGACTCCGCACAAAAACTGGGACTGAAATAGCATGGGCTGCACTTAGCAGAGCTTCTATAATTAAAAAGTCTGTCAGTGGTTTCATTATAAACTCATTTTTAATGGGTTAAAGCTTAAAAATTGGCCCTCGGGCTTGCCAGCTTGAGATGAAAAACTGCTTTCTAAGTTGGTCTTAACCCAGGAGAAAATGATCTATTTCCCCCCCTCCCCCTTCATTTCTACAAAGCAAGAGACTTGGTTTGGTTTAAATACCCACAAAGGATATGATCTTCACACCGCTCACTCTAAGCAGCATAAGGAGAAGCCAAATGAAAAACACTGAAGAAAACGGTTTGAGGGCTGCTGCCTAAGTGGATAATCAACTGATGTGGTGGATGAGAAAGGCTGAAAAATTCATCAAAAAGCAGAATAGAAAACAGAGTAAAATAAAAGGATATGTTCTTGGAGGATAGGTCCATTAATGGCTATTATTAGCTAATTAGGTTGGGGGATGTAAGCGCTTGACTGTCGGGAGCTGGGAGTGAACAACGGGGAATGGATCGTTCCATTGTGACCTGTTGGGGACTTCTCTGAAGTGACCGGGACTGGCCACTGTCGGAGACAGGATGCTGGGCTTGATGGATCATTGGTCTGATTCGGTCTAGCATTTCTTCTGACCTTCCCATTTAAAAAGGTACTGAAGTTACATCATTACTTTTCATCCCAAGGTTCTAGCTTCATTTGTACGGGATTCATGGACAATACTTTATTTTCAAATTAATGTCAATAGCCATCAGTCTCCATAACGTCTTTCACGGGGTTAACGTACTGATACGGTGATGTCCGAACTTCTGTAACTTCATGGGAAGCCAAGCAGGGTGGTTTCTCCTGTTTTTATTATGACACCTGGAAATATCCCCAAAGAGACAGTCCCAACAATCGATACGTTTTGGTACACCTTGGTTCCAACACACTAAAAGCGGAGCCAGAAAAACATTATAGCTTAGAAAGCCGTTGCCGCCCAGTTGATTTTTCTCACATATATACACCAGTCCCACCGTAATGCAGCAGAGGTCCTGTGGGCTGCTGCCCCTTTAATAGCAAGAGAGCGGAACCGAAGCCACGCCCAGCCTTGGGATATATAAGAGGAAGAGTTGAGAGGAAGAGGCAGAAGTTTCCTGGACACTGGAGAGAGCACATCTCTACTAGAAGCTGCCTGGAAGAAAGGAGACTATGGGCCGCTAGCCCTGGGTATGAGTGAGTTGTATGCGAGTCAGCCGGACGATTGCTCCCTGGCTAGGCTTGTCCTCTATATAAAGAGTGTTATATAGAGAGAGGCTATTGTATATGGTGAAGCGTGCTACAGATATTTGTGATATGAGAGTAAACTATTTATTTATTTTAACAACAACAACTTAAACAGGAGGTACCAAATCCCCCCCAGCCCACCCCACTCAAACCCAACCCCCCACCCATCTCCTTGGCTAAACGTCTGGTGGAACAGCCAGCTCTTACAACTTCGTCAAAATGAGGGGAGATCAGGAGCCAGTCGGGCCCCCACTGACAGGGAGTTCCACAGCCGCGGTGCAGCCACCGAGAATGCCCTCTCCTTTGTGGCCCCCTGGAAGACTTGGGGGACCTCGAGCAAGGTGCCCCCGGATGACCACAGGGGACGATCCAAGCCCGGGGGGTGAGGCGGTCCTGCAGATATGCAGGGCCTAGGCTGTTTAGGACTTTATAGGCCAATACCAACACCTTGAATCGGGCCCGGAACACCACTGGCAGCCAGTGCGGAGAACGGAGCACCGGTTTAATGTGCTCCCGGCAGCCCAGACCCAGAAAAAGCCAGGCCGCCGCATTCTGCACCAGCTGCAACTTCCCAGCCATCACCATGGGTAGACCAACATAGAGCGCGTTACAATAGTCCAACCTGGAGGTGCTGAAAAGCATGGATGACGGTGGCCAGGTCAGAGTCTGAGACGTAGGGCCAGAGCCATGGAAGCAGGTGTAATTGGCAAAAAGCGCTTCCCGCCACAGCCTCCAGCTGGATATCCAGGCGGAGCTGTGCATCAAGGAGCACCCCCAGACTTCGAACCTGGGAAACCAATGGAGGACAGACCCTATCAATGACGGGGGCCGCCATCTCCATCGGCTTACCCACCAACATCACCGCCGTCTTGTCAGGATTCAGCCTCAGTTGGTTTGCCCTCATCCAGTCCCCCACAGCCGTCAGACACTGGGTAAGCACCGAGACTGCCGGGCTGGAGTCTGTTGAAAAAGAGAGGTATAGCTGGGTGTCATCAGCATATTGATGACAACGCACGCCAAACCTCCTGATCACCTCGCCAAGTGGCTGCCTGCACACGTTGAACAGGAGAAAACAGAACCCTGCAGGACGCCACACAAGAGGTCCTAGTACGATGAAAGCTATTCCTCGAGCACCACTCGCTGAATTCTTCCGGTCAGGGATGAGCAGAACCATTCTAGAACAGCCCCGCCCACCCCTGTACAATTCCGCAGGCACTTCACCAACATCTCGTGGTCAACGCTATCAAAGCAGCCGATAGATCTAATAGGATCAACAGGGTCGAATGACCCCGTTCCCGGCGCAGATCATCCACCAAAGCCACAAGCGCAGTCTCGGTGCCAAGACCCAGTCGAAATCCTGACTGAGAAGGATCAAGAAAACCAACGCGATTAAGATGCCCCTGCAGCTGCTGGGCTACAGCCCATTCGATAACCTTCCCTAAAAAGGGAAGGCTGGAGGCAGACCGACAGCTGGCGAGGGAGTCAGCGTCAAGCGATGGTTTCTTGAGCAGAGGCCGCACCACCACCTCCTTGAGACAGCCCGGCACTCTGCCCTCCCAAAGGGAGGCACTGACCACCCCAGCCAGCAATGGACCCGTTGCCTCCTGGTAAGATTTAATTAGCCAAGACGGGCACGGATCTAACTCACAAGAGGCGGCCCTAACTGCCCCAAGAACACCGACCGCATTGGTGGGTATCACCAACTGAAATTGATCCCATAAATTGGCCAAGACGGGACTTTCATAACCTCCAGTTCCTCATGTGTATCAACTGCAGCGTCAAAGTCCTGGTGAATACGAGCAATTTTCTCCACAAAATAATCCACAAACATGTCACAGTGGGCCTTAGATGACTCCACTCCCAGGTGAAGGGAGGCCGGACTGACTAGCCCCTGCACCACCCAGAAAAGCTCCGCTGGATGGAATTTTGCAGATGCTATGAGGACAGCTTCTTTGCTGCCCGCATAACAATGGCATAGGCCCTTAAACTGGTTCTATGATGCAATCTGTCGGCTTCAGCACGAGAACGACGCCACTGTCGCTCTAACCGCTGCCCTTCTCGCTTCAGCAACTGCAGCTCCTCGGAAAACCAAGAAGGCCTGCGGTGCTACCACATGGGTAGCAGACGCCTAGGAGCTGTCCGATCGATGGCCTCAGTCATCAGAGTATTCCATAATACGAAAAGGTCATCAATGAGACGGTGGTCGAGATCAGAGGATATCTCGCTCAGAGCCATCTGGAATCGCTCCAGTTCCATCAACCTCCAGGGGCAAACCATTCAAATTGGTTCTGCGCCTTTCCGGGGGCAGACATGTGCCAGGAGCGAGGCCTGCAAGAGGTAATGGTCCATCCATGACAAAGGTATAGTTGATATCTCCCCCACTAATGGATCACCTGCCTCAAGGCCAGTGCAAAACACAAGATCAAAGGCATGTCCCCCACAATGTGTCGGGCCAACCACTTTCTAAGACAGGTCCATGGTTGCCATGAACTCACGCTCTGCTCTCCCGAGGTCAGCATCAGCGTAGATGCTGAAGTCCCCCAAGACTATTGTCTTCGGGGACCTCAACACCACCTCCGACACCAACTCTGCTTGAGTATGCAGGGAGGCTGCTGCACAGGTAGGTGCACGGTAGACAAGCAGCACTCCCAAACTGTCACCTGCCAAATCAAACACAAGGTGGAGGACCTCTATATCCGGTATGGGTTGCACTGGATACCTCCTCACTGACCATCGCTCCTTAAAAATCATAGCTACGCTGCCCCCCCGGTCCCTTTGTTCACGGTTGATGTTGCACTGTGTACCTGGCTGGAACAAGGTCAGCCAGAATAGGCCCCGACTCATTGTCCAGCCAGGTCTCCGTGATCCATATGAGATTGGCGGCATAGTCAAGGATAATCTCCTGGACAGTTGTTGCTTTATCAGCCAACGATCTCGCATTTAACAACACCAACACAGAATTGGGGGCCCTCTGACAAAAACACCTGCCCCTCTGCCTGGGAGGTAGCAAGCGGCACATGCACCAAGCACCTGTCCCGCTTTGCCAATCTTACAACCGTCCCATTGGGGCCCTATCTCCCCCATCCTGTCACGGCCCCTATGGCTGTGCCCCCCCCCGGGAGCGCTCCCCCAGGCCCCAACACACACACCCCCAGGCTGCCCTGCCTAGACATCGAGGGAGATCCCCACCCACCCCAACACACGCCTCCTCTCCTTCCTCCTTTCCCCATACATTCCGCACCACCAAAAGTCCAAGACAACCCCCCCAAATATACAATATAGGCCCCTCGCCCCCACAATTCCCTAACACAAAACCTCCTAATGCAAACACAAAGCCCTCCACCCCCAAGTCCCCCCTAAGGGCCACACCCAAGCGGCTCTTAGGCGCACACCTGTGGCGCGAGCCTGCGATGCTGCCAGCAAACACGCCACATCCCTACTGGGGCCAGCGCAGGTGCAGGCAACGAGTGGAGCCCGCCCCTCTCCCTCTCACACCAGGAGCGGGGAGCGGGGGATGGAAAATCCCTGTGTGCTAGCTCCCAACATCTTGCAGCCAGGAGGGCTGAACCGAACCATGGACTGAGAGGCATGATTTTGCTTTCTACCAACTAAGAGACCAGTGCCCAATCATTCTACATCTATGACTGAGGAACCAGAACTTATGGACCTTGTAGGGTAAGATGCTTATTTAGGAACCCAACCAGTATAAATTAGGAATGCGTTCTATTTACCTTAGATTTCTAGTAACCACTCTGTATCAATTATCTTGCTTATGTAAATCAATAAACTGACTTCTTATCTTTATGAAAAGGTGTCTGTGTCTAACACTGGAACACAAGCGAGCAACAAGGGCTTTCAAGCTCTTGCAAACCCAGAGAGTAAAGAGTCTGTAAATGGGAAGGATCGGGCCCTTGGGTGACAAAGGAGTTGTCCCTGCTGCAGGATTGAATCAGCCAGAGAGAGAAAACTGATTCAAGTGGGCTGTGAGCGAGGGAAACTGAGTCACTCAAACCCGGTAAAGTGGGGGTGCGGACCTCCAACCCGTGACCGGTCAATCCACGTCTCATACTCACACTACGCACAATGTATTGTGCAAATGTTGTACAGGCCTTGCGCACCACAGGCACAATGTGACAAGTGCAAGATGTGAGTATGGCACACAAGACTTGTATGGGTGTACGTTGTGCACAGTGCATGCACAAGATATGGGGTACAAACAAACATGACTGTGCCGGCAACCTGGCCTGGCTCAGGTCAGGAAGCCGCTGCAGACACGGTCTGGACTGGGCTGAGCCATGAACAAACGGTGACATGGCCAAGATCCGGAAGGAGCGGGGAAGATGCATGAACATGTAGCCGGCTGGCCCAACCCACATGGTGCACCCAGCACCTTGCCTCCGTCATGGCGGGCAGCCATAGTGGCCTACAATGGCCACCATGGCGGACCATATCTAGACCAGCGGGAACAGGCACGTTAATTTGTTCTGGCATGCTTTGCCCCAATTGGGCAGGCAGTAGCCTGGGCTATGGCTGTGGCCATTTGCTAAGGGCGAGAGCCCAGGCTAGCCACCAACATGCTCGGGGTCAGTCTGGGAGAACATCTGGCAGCCCAATGATACACGTGACATTGGCCCGCGGGACAAAGTGAGCCAAAATGGGTTACTGTCACATTTTTTTTACCCATGGATTGGCCCCACAGTGTTTTATTTTACTGGTCACCATACATCTGTGGAAGGGGAGAAACAGAACAACAGGATAGCCAGTCAAACTTTAAGTCCTACCGTCCAGTCAAAAATAATGGCTCTCTCAGCACATTTTCAATGAGACATACCTTCAGCTGATAGTATTTTTCTGTGCGTAGTGCCAGTATGCGCTCTATTGAATACATATCCTCTGGTAGCTCCGTTTCAGCTAGCTCTGTGCCAAAACACTGTAGCATCTGGGCAATTTCCTTCACCGTTTGTGCAAAACTCTCAATTGCCTGCCGAGAGATAATTATTTCCTCAGTTCAGTATTTGACATACAACAATCTGTCATTAGAAACTGCCTTGAGGCCAACATCTCGCATCACCTAAGGGAGTTATGTGCCCAACACTGGTTGAATTGCCGACAAATACACGTTTCCCATTAAAGTCAATGGGGTCAATCCCATGCCCTGCGTGCGCGCAAGCCACACACAAATCCACAGAGAATGCATTGTGCCATGCACAACCTGCATGGATCCCATGCAGATCCTGCTTGGGATTGCGGACAATGAAAGTTTTGCCCTTCGCTTCAGTAAGACTGGGATTTGATTGACTGATTTTTAAAGACTCAAGAAGGTATAGAGAGTTCCCCTTGACCGACATCTTCAACTCCGTTTCCTCCAGTTCTTAATTATGATGCCTGCTAATTTATTTCTAGTTAAAAAATATCCGAGAACAGCATCTAAGTTTTCCTGAAAACTGAAAGTGGTGGAGAATCCATCGCCTCTTCTGTGGCAATCCTGTGCAACGGTAAATCACCCTCTGTTAAACATGTATGCACTAATTTGATATCATCCAGCTGTTAACCTAAACAATAATTTACTTTACTCCCTGAAGGGCAATAAAACAGATGCATGAAATCAGTCTAAGAATGAATTAATCTTTTCAGTTTACTGATAACAGGAGACAATAATGTATTTTCAGTGTTCCGGATTCCTGCTGTTTTCTGATCTGTTCAAGATAAGTTTTTATAAATAAAAAAACCTTGTTGCGCTGTTAAGAGGAGTTTCATATGGGCATATCTCGGTAATTCTAGTAAGCAGATTGAGAACCTAAAAAGAAACTGTTCTAATTCTCATATTTTGATGGACTCTTCCACCTACATGCAACTAATTGCAGAATTGAGGCCCTTGACCATAACACAGGACTATTAGACACGTGAAGGTCCAAGGAAAAAAAAAATGTGGATTTTTTTTTCCCCTCCAAAGGCATGGTACAGAAAATTTGGAAGTTCTGGGAAAAACGGAAAATAAACTACTCCATGAACTAATGCAACTAACAATTATTATTATAGTATTACTGTTATTGTAACCATTTTTCTGATCCCAAAGAATATAACTAGAACTGAAACAAGTACCCACAAAAACAGGTAAGCCCACTGAATTTCCATTACTCGACCCAACACATCATCTTCAGGTGCTACTTGGTATCCGATTAGTGCACGGCAGGTTACCGGATGTCCTGATTGTCCGACTTCCAGTCCCAAAACACTGACTTCTGGTCCCACTTTTTTGAGTTTGTCCCATTTCTTTTTTTTTTTTTTTTTACAATTTTAATGAACCAATTTATCAATCTGTAAATCGTATTGATAATTCCCAACTGGCATGCGGGTTACTTGTCCGGTACCCAACACATTCCCCAAAACTGCAGGTATTGCCCGTGGAAAATAAATCCGGTCCCCTTTTCGGGTCGAGACATAGACAAGTTTGTTTTGATAGTCAAGGAAGTACTGCAAATAACTTCTGTTTTCCCAGAAATGTCCATTTTTTTCCCTGAAAAGAACCTGTGTTTTTTTCTGTGCCTTCAAAATTTCCAGATTTTTTTAAAAAAATTTTTTAACATCTCTAGGCATAATTTTAATTACTGTTTTCAGCTGCGTAAACAGCCATTAAAAGTATGGTAGGCCACTGCCCTTTAAGCTTACTAGCTTCAAATAGGGTTTTAAAATTAAAGCTTCCTGCAGGACATAGTCCAGAAAGTTTCACAGACCTTAGGGCCATACAAGAGAGTAATGGGAAGGCTATGAGGAAGGGATATTGAATGTTAAGTCAATGTAATTTGCATCCAAAGAAAATCAATAATCTTTGTTATTGTTAATGCAGAAGGAATAAGATGGTGACTAAATTTGCTATTCAAATGTTGCTTTTTAAAAAAATAAGAAGCCAATTCTACAGCTGGGCTTGGCACCTTTCAGTTTCAGTGGAAATAAGGTATTTGGCTTCATTTCTATACAGTAGATTCCTTAGAAAATCTCAGTCAACAGGTTTAGCGACACTAAGGCTTTGATCTTGGAGAGGGCTCATGAATATTGAAAGGTTTACAGCACCTCAGCGTAGGTGTTTGTGAGCAGCTGAAGGCACTCCGCCACTGTAGGATTGCTCCTTCCCTGGTCTAGGGTTTCACACACAGTAACACAAGAAAAGCAAAAAGGGACGTACTGTTCGGAAGATGACCCATTCGCTATGGCAGTACTCCAAGGTGCCTCCAAACTCCGGGGTTAACTGTTTTTCATCAATATACGTCAACAAATCGCTGACTGAGCTCAGCATAACAACCTAGAAAGGAGGTGGAAAGTACCACGGTTGACTATTTGATCACAGCTTATTTTAAATGAATTATGTAAAAACCAGGATTAGCATTTACGGTGTAGCTATAAAATTTGGTTTTGACCCCATTATTTTTCTAGGACAGGGGTGGGGAATTGTTTCCCTCTCATGGGCCATTTATTAGTACAAGATTTTAATTTTATTACTAAGGTAAATTCAACCCTCTCCTCCCAGTCCCAAGGCACCAAATGTAAGATACAGGTGCCTTGAATGGGTGGAACTTACTCAAGTATTGGCAGGTTGAGGCCTAGCCATGAGTAGCAGATGAGTATGAACCTGTGGGGGAGGGTCATTACATTACCCCTCCCCCCCGCTTAATTAGCCCAGCTAATTAGAGCTAACAGGAAGGCAACCTGAGGAACCAACCATCAGGAAAATAGGAACTTGGCTCAGGGTTTCCAAGGCAGGCAGGGAGTGATTTATTCAGGAGGAATTTCCTAAAGAGCATACCTCCCAACTATTGGTCAAAGAAGGACATAAGTCCTGCTCCCTTGGCTAATAACCTCTGCCCTTCAGTGTATAAGTTCTTCCCCCTCACACATTTTACATATGCCCACAGACAGACGCACACCTCCCAACTTTCCAAGTACACAGAGACGGCCAGAAACTCTCCCGTTTTCTCAGTCCACTAAGGCCGCACGCACACATTACCTGGAAGGAGGGGGGGACATCTGCGAGGGTGATCACATCTTTATTTTCCCAGGAATTAGCGCACGTGGAAATGCACCATTCTGCTTTTCTCCCGTGACAACACTCGCGTGCGACTGGGTCCCCAAGATGCGGTTCTTACACTCGTACGGGTTTTCATGGGAGAAAAGCAGAACCGAACATTTCTACGTGCTCTAATTACCGTGATAAAAAGGTGCAATTGCCCTCGCAGAAATTCTCGCCCCCAGGTAACGTGTGTGAGCGCCCTTAGTTTCTTGTCATTCCATTATCTCCCAATTGCCCTCAAGTGCTTTTCCTGGGAGGCCACCAGGAAACAGTAGTCTTAAGGTCAAATTCTGGACTCTCTCTCTCCCCCAAAATAAGGATTTTGACCCCTAAAGGAGGGACCGTGAGATTCAGCACTTAACAAAGGAGTGTTCCTCCTAAGTAGGGACTGTTGGGAGGTATGGGATACAGTTACTCAAGTGTAATTAAACCACCATGGGCCAAGAACTTAAGGAGAATTATTGCAGGTACCCCATTATATGTTACACATCAGCAGAGTACAAATTCACAGTTAGGATTTGGTTCCTACTGGGTATGTTCATACCGGTAGTTTCAGCAAGAAATCCTCCTGGCTAAATCGAAATCCAATGTCAGTGAAAGTGCGTTGGAAGAAGCCAGTGGGACGCAGAACCATCACTAAGTGCAAGTTCCCAGGAAAAGAGGCCTGCAAGAGAACACGGAAGACAATCATCATGGGTGCTCAACCGGCTAAGACCAAGACAAGATTTAATTAGGCAAAACAACAGAGGTCTCTACTGTCGGAAAGAGCAGAGTTTGGAAGCTAATCGCATTGCTATTCCTATCCATTAAGAATCAGATGTATAGTAACTTTTACTCCAGCTCCGATCAGCAAGCGCAGTCACTCTTCATAGGGTTTTCCCCCTTCAACACTAAAAGTAATACGAGGAAAATCAGACTTTTCAGAACATTTCACAACAACCCAACAGATTTCACCACTAGGATATTTTTTTCTCTCTCTCTCAGTCCAACTGCTTTACTTAATAGTTCATTCCCAAATCTATGCTTGATAAAGAGTCTTAACCTGGAAAGGGCTGAGTGATCATCTCTCTCTCTTTGACTTTAATAGAAGTTGCCAGCTCATTGTTCTGCTTGGGATCCTTGTTGCCACAAATACATGAAATAAAGTCACTTGTTTTCAAATCAAATGTAGGCGTCACAAGTGTGATGCTGTATGGAGATTATTAAAAAGAAGAAGAAAAAAAACCAAACAGCCAAAGACATTCTAGCTCATCTGAACCGAGAGGACACCCAAGGAAGAAGTTGAAAGGGAAGTAATTTATTGTTATTTATGTAGTACCAACAATGCACCTGGTGCTGTACAATTAGCAGTTAGACAGGTCGCTACCCCCAAGGGACTTGCAATCTAACAAAGACAAGGAAGAGGGTAAGACAGCGAAAGGATATGTTCACTAAACTGAGAAGCCACAGGTGCATGCGCTTAGCTTAATTAGAGGGAAGAGGACAAACAAGTGAAGAAGGAAAGGAGGCAGCATCCATGACAAGTCTGTGAGGATTTGGAGCTAGGACATTTTTTATCTATTATTATTTGTATGCAGCTTTCTGTGTTGAAAGCACTTTACAATCCTTATCTAGCTCGTCCTCACAACAGCCCTGTGAGGTAGGTCATTGTTATTGCCATTTCACAGAAGGAGCAACTGAGGCCAAGAGACACACGCTGAGTTCATGGCTTAGGAGGCTTGAACCTTGGTCACCAAGATCCAAGGCCAACATCTTACCACTAGGTTATGCTGGTACTTAAAGCATAAATGCAAAAGGAGAGAAGCCACGCATCAAATGCAATTACTATAGAAAAACTAGGGCTGCAGCCACACGAGCAGCAGGGGCCTGATCCCCGCTCAGCCCCATGGTGGGCAATTGCCACCGCCAGACTGCGGGCACCCCACACGATGGCAGGGAAGCCAGGTGGGCCAGTTTGTCAGAGCTGCCGCCAAGGTCGTGGACTGGAGGCTCCGACTCCTGATGAGGTGCAGGATCGGGGGCAGCTGTTGGGGTGGGGAACAGAGGAGGATGTGTGCTCCCCCCACAAACCCCTCCTTCCCCTGACAGCTACTGGGGAAGGAGAGCCCGGGAAGAGCACGCACCCTCTTCCCTGGCCCCACTTCCTCCCCAGGTCAGCGGTCAGTCAGGTGGATCGGGGGAAAGGGGAGCCTGGGAAGAGCACAGCCTCCCTTCCTCCCCATCCACCTGACAAGCAGCTGATCGGGGAGAGGGGGATCCCAGAGGAGTGCATGTGCCCGGCTCTTCCCACCCCGACAAACAGCTGATTGGGGAGAGGGGGATCCCAGAGGAGTGCATGTGCCCGGCTCTTCCCACCCCGACAAACAGCTGATTGGGGAGAGGGGGATCCCAGAGGAGTGCATGTGCCTGCCTCTTCCCACCCTGACAAGCAGCTGATTGGGGGAGGAGGGGCCCAGTGAAATGCCTGTGCACGCTCTTCTGGGGCACCCCCCCCCGATCAGCTGTTTGTCCGGATGGGGAGAGGGGGCGTGCATATGCATTCCTCTGGGCTCCCCTTCCCCCCCCAATCAGCCCAGCTGGACTGAGAGCCCACCCCCAGCTGTGACCGCACACGCCGGACACCAGTACCCGTCGCTCACAGCGGTAAACCGCACGGCATGAGTTGCCCCGCCCTGGGCAGCCTTACCCCAGTTGGGTTAAGGCGACTCTGCAGCGCATATTCGGAATTTCTCCAAGGACGTGTTGCGGAGCAGCCAGCTGCTCGCTGCGTTCCAGGCCAGGGGAAACATCGGGTGGACCTGGGGGACACGAGCCACTGCACTGCATGGCTTATTTCTCCAGGGAGAGGTAAGGCTACCCAAAGTGTGGTAGCCTCCCCTCACTGTCTTGTGTGGCTAAACCCTAGATGTCGAACAGATGAGGCTCCCTTGCCTAGAGAAAACGAGGATAAGGAGGAGGAGGATCCAGAAGATCTTGCTCTGCATCTGCCCCACCGGTTGAAGGTCTCCTCCAGAATCACTATTTAATTTATTTATTTAAAATTGTACCTCGCCCCTCCTGCCACTTTGCACCCTCCACAGACCAAGCCTCCGCGCATTTGAGGCTCTGTGAGGCCTTGCACTCTGTGTCGATTTCTTTCACACCAGGTTTATTTGGGGACCTCCAAATGGAGACCCTACTGGGCCCTGCAACTCACGGGGCCCCATATAGTTTGAAGTATTGCGACTCCGGCCCCAATAGCTACAGACCTATTTCATCCAATGTCTTTTGACTCTTGAGATTCAAATAAAAATAAATAAATACATACTAGTCCCGCTGAAATCCAACGGGAATTCTGCCAGGGATCAAAAATTGGCACTTGGAACAAACGGCTACGCAGCCAGAGAAAATGCCCCACTTTCAAACCCTGAAAGGCTTTCCTTTCCAGTATTTGTAATCAGTTGCTTTAATTTATAATGCATTAATAAGATGCCTGGCTGCACCAGACATACCCTAAGTCCCAGATTAGAGCTTTAGGAGTCTCCTACAATGAAGCCGCCAGCCAGACCAGAGATCTGCACTTGAGGCTTGTTCCAATTTAGAACGGTCTTGGACTCAAAGAAAACGTTGAATAAAAACAGTTGGGCAACTGTGGCCCGGGCCCCACCCAACATCGGTTTATGCATCGCCAGATTTTAGCCTGCGACTGTCCCGGGGTGGGTAGCCCCCACCCTCCCTGGGGACGTGCAGGCGACGGGACGGCTCTCTGGCCTCGGGAACGTTTGTTCAATGTCCCTACCCGACCCAGGTCACGTTGGCTGCGGTTTCCCACCTCGGGCTGGGCTGCAGCCCACACATCTGTTTTTACCGACTGATAAAATACTGGTAAAATTGGGTTCCAGGCCTAGTATCAGGCCTTTACCAGGCCCAGTATCTGTCTTTATGGGAATCTTGCATTTTATAATGCAAACCTTACTAGATTCGGGGACAGGGACGGTCTTGGAATTTGTGGGGGTCTGGGCGAAAAGAAAACGTGGGGTCTCTGGTGACCTCCTCACCCCCCCCCTCAGAATCACCCTCTGAGAGGCCCTAGAAGTGGTCAGGTTTGAGGCCCTGCTGGGAGGGAATAGGGGCTCTGAACCCTGCTCCCTTGAAACCAGGGAAAGCAGAGAAAATAGCAGGGCACAGGGCAGTCACCCTGTGGGAAAGTTGACCTTGTTTGGCAGTTTTCCAAGCTCAAGTTGCTTTGTGAGAATCCAAGCTTCTACACTTCAGAGTGGTGTAGTGGCTAAGTGCACAATATGTGGAGGCGGTGGTGGGACCCTGGTTCAAGTCTCACCGTAGCCAGAAACTCACTGGGTGTCCTTGGGCCAGTCACAATATTATCTCAGCCTAACCTACCTCAAAGGGTTGTTTTAAGGATTATTATTTTTTTAAGTGTTAAAAATTGTTTCATGTAAAGTGCTCCGAGTGCCATGGCAACAGGGCACTATATAAAAAAAAAAAAAGGAGGGGAGGAGATTAAGAAAAAAATAATAATAATTTCAGCTTGCAGCATTCCTGGTTGCAGGGAATTTATGCAAGTCTCTCTCAGAGCTACAGCTTCGTCTGCTAGCATGGGTTGTTTGGGTTCAAGCATTATATATATATATTCCCATCACACAATAGCTACTCTGTCTAGCTGCAAAAATTATGAAGCACTGTTTTTCTCAGGGACTTTAAACTTTCTATTCCGAGGTAAGCCACACAGTTGAGGAAGTCACAAGGTAAACCCGCTGGTTCTCTTGAAGTACCCAGCATGCTTAGGGAAGCCATTTCTGTTCTGACACTCCAAGGGAGAACAGGACCTCATTTCATCGTACGCAAGTCTTGTCTCTATATATTTCCATCAAAGACCAGTATTATCCCTTTGGCCTAAAGCTTTATCCTATCTTTTTATTTTTATCCTGCTTATGATGAAACTGTTGCAGGTCCTTTAAGGTTAGCCTGCCCATCCGCTATGAATGAATGAATGCTTTATTAACGACTTCTTTGTTGCCTCATTCCAGGTATATCAGGGTTGCAAGCTTCCAGGAGCAGCAGCCCTGATCTACCTCTGGCTGTTTGGGCGCAGAGAGTGGCAAGAAGTTCTGTGTCTCTGGGAAGATCTGCATGCAGGAAGACAGGAATAATCACTAACTTCACAGATCAACTTCTCCCTCATCCCCCATAGATTCTTAGACGATTTAGCTCAGACAAGAAGCAGCTGCATGAAGGAACAAGAAATTGTGAAGGAAAGGATTTCTAGAAGCTCTGTAGGGTGAAATTTCTTTTGGACTGGAGTCTCTGTTTTGTTTGATAGTAGGGTTCTTAAGATGGATACCCCCTCCTTTACTGAACTCTAAGAAGCTTTCTACGCAACTTAAGATTACAAACTTCATAATGAAGAAGAGACAGCCTGATTTGGCAAAACAACCTCAAACTGGGATTAATTATGTATCTGATAACGAGGAAGTGGATGTCTTACTAAATATAATTTCACCCACGCTTAATACTTCATCGATAAAAGGGAATAGATTAGACAAATTCCCCTGCAAATACCCTTTACTCTAACTTGGGTAATAGTCTTTTATAATTTCTTGATAATTTTGATGGGGGGGGGGGGGGGGGGGGGGGGGGGGGGGGGAGGGGGACAGCAGGAGTTTACTAATGGTATAGATTAGATACCCACCATTTAGGTGGCTCCAAACATCAGGAGAGTTGTTTATATAGTTTTATTACCAATGGGTTGTTTCAGCAACAGTAAAGGACAATTTTTGAAAGTTTAGAAGATTTGAAGTATAGGAACATTCACAAGTTCAGGTGTATCAAAAATATTTGTGAGGATTTAAAAGCTAATATTGTGTCACTTGGAAGATTTATTAGGGAGAATCTTTTAAAGGAGAAAGGGAGAGGACTGATGTATCGGTAGAGATGAAGACTTTAAAAACTTGTAAGGGCTGGTCAGTACTGTCTAGTAATGGTAATAGGAGAGATCTTGAGCAGAGACTGAGAGAACAGAATATTATAAGATACGATTTTAAGATCACTAAAAATGAAAGTAGAACGATACTCAAGGAGAGAATTTTGAAATATTTGGAGATGAACGTTTAACTCCCAATTAGTTATCTTCGCTTTACGGTGATTTATGGAGCAAGACTTTATTATAAATCGCCTTTTAAATTCCCTCTGGTGAGAGTAGGTTTTAAGGACTTCTACTTAAGACATCACCATTGGCCTGCCGCTCTGGGGCACTTTAAAGACTAACCACATCTGGAACCCAGAACCCAGCTTTATTTGAATAAACATATCAAATACACACATCTGGAACCCAGGCCTAGCTGCTACAGGGGATAGACAGGAGTATGCTTGGTTGGGCACAGAGAACCATAAAGCGGGTCTAAAGACAGAAGTATGGTGTGTCGTGGGTAATGGAAGGGGGACCACATCCAGAAAAGACTTATCCCAATGGGCTGCCTCCCCCACCCCCCAATCCCTCAGGGTGAGTTACAATACATAAAAATATAACCAACAAACACACAGAAAATAAAACCAGTTATTCTGTACCTTATCCCCACCTGCCAAATGCCTGGGTACATAAACAACAAAACCTTTTACACGTCTCCAGACAATCAGCCATTCCCTCACGCACTATCATACCACAGCCACTTTATTATGGGCGCTAAGTCTCATCCAATGTCATTAACCAGGACTAGACAGCGACTGGTACCATGGTGACTCCTACGGCATTATCCAAGGGCCAAGCTTAGACAAGATTGTCCCAAAAACAGACCTTATTCCACCCCACGGGCTGATCCTAACCCCCTTGAAGTCAAAAGGGCTGATCAACCTCAATGAGCACAGAGACAGGCTGCAGCCGAGCCAGTCAACTCAGTCAGTCCCGTACATGCGCGCTCCTCCAGCCTCTCCACCTGCTTATCCGTCCCCCGGGGCAGCATGAAAATGGAGGGAGAAAACTCCAGTCTCCTGGAGGAGGGGCGGAAATCCCAGTCCTGCAGCCAGCAGCTTTCCTGGAACCCCTGGCAGATCCCCAGCACCTAAGAAACTGACCACACGGCCCCTCTCCAGGCAAGCCAGGCTGGCTTATCCGCCCCCGGACGACCTTGTCCAGCGCTGCAGGAGGAACATGCACAGACCCCTCCCCCCCACCCCCCAATCAGCTGTTGGATGGGTGGAGCACATGTGGGGCCCACATCTCCCCCATTCAGCTATTGGGTGGGCGAGAGGAGCATGTACAGAACCTCCACCCCCCACCGCCAATCAGCTATTGGGCACACAGCGCACACGTGGGCCCCCATCTCCATTTATCCCATTTCGGGCAATGTTACTATGCACTGCGTCCCTGCATTGCACAGGACCCGGCTGCCCACCCTGCCCCAGGGCAGGCTCAACGCGGGACAGCCGCTGGCCGTACGATTCACTGCATCGCACGTTAACGTTGCCCCAAGTGGGATAATGTTGTCTAAAGCAGGATAACGTCTCGTGTGGCCGCACCCAGGGTGTTGTCCGTCGATGGTGGAGTCCGTAAGTCTACGTGCTGCAGATTCTCTGATCTCAGGCGTGTTGGGTAACCTCAATCAGCCCAGGACAGAGGGGTTCCCTGGGTCTAAGGTCTGCTGCCTCTCATGGTCTTCCAATAGTCATTTGGCCCATTCATGGCTATTAGTCAAGCAGGTTGGATAACCTTTGACTTTCATAGGCACATAAGAAATGTCATTGCTGGGTCAGACCAATGGTCCATCTAGCCCAGTATCCTGTGTCTGGCAGCAGACAGACCCAGTAGCCTCACGGGAGAACACAGCCGCTTACTGTATCACTGGGCCTTTTCACACGGATGCCACCCGTGTAAATCCCGTAGTGGGTCTGTGGTGGTGTGTGCGTGTTCCCGGGCACACCCATCTACACCCACCTCCACCTATCCCCCACGCACGGAGCAACCGGCGGTTATTCCGTGCATGCTGATGGGCGGAGGTGGGTATAAATGGGCATGCACCTGTCTACACCCTCCCCCCACCCACTGCACACAGATCATGGCACACACCGACCCCCCCCACCCCCCCGCACCACGGCCCATGTAAAAAGGACCCGTTACAGGACACTGCAGGCATCCACCCCACTCTTTTTGAGGTAAGTTTTGCAAACGTTCCTCGACTTAAACTTCAGTAAAGTCAAAAACACATTTGATATGGATCAAAGTGGAATTATAATTGACACAATGCAATACAACAACCAAGCTTGGATAGAAAGGAGAGGAGGCCAGAAGCCTTGGCGAGATCAGGGTACAATCATGCAGAAATATGGGTTGGCATGCCATGCCACTGGTGAATAGGGGCATGAACATGCGGGGGGGAGCAAGAAATGGAGGGGGGGGGGCGAGTTGGGACATGAAGGTTCAGAGTGGTTACATATTATTTTAATAAGAGTGCATTCAGAGCTGTTTAAAATTGCTCTTTGTATATTTTTGTATGGGTATATGGATTTGGGGAGGGCGTTTGGGGTGAGCATTTGGATTCTGATTAAATCCACAACTGTGTGTAACAGGCAGCTACAGATTAAGGCGCACCAAACCTCAACACCCCAGTTGCAGTTCGGTTTAAATTTATAAAAAATAAAAGTGTGCGTAAGCACGAAATGGACACCAGACCATTCTGCACATGTGCAGTCTTTTCTAAAATGGCGACAGCACCACTGCCGCCATTTTGGAAAGGGGCAGGAGGTCTGCACGTGCAAAGAGACCATTTCACGCATGTGCAGAATGACTACCCTTTTCCAAAATGGCAGAGATGCTGCCGTTGCCATTTCAGAAAAGGATGCGCGCAGGGCGAACGGCCCGGAAACCATTTGCGCATGCGCAATGGTTGTGTGTGATTTTTAAACTATTTTTATTTTTTAATGGATTTGAATATGGATCCGTAATTAAATCTAGAATTAAAGATCCAAACCATACCAAGGATCCAGATCCGTAACTTCCCCTCAAGACACCCATCCCTAGTTTATACATGTAACCGCCTGGGTTATATTTTTGTTGAAAGTTGCCCAGATTCATTTTTGGATGGCCCAATACAGCCCAATACAGAATGACTGATTGTAGGAACACTTACAAAGTTCTGTTTAGATCAGCGGTGGGGAAACTCGGGCCGTTTTTAGATGAGCGCCTAAAAGTCACACGGCTTTGAAAAAGAGGCACTTTAATTGGCGCCTTAAAAAAAAGAATAAAGGCCTCGATCATCAAGGTCTTTAATTGGCGCCTTTAAAAAAAAATGTGTGAGCGCTATAAGCCGCGTCCCCCGCCCACGCTCTTTTTCACAGGTGCGTGATTTTTAGATGCAAATGCACGGCGCTCGTCTAAAAACTGCCTCCGCTCTAGGAGCCAAACGTAGCCCGCGTTAAGTTTTAATGAACCCTCTTGAGTTTCTGGAGCCGGCGCCTGTATCCACTTCCCGCCCTCAAAGCACCGAAATGAAAGAGAGAGCTCAGAGTAAGGGAGCAGAGATGAGGGTAGAGGGCATGCACACAAGGACAGGGGAGAGATCCATCATCTGGACTGGGGGGGGGGGGTCTCAACCATTTTCCAGTCAAGAGCACCGGAGTGACGTGTGTGACTACACCGCATCCTTTGCATGAATGAGCTTGGGGAGCACTTTCATGCATTGCCCGAGCTCTTTGATGTACCAGGCTGAGAGTCCCTGGCGAACCTCCTTTTATTGAGCACCCCCCTCCCCCAACACCAACTGCTTGGAGGCCGTCGGGACTTGTACAAATTTCCAAAGTGATCCCCGGGAGGAAAAAGATTCCCCATCCATGGTCTAAACTATACTATTTCAGCTCTGGGATCGAGGCAAATTCCTTCCAGTCTCTTATCACTCCAGCCACCTTAAATTCTGCCCTGCAGCTGAATCCAGATAAGATATTTTTAAACACTGCATCCCAAACTTACATAAGCAGGTCTGTGGGATGTTGGACAGTTGCCATGTTTCACCCCAGAGGTGGCTGCTTTCCTTGGGTGAGTAACACAATACTTTGTTTACACAGCACTCTGATCCCCCCCACAAAAGGTGTAAGAACAAGGTCACTGCTGTATGGCGAGCAACATTGATAAAAGGTGTCCTGTGCATAAAGAGAAGCTAGACCATAATTAATACTAGAAACCTTAGTTCCTATGTTGCCCCTTTAACACACACACGTGCCTTGTTTTTAAGTCTGCTACTAATCAAAAACATGTCCTTAAGGAAAAGTAAAATAAAAGCTAACAAAAACCCCAGAAGACACAAACCACCACCAGAAAAGGCAGATTTAATATTTTTAACTTTCTAAAAGCAAACCTAGTGCCTTTAAATATCTGTGCAGTTTGTCAGGCCTGGACAGTTGTTAAGCTGCAAGGGTTTCCTGTGCACTGAAACGCAGTATTGCTAAAGACAAGGAAACATGGCATGCTGTCCCGTACTGCAAGGATGAAGCACATGGAGAACCCTCGGACCATATTTTCCAGAAAGTTAAAAGGGAAAGAACCTTACCCCTCCGCTGAACTTGAAATCCCAACAAAGAAAAATCTGTTCCCTTTGATAAAAGCCAGGAAAACATCCCGATACCTTTTTATAGAACTAGGATATACGTATTTTTAAAAAGTCCCTCACCAACTTGTTTTCGATAACGTGCTCCAAGAGAATTTACAGGAAATTGAAATTAATAACCATGCAACAAAGATTGGCTTGGCTGTCAACCATTGATTATTCTAGTAGCCCCCCCATCCAGGAACGTGCATGCTTAATTTTCAGAGCGTCAATACTCCCCTTGGTTCTACTCATGCATACTCAAATTTAGACATGTGCTTTAGCGGCATGGTGCTGGATCGGGGCCTTAATGCATAGCTGTTTGCATTCCTAAAACTTTGCGGCTTCTTTTTTTTGTGTGCACAAATATTTACTTTGCTAACTAAGTGAAGAAACAACGTTAAGTTGGAAGAAACTTGGCTAACTATTTAAGATTTGCCACCAATGTTTTTTTACACGGTTTGCTTTGGTTTAAAGAGAGCATAGCCTTCTTGCAGCGGAGGCTATATCAGAAAGGAAGTATCCAGCCCACCAATAAAGTTGGTTTTGAGGCAAAGGTAGCTGAGCAAGACGCTGATCGCTTCCCTCCCTGGAGAGAGTGAAGAAGTCAAAAATCACAAACTACTATTACTATAGAAGCCAACTTTGGCAGGAGTAGAAGAAACCCAAAAGAAAGCGGAGAAATGTGCCCTCTTGTACAGCTTTATTTTGCTCTTTTTAGCTGGCTTGCCAACTTAATTTAAGCACGTAGGCCGCTACACCTACAGCAGGTGACAGCATCCTTGCCAAGGCCGTTCATGTTGCCGTGAAAGTAACCAATGAAACCTTTGGTCCCATTCCCCCCCACCTTCCCTGACCTCAGCATTGAGGACAATGATGCAGGGAGGTCGGGGAGCACCCATGCCTCCTTGCAGAGAGAGAATGCTACTGAACATATCCCTCGCCCCCTGTCCCCTGCCAAGAGGCTCCATTTATTGCTGTACCGGGAAATATTTCGTTTGGTTACGTTTACCAGCGTTCTGCGTTCGGACAGCTCATGCAAACACACAGGGCGTCTGGGCTGTTTCCAGCTCTCTTTATTGAATAGCCGCGTTCAGCAGTTTGTGCTAGAGCAGCGCGCTGCAGCAAACCTGCCTGCACTTGAACTTGGGATGCGCTGAAAAGGACTGCAGGCAGGAGCCCTTACCGCATTCCTTCGGAACCTCATCGTGCCTCTCGGGGGGTTGGCTTCAGCCATCTCCTTGACCTGCAATGAGAGTCTTCTTTCCCGGATTGTCAGAGCAGCATCGGGGAAACACAATCCGCGTTGCATGAGGGGTTTGGAAATCAGAGTGAGCCTGCTGCAGCTGCATCCATTACCATAGCAGCAGCAACTGCAAGGGAGTACCAGCCCCTTGCTGCTCTCCAGGCAAAACCCTGCATTGATTCCCCAGGGGAACGGTTCAATTTGCAGCCCACACGTTCCCACAGCTGTGGATAATCTTGTGTCGGTCTGGCTAAGAGTCACTCGGGCAGGCAGAGCAGAGTGGGGAAAAAGGACTCTTGGCTGTTTCCTCCGTTGGCGAGCTGGGCTCAGCTGCCAAGCGGAAGTTTTGGATTTTTTTTTAAGGTGGAACGCCAAACATCTTTACTAGACCTAGGCAGAGCACATTCCTTGAGAGGCCAGAGTGCTCTGAGCTTTTAAGAGCATGAAAAACTCAACCTTTTCACTTCTGGGAAGATTGGACTCCTTTGATTAAGAAGGTCCTGAAAATGGATTTTAAAAATAAATTTAAAAAAAATCTGGATTACATGAAAGTTAAATGTAGAAGAAAAAAAAAAAAATACAGGCACATAAAATGACAATGCCCCAGATCTGTGTACAGAGCCAGATCTTCGAATAGCATAACACAAATCTTCTGAATTAAAAACTACAGTCGAGAATGCAGACCGTGTTTGCTAACACAGCGGGTTCTCAAACCTTTTTTTTTTAAAAACCCAAACAAACCCATGCCACTTGTCTGATAGTTGGGGGATTCTTCCTCTCCCCCTCTAGCCCCATTTCTTTGACACTTCCCCACCCCCTCACACGGCCCCCATTATTTTGGCTATCCCCCCTATCTCACTGAGAATGTGGAGCCTCAGCATTTGCCGGCTGAATTCTTCTAACCCGTACTGGAACCCCTTCCACTGCCCTGTTCGGGGGAGGACCTGCCCCCCCACCCCCTGCCATTTGAGAACCCAGGCACTAATGGACAGCTAGACATCGGCTCCATTCACTATTCAATGGCTGATGGTTAAGAGTTTGTCCCTATGGTCTCCACCCCCAGTCACTCAAAGAACTTAGGCACATGTTGCAGGATCGGAGCAAAGAGTTCGGCTCCTTGCAGGATGAAGCCCCAGAAATGCACTTGTAGAAGTTTTGCCATTTATTTCTAAAAATAAAAATAAATCAAACCCTACGTCTTAAGTTCCGCTTCGACATTTTGTTATGTTCTCACAAACAATGGTAAACCGAGTCAGACCTGGGTCAATTTTCCCCTTACCAGAAACGTGATTGCCAAACCATGGCCAATATTCTCACGCTGACAAGCGTTCACACAAATTGTTACTTTGTGCTCCTGAAAAACCAGGAGCGCATACTCCCCTTCATACTTCTCTTCCTACTCCTGAACAATGTCGGTTTAGGGATTGGTTTGTATGAAGTAAAACAGAAGTCTTAACTGGGGGCACTTTCCCACGTTACAAAATGCAACCTATTTGCCTCTGCAAAAAATCTCCACGAGGCAAATTAGGCACGGGGTTTGTAACGTGGAAATGTCAACCCATGCGTTTTCAGCAGCAATCCTGTGGGGAATGCAAAGTCGCATTTACCGGCTTCGCACCAGCTCCGAAACCTCCCACAGGATTGCCACCGAAAACGTGCCGGTTAACATGGCCATGTCACAAACCCTGCACCCGATTGGTCTCCCAGAGATTTTCACGGAGGCTAATTTGTAACATGGGAAAGTGCCTTCTATTCACGGTTTGTCAGAACATGACTTTAGACAACTACAAATGTGAATCCAAATTTTGCCAGGAAGAACATAAAATTTTCTCACTGGAAAAGTGACAGCTAATCAACTCTCCGGAATCTTCTTACTTCTATACAAAATAAAATATAAATTATTTATTTATATATTTATTAAAACTGATACCCCACCCTTCCCAAAATGTTCGGGACAGCTTACAATAATAAAAACATAATACACCATTATGTTTGATCATAAGTGTTTTATCATATGGGTCCAGGAGACCAATCTCCTGTGATTATGGCCACTTTCAGCCATGCCCCACCCCCAAGTGCATATTTTGGCCGTGAGGGGAAATGCACAGCCAGAATATGCGCGGGGATCGGCCGGCAAAGCCACGCGGGGGGTGGAGTGGGTCAGACCGGCTGATCTCCGCACATATTCTGGCTGTGCGTTTCCCCACGCAGCCAGAATACGTGCTGGGGGAGGGCATGTCAAAGTGGTCTTAGCCTTGCAATCTTTGGGTGCATAGAAATGCAAGGGTTGAAGGAGAATGCATGCAGATTTTTCTGTCCTCTCGAACTGTTTACACCAAGCATCACTTGTGCTGGTCGGATGCCTCAGTAAGAGACTTTCCATCGAAGAGAAGCACAATAGGTTGGGGCTCTTCAGCTTGGAGGAAGAGATGCTCGAGAGGGGACCTGCTAAAGTTTAGAATATGAGGAGTGGCGTAGAATGAGTCAATAGGGAGGAGTTATTTACCCTCTCAAATTGTACTAGAACTAGGGGACACTCTGTTAGGAGTGAACAGCAGGGAATGGATCACTCGGTTATGACCGGTTGGGTACTTCTCCAAAGCAACTGAACTGTCACTGCTGAAGACAGGATGCTGGGTTCTAAGACCGTTGGTCTGCCCCAGTATGGCTCTTATGTTCTTAATCAGAACTGTGGGGATAAAATGATTGATCCAAGCAGAGCACAATGGGTCATTTCAGACGTTTCGGGACCACGGTCAACCACAATGAACCCCCTGTGGTGACTGAAAGTCCCATAACGTCTGTTGGGTTCCCGCCGGATGTTTACAGTGAATCTCCGACGGGAATCCAAATAACCACCATTCCGGGGATGGTGCCGGCACCATCCCCGGAATCATAGTTAGCTTGACCACAATCTGTGATGGGCCAAATGTAACATCTTTTACGTTTCACCCATGCCAGATTGTGGTCCCAGCCATGATCTGGGATCGGGCACAACAGCCGGATTGGCCGCTGTGCCTGCCTGTTGCCCAGAGGGCGGGCGGCCGCATGTTGCACTGTGCAGCCCTGCCCCCTCACCGATTCCCAGCGAGACTCAGGCCGGCACGTCTAAAGGACAGTCGGCCTGATTCCTCACCGGGATCCGCAACGGATTCCGGTGCGTGATTGAGCATGGCCGGCCTCCAGGCCCGTCACATCTAAAGTTACCCAGTGTGTATAAATTGCACAACAAAACACTGTTTAAAGTTAAAACAAAACAACTTGTACCTTGGTAAAAAGGGACCAGAAAGTATTTTTCTCCATTGTAATTTTTTTAAATACATATTTCTACGTTATTTAAATGGGAAATGTTTCCATTCAAGACCTAGAACTGTTCCAATGCTCAATACAAGTTTGTCCAGCACAAGGACAGCAAAATTTTGCTCAGACATCCAAGGCTTGTTTAACTGTCTCTCTTTACGGACTAACGCACTATGAACGGTTAGCTGGACATAAAGTAGTTAAGAGACACTTTTTTACTGAATCGACTTCAGTTGGCCTGAGTGCACGTGCTTTTGCAGTGCCGCAGAAGCAAGCTTGAATGTGGATCCAATAAAAAGGTATCACCTCAACTCCTGTGAGACCAACATAGCAACCACATGCTCTAGATTGTTAACTGGCTGAAGTTTACATGTTTGATCTTTCACGGTCTGCACCCCTACTCACTCAGACACCCCAAACACATGCCCCAGGACTGGGGCAGAGATAAAGCCCTAAGATTTTTTATTTTAATAAAAAAAAACAACCAGGCCTTTGTCTCAAGTTCAGTTTCTATTACCGTTTGTCATGTTAGACAACAAAGTCTGCAGATCCAAACTTTGGCCAGGAAGAGCGTGATATTTTCTCAGAAAAGCGACAGTTTATCAAGTCTCCACGCATCTTTGCCTTCCTGCTTCTTACTCCATCCAAGATTAACTGAGCTCTGGGGAAAGGGAGCTGAGAGGAGGATATGCACGAGGATAGGAGACAGATACATGGCATAAATCCATCCAAAATTAAAGGTAGAATACAGAGGTACTTTATATCAATAAACTGGACAGACATAATACAGAAAAATAAAAACCACAGAAACAGAAGTGTCTTGTCTAGGCCTTCCTTAAAATGAACTATTACTTTGGTTATCGCACAACCAAGGCCTTCAAGGCCACATCTTGCTGCAGCCAACGACTGAATGCTTGTTAGAACAAGAAATCTGGCCTGGCAGAATGTCAGCTGGACAACTCGGGCATAGGTACAGAGCGATCTAGTTTATTTATGCTTTGTAAAAAAAAATCTGGCATTCCCCTTAGTGTCTGTCCGGCGGCCAAGCTTTGTCTATCCTACTCCCTCAGATTAATCTCCTCTGGTTATGACAAGGGCCGAGGACGTTGCTTGGGGCGAAGTTTTCATGGCATTGCTGTCCACGCTTGCGTGTTATAAAGCAGCCAGTTTGGCTCCGCCCTTTTGCCAACTGCCGTCTTGCTCTTGCACACCCACCCGGGAGAAAAGCAACCACCACCACCTTTCTGCTGTACCTCAACGTCACAAACTGGGTGCTTGCTTACATCATCTCACACACTTCCACAATCGGCGTCAGGGTGCTTTCGGGCATCATGGTTTATTTATTAAATACATTTATTAGTCGCCCCCCCATGCCAATAGTATCCCAGGGCGACGTACAATTCAATAAAAAACATTAAATAAATAAAAATAAAATAAAAAAACATTTTAAAACCCAGCAATTTAAAAACCAAAACGGGGTAGGGATAAACAAAAAAAATAAAAAGGTAAGGGAAGAGATAAAACCCTAACCCCCACCCCCCCTAAGGCCTGGGCGAACAGCCAGGTTTTACCAGCCCGCCGGAATGTCAACAAACTAGGGGCCAGGCGAGCTTCCTCCGGGAGAGAGCTCCAAAGGCGCGGCACGGCCACCGAGAATGCCCTCTCCATTGTGACCCCCCCGCTTAACACGGGGACCTCCAAGGAGGCACCCCCAGCAGACCAAAGGAGCCGCTCTGGGACGCGGAGGGTGAGGCGGTCCCTGAGGTACGAGGGGCCCAGACCGTGAAGGGCTTTATAGATCAACACCAATACCTTGAACCTGGCTCGGCATGCTATTGGCAGCCAGTGCAGAGTCCGGAGCACAGGTGTAATATGCTCCCGATGACCTGTCCTCATCAGGAGCCGGGCCGCTGCTTTCTGCACTAGCCGCAGCCTCCGGACCAGGAACAAGGGCAGCCCCACGTAGAGCGCATTGCAGTAGTCCAGCCTCGAGGTGACGAAGGCATGAATGAGGGAGGTATGGATGCAGCCTCCGCACTAGATACACCTGGCGGAAGGCAGCCTTCGCCACTACCTCCCCCTGTGGATCCAGGCAGAGATCCGAGTCCAACACCACCCCCAGACTCTGAACCTGCTGAGCTATCGGAGGGCAAACCCTGCCTATCAGGAGGGCCGACACCTCCCTCACCCTCCCCACCACCATCACCTCCGTCTTATTGGGGTTGAGCTTCAGTCTGCTCTGCCGCATTCACTCCACCACGGCCTTGAAACACTGGGATAGCACCGAGACAGCAGGGTCTGGGTCAGCTGAAAAAAGAGAGGTACAGCTGAGTATCATCAGCATATTGGTGCCATCGCACCCCGAATCCTCTTACGACCTCCCCCAAGGGCTGCATATACACATTGAATAATAGCGGAGACCGAATGGAACCCTGCAGAATGCCGCAGGACAAGGCGCAGGGGCAAGATGTTTCAGCTCCCAACACCACCCGCT
>QEPC01011901.1:21849826-21889949 GCA_003113815.1 Sphenodon punctatus | reverse complement strand
TCTTCTGTTTATAGTTTCTCCCTGTGACAAAGATATCTTGGGCATCTAGTATAGCCCTCTTTGTCATGGAAGTACCCTCCCCTCGTCAGCCTATTGTACACCCCAAGCGATCCTGCGTAGCCTCCCAGAAACCTTTTCTCAGTACCCAATAACTGCCCCCCAGTTTCCCTTCCACCTCGGAGAAGTCTTTGGACCCAGATATGTGCAGGTCGCTCTGTGCGTGTCTGGGTTAGGATTTTCTTCCAGACTCTGGTCTGCCCTTTTTGCTTTTTCCTCCATCCCCTGAACTCCGCTGGATCCGTGGGCTGCCTGTCCCGTCTCAACAGGCCAGGAAAGGTAACTGCAGGTCCAGACTTTCCCAGCCAACTGGGGAAGCCCTCTTTCTCTCTGTCCCCATCGTGTTCTCTTGCTCCCCCTCACTGAGCCAATACCGGAATACCCCCCTCCCCTCTTCTCCTACCATCCCCGCAAGCCGCCTGTGTTTTAAACCCCCACCAGCCAGACCGGGGCTGTGTTTCTCTGTGTTAGATACCAATAAACCTGTTGTTTTTGGATACCTGTCTCCTTCTCTCTCTTTCTATTTGGGGAGGGTACATAAACTGTCTGTAGCGCGTACTGTCCTCAGCTTGATCCCTTGAACACGAGGGGACCCCCTCCCCAATTTTGACTAAACTTGGCTAATTCCCCTAAATTTAAAGATAGAGCAGATTATTGGGGAACCAACCCCCCAATAATCTCACGTGGCAGGGGGTCTCGTACTAACAGTGCGCCCTTACCCGACAGGGGTGCATGTGCCAAACAGCTGACCGGGGCGCTCCTCCTGTCCGCCCCGCCTCACTCCGCATCAGCTGTTTGGTGGCCAGGACAAGCGTGTTCCTCTGGGCCTGTATTCCAGACCCCGCCTCGGGGAATGGCCTAACAGACAGGAGGGCGACCATTACCCCAGTTTCTTCCAGGTGGCTGGGCCTTTGCCCAGACTACATTGCCGACGGCCTCCAGCCCACATGTACGATAGCAGCCAGCTGCCTACCCGGAGGCAGACGTGGGGAAACAGCTGGCGGCGCCTGAAGTAACGAGTAGGTGACTCCAACATGGGCTAACATCTTGTTGATCTTCACCAGAGTGCAACTTGAATTTGGCAGTGGTTTCTGCCTCCTTCTTAACTTTACACACCACTCGGGCTCTTCCTAGATCGGGCAAACATCAGGCCTGGAGGGCCAGATGCAGCCCCTCTCTCATTTTTGTTGCTGTTTTTTTGAAGTGACCCCTTTCCAATTCCTGGATCTGGCCCCTGGATCTAGTCCCTACTCCCAAAACTGTCCTCGGGGGACAAGAGCTGAAATGACAACACTTACACAAGGACAGGGGACAAATCTGTGGCAAAAATCCATTATCTGGACCCTCCCCTTCACGGGTGCACTCCTTTAAACATCCCCTTCCCCAAAGTCCGTGCGGCCACTGGAACGTATGCTAATTTTCAAGTTGCCCACCGGAGGAAAAAGCTTCTCTACCCCGTTCGAGGCCTCAATCCTGGCACATTGTCAGCTCAGGTCACTGGCTTAGGCATCTCCACCCCTCCTCTACCAAGTCCATTCTGCTCTGCACCCCAGACCAAATAAGCACATACATCCAACTCACAGGTTCCTTCTCTTGGTCCTCCTCCAGTGCTTCCTGCTCTGGCCTTAGCCATCCCACTCTAATGATGAAAGACTTCCATAACCCAGACAAATCTGTATTGTGCTGAACTCAAGGTACCACCACTTGAGGTTTGACTGCGAGACTTGGAGTTTTCAAGTATCATCCCCCCTTATCGCAATCCAAAACTCCGCTGCCAAGGTCATTCACTCTGCCCGTCGCTTCGACCATGTGCAGCCTCTCCTCTTCTCTCTTCACTGGCTCCCCCTTCCTGAACGTATCCTGTTCAAACTCCTGGTTTTCACGTTCAAATCGCTCCATGACCAAGCTCCCCCTTACCTCTCGGACCTAATCGCCCTACGCGCTCCTGCGCGCGCTCTCCGCTCTTCCGCTGTCCCCTCCCTCGCTCTCCCTCGCTTCTCCTGCTCGCCCAACCGCCTTCGTCCCTTCTCCCTCGCTGCCCCGCATGCCTGGAACTCCCTCCCTGCCGACGTCCGCCTCGCCTCCTCCCTCCGCTCCTTCAAATCCCTCCTCAAGACCCACCTTTTCCATGCTGCCTTTCCCAATGCCCTCTAGTCTTTCCCCTTGCTCTTACTGTCAGCCCTCCTCTGCTGACTGCTGCTACCGACCACCTTGTAACCAAGCCAAGTACACGCACCTGAGACTTCGCATCCGCTTGAATGTTTGTTTGTCTTCTCCCCTGTCTCTCCCGCTGTCCCCTCTCCTTGTGTCCCCCCCTTTGTCTTTTAGATTGTAAGCCACAGGCAGGGACCGCGTCTAGTTCTGTGTTCTGTACAGCACCAGGTCACACGACTGGCGCTATATAAATGTCTAATAATAATAATAATAATAATAATCTCTAGGCTCTGGGTTAAGCAGATCATTCCCATGGTTAGTCAGCTATCCATTAGTTCTGTTCCTCTGCAACCCATTGCAACATTGTAACAGTATACCAAAAACTAACCATGAGAAAAGGGATATATTTGAGGTTTGTCTAATATCTAAACAGGATTTCTTTTGTTTATACGAAAACAATTAAAAAAAAAAACAACCCACAAAAAACCCACAAACCTAAAACAATGTCAAGACTATTTTGTAATAAAACTTTCATCCAAAATTGGGGGTGGGGGTGGGAATCCTCTGCAGTTAAAAATCAGAATATGCATATGAAAAGTAGGATTTGGATTTGCTAAATATCAAATGCTAAAAGGGCACAAAATGTGTGTGGAGGGGTTTAAGGACACATGCAATTACAGTGACTGCGTGTACAAAACCATGCCACTGGACAAGCATATGGCCAGTCAAATGCCCAAGAAATTAACTGGTGCAGACAATAGTAGACAGTGACACAATTATTTTGGTAGAAAGAACTAGGATGAAGCTGAAAAGAATAGCCAATTTTCTACCTGCGGGTAATACTCACATTTTTTAGTTCTATGTCAGGTACTCAATGGGCTACTTGATTATCGTCCATCCGCATCGATGGAGTCACCATCCATCCTGTTCCCCAAGCCCGTAGCTTGGGCTTCGTCTTTGACACTCATCTTTCCTTTAAGCCTTACATTGGCTCTGTTGCCAAGTCCTGCCGCTTCGCCCTCCACAACATCGCTCGGATCCGCCCCTTTCTCTCTATCTCCTCGGCCAAAACCCTTGTTCATGCCATGGTCATTTCTCGCCTCGATTACTGCAACCCCCTCCTTGCTGGCCTCCCTTGCTCTTACCTGTCTCCCCTTATCTCCATCCAAAACTCCGCTGCCAAGGTCATCCACTCAGCCCGTTGCTTTGACCATGTGCAGCCTTCTCCTCTCCTCTCTTAGTATTCACCTATAAAACACTTCACAGCCAAGTTCCCTCCTAAATCTTAGCCCTAATCTCCCTACGCATTTCTGCACACACCCTCCGCTCCTCTTCTGTCCCCTCCCTCACTCTCCCTCGTCTCCCATGCTCCCCTAACCCCCTTCACCCTCGCTGCCCCCCATGCCTGGAACTCCCTCCCTACCCACATCCGCCTCGCCTCCTCCCTCCGCACCTTCAAATTCCTCCTCAAGACCCACTTCTTCCATGCCGCCTTTCCCAATGCCTGCTAGTTGTTTTCCCCCAAATACTTACGGTCTGCCCTCCTCTGCAGACTCCTGCCTAACCATAACCAAGCCAAACATGCGCACCTGAGACTTCAAAGCCACTTGCATGTTTGTTTGCTTCTCCCTTGTCTTCTCCTTGTCCCCTCTCCTTGTCTTTTTAGATTGTAAGCTGTAGGCAGGGACCGCGTCTTTATCTTTTTTCTGTAAAGCACCAGGTACACGGCTGGTGCTATACAAATTTTTATAATAAATACCACCACCACACTTCCCAGAAAAATCAGTAATTTCCAGTACTGATTTTTCAATTACCGATCGGTATATTGGGACAGAAAACCGAAAAATCAGGACTGGAAGTCGACATTCTGGGACATTGGGTAGTTGAACTGGGTTGAAATCGGGTAGTCGACATTCTGGGACATCGGGTAGTTGAACTGGGTTGAAATTGAGTACTACCCAATGTTGTCAAGTCAATTCTGGTACTGGAAATTCGACAGGTGTACCTGTTCTTGTGAATACTAGTTTCAGCTCTAAGCCAAGATTAATACCTTTATAAATAGATTTATCCTTGTCTCTGAGCCTCAGATATTTTATTCCAGACATTTCAGATACTAAGTTACATTGCACATGAAGTATTTTACATTAAAAAGAACTTACCGCTATTCTTTGAAGGGTCATTTTGACAGACGTCCACGTATCCAATCTTCTGTCCAGGATTAGGATAAATTTGGTGTCCGATTCACATTGACTGTAAGATAAGAAAGCACTAAATAAGTTGGGAAGATTTAGAGCACGACATTCAAGTCCACAAAGAGTAAAAATCACATAATGGGCTGGGAAGCCTTCAAATAACCTAACCTGTTACGTCATCATAAGTCTGCAAGCATGGCATGCCCATTTGTTCCAATTCAACAGTATTTTATTTTGGCCTGAGGGCAACTCAGCAGGCGACAGTTTATAAAAAAGACTTTCAAATACACATCATTCCTAAAATAGAATTTTTAAAAGAAGACTAGTTGGCTGCCTAACCACCTTAGTCCAATAAAAAGATATTATCCTAACGACACTGGGTGTTTTCAGACAAGATCCTCCCCACCTATCCACTGTACATGTTACAGGGCGCACATAGGACAACACTGCAGCCCTGCAGCATGGATAGTGGATAGGCAGTGTCTTGTCCGAAAATGTCCACTGTTCCTATCTTCTTTTCCCCTCCCCAAATAGCACCTTCCCCAACAACTGGTCAGTTTCATATATTGGAACTCGTTCCCCTGGAGGTCCGTCAAAGCCCGAGCATCTTCAGATGGCAATGGAAGACCTACTTATTTTGCCAGGTTTTTAGAAGGTGGGGATAGGGTTCCGGGAAGTGGATGCTGGAATGGTTTGAATGGGAATTTTGACATGGTTTCAACAGGTTTTCATATTTTTGTATGGTGTGAGCTGCCCTGACCAGGGTGGGATATAAATTGAGACAATAAATATTATATTTATTTAGATTTTTGCTACCCTGCCCCTTCTGCCACAGGCACCGGGGCGGCTTACAATTTGCAAAACAAACATTAAAACAATTCAAACACAAATAAAAAAGGAGGACAAAAATAAAAAGAACCCCGACCCAACAACCCACCCTCACACATGCCAAATGCCTGGCGGAACAGCCAGGTCTTACAGCTTCTCCGAAAAGAGGGGAGATCCGAGGCCAAAACGGGCCCCCACCGGAAGGGAGTTTCCACAGCTGTGGTGCGGCCACTGAGAACGCCCTCCCCTGCGTGGCCCCCCGGAGGGCTCAAGGGACCTCAAGCAGGGCACCCCAGATGACCGCAGGGGTTGGTCCAGGACCCGGGGAGTGAGGCGATCCCTAAGATAGGTAGGGCCTAGGCCATTGAGGGCTTTATAGGTTAAAACCAACACCTTGAATCGGGCCTGGAAAACCACCGACAGCTAGTGCAGAGAGCGGAGCACGGGCGTAATATGGTCCCGGCGGCCCAGTTCTACCAGAAGACGGGCCGCCGCATTCTGCACCAGCTGCAGTTTCCGAGCTGTCACCATGGGTAGCCCCACATAGAGCACGTTACAATAGTCCAATCTGGAGGTGAGGAAAGCATGGATGATGGTGGCCAGGTCAGAGCCTGAGACAAACGGCGAAGCTGTCGCACCAGATGTAATTGGCGAAAGGCACTCCTCACCACAGCCTCCACCTGGGCATCCAGGCGGAGCTGTGTGTTGAGGAACACCCCCAGACTCCGTACCTGGGAGACTAATGGAGGGCAGACCCCGCCAATAATGGGGGCCACCATCTCCATCACCTTACCCACCAACATCACCTCTGTCTTGTCGGGATTCAGCCCTCACTCCGTTAGTCCTCATCCAATCCCCCACAGCCGTCAACCACCAAGTAAGCACCGAGACTGCAGGGCCTGGGTCTGTTGAAAGAGAGAGATCAGCATATTGATGACACCGCACGCCAAACCTCCTGATCACATCACCGAGTGGCTGCATGTATATGCTGAACAGGAGAGGGGACAAAACCAGACCCTGCGGCACTCCACACAAGAGGTCTCGGTATGATGAAAAAGACTCCCCAAGAACCACTCACTGCGTTCTACTGGTCAGGAAAGAGCAGAACCATTCTAGAGCAGTCCCGTCCACACATGCACAGTCACGTCACCAACATCCCGTGATCAACTGTATCAAATGCAGCCGAAAGATATAACAGAACTAACAGGGTCGAACGACCCTGGTCCATTTCCTGGCACAGATCATCCACCAAATCCACAAGCGCAGTCTTGGTGTCATATCCCTGATGAAATCCTGACTAAAAAGGGGTCCAGATAACCGACACGGTCAAGATGTCCCTGGAGCTGCTGAGCCACTAAACGTTCAATAACCTTCCCTAAAAAGGGAAGGTTAGACGCAGGCCGATAGCTGGAAAGGGATGGTTTCTTGAGCAGAGGTCGAACTACCGTCTCTTTGAGACAGCCCGCACTCCGCCCTCTTGAAGGGAGACGCTGAGCACCCCAGCCAGCAACGGCCCCATTGTCTCCCAGAAAGATTTAAATCAGCCAGAACAGTCAAGGATCTAATTCACAAAATGTAGCCCCAACACCAACTGCATCGGCAGGTTTCACCAACTGAAATTTATTTATATTTATTTTTATACCTGTATATTTATTTTTATACCACCAGCTTTATTGATATGTTTTATGATTGTATTTTAAATGTTTTTAAATGTTTTTTATTGTTGTTAACCGCCCCGAGCTGCTGTGCAGGATGGGGCGGTATAGAAATCTAATAAATGAAATGAATGAAATGAAATGAAAAATGAAATTGATCCCACAAAACCTGACAAGATGAGGCTTCCATAACCTCCAGTTCCCCATATGTATTAATTGCGGCATCGAAGTTGTGGTGAATCCGAGCAATTTTATTCACAAAATAATCCACAAACATGTCACAGCGAGAAGTAAATGAATCCACTCCAAGGCAGAGGGAGGCCGGACTGACCAACCCCCGCACCACCCGGAAAAGCTCTGCTGGACGGGATTTAGCGGATGCTACGAGGGTAGCAAAAAACTCCTTTTTTGCTGCCCGCATAGCTACGGTATAGGCTCGTAAACTGGCTCTACGACGCAATCTGCCGGTTTCAGCACGCGAATGACACTACCGTCGCTCCAACCACTGCCCTTCTCGCTTCAGCTCACACAGCTCCTCAGAGAACCAAGGAAGCCTGTGGAGTTGTCGACTGGGCAGCAGACGCCTAGGAGCTGTCCCATCAATGGCCTCCGCCAGCAAAGTATTCCATAACAAGACGAGGTCATCGATGGAACAGTCGTCAAGGTCAGAGGGAAACTCACCCAGAGCCTTCTGGAACAGATCTGGTTCCATCAGCCTCCGGGGGCGAACCATCCAAATCGGTTCTGCACCTTTCCGGGGGCAGACACGCGCCAGGAACGAGGCCTGCAGGAGGCAATGGTCCGTCCATGACAAGGGTACGGCTGATAACTCCCCCACTAACGAAGCACCCGCCTCAAGGCCGGTGCAAAACACAAGGTCTAAGGTGTGTCTCCCCCAGGCCGATAACTCCGTGGGACAGGTCCATGGTTGCCATGGCGGCCATGAACTCATGCTCCGCTCCCATAAGGTCAGCTTCGGCATAAATGTTGAAGTCCCCAAGACTACTGACTTCGGGGACCACAACACCACTCCCGACACCACCTCCGCTAAAGCATGTAGGGAGACTGCTGCAAAGGTAGGTGCACGGTATACAAGCAGCACTCCCAAACTGTCACCCGCCAAATCAAACACAAGGTGAAGAGCCTCAATATCAGATATGGATTGCACCGGATACCTCCTCACAGACCACCCCACAAAAATCATGGCTTCACCGCGCCCCCCGCAACCCCCATCCCTCCGCGCGCGGCTGATGCTGTACAAAATACCTGGTCAGAACAAGGTCAGCCAAAATGGGCCCCGACTCATTGTCCAGCCAGGTTTCCGTGATACATACGAGATCGGAAGGTAATCCTGGACCATGCCGTCAGACAGTTGTTGCCTTACTCCCCACCGATCTCACATTTAACAACATCAACACAGGGCCAGGGGCCCGCTGACCAAGAACCACCTGCCCATCTGCCTGGGGGGTAGTGGGCGGGACCTGTAATAAACACCTGTCCTGTCTCACTGATCTCACCTCGCCCCAATTGGGACCATATCTCCCCCGGCCTGTCACGACCCCAATGGCTGCTCACTCCCTCCCGGCCGGTCCCCCCAGGCTGTCCTGCCCTAGTAGCTGGGGAGTTCTTTCCCGCCCCCCATAAAATTCCCCTCCCTCCTCCCTAACCCATTCACTCCCCATCCCTCCCCCCCAATAATAAAATACAATACAAAAGACCTCCACACCCTTTACTCCCCTAGCATAAACACCACAAAATAAACCCCTCTAATCCTCCCACCAAGCTCCCACCTCCTCAGGCTTCCCAAAAGTTCCCAGCTTTCTGCCCCAGCCCCATGGGCCCTACTAAGGGCCACACCTAAGGGCCCTTCAGCCCTCTCGGGTCGGAAACCCCGCCCCAAAGCCGTTGGGGGAAGTCCCTTTGGTTCCGCCCCCTCTCCCTCTGCCACCGGGACACACACAGACAGATGCGCATCTCGCTTCTGCTCAGTCTGTAGTTCCAACTTGTTCCATGCTTGGGGAAGCAGCCTTTTGTGCGACAAAAGCTTGTCCGCTCTCCCCTACAGAAGTTGGTCCGATAAAAAGAGATCATCTGAACTAATGTCTCTCCATCTCCTGCATTTGGACCAACATGGCACCCACGCTCTCTAGATTAACTCCTTCAGAGTCCTCGCTCTTTAAAGGCTGCCATTTTCCAGAGTAAGCAACGTAATCCGTATTCAATGTAATATGCAAGTTTTACATACTTGACCCCAGGCGTCTTCCGGAAGCAGTGTAAGACTTTTCTGTTTGAAAAAGCATTTGGCAGGCAGGGGATAGAAATGGGGTGGAGACGTTAAGAAGAGGGTTGATGGGTGAGGTTTAGGGTGTCTTTTTAACTGTTTTTATGTGGGGGGGGGGTGTTGTTTATTTTTGTAAGCAGCCTTGATCCTTCAAAGGAAGGGCAAGATAAAAATAACAATTAAATAATAAATACATTGGAAGAGGACAACCGATATGAAAAAAGTCCCCCCTCTTATGCAGGGGCCAAGAGCAAGCAGGCTCGCCCACTCACCAAGTAGGAAGTTTTAAGAAGTTTCCAAGAGGCAGGGGCTCACTGGGAGTTAGTCAAGGCTGGCCAGGAACCCCCTTGCGAGGGTCACCACTTAGAAGACGCTGCCCCCTTGCCCCGAGGGGGTCAATAATCGGGGCACAAGCCTAGGGCCCCATTTTTACGCACGGTGTGGTTTTGGAGCACAGGCAGGCGCTGCAACACGCTAGACTTAGGGTGTTTTCAGACGTGACGGGGCGGCTTTGCCCCGTCACGAAAACAACCCAGAGATTCCCCGCTGGGATCACCCAGGCACGGCAAACAGACGTGCCGGGGATCCCGGCGGGGAATCAGGGAGGGGGCGGGGCCACGCGGCGCAACGTGCGGCCGCACGGCCCTGCCCCCTCCACGCTGCCTTGCCGCCTGGTCTCTGGGGAGACGGGCGGGCGGCGAGGCCAATGCCGCCGCAGCGTCTGGCCGAGTTCACCATGGCCCGGAATCCTGCCGGGGATTCCGGGCCGTGATAGCCGACCAGACGTTACTTTTTTTTTATGCCTGCCTGAAATCACTTTCACCACGCTTCAGCCGATTTTCACACCGGGAGCCTGGGAAGCGTGGTTGAAATTGACCCCATGTGGGTATTCAGTGTGGCGAACATCTGGCGGCCACCGAACAGACGTGCAGGGCACAGTGACCACATGTAGGTATTCAGCATGGTTCACTGTGATCTCGTCACGTCTGAAAATACCCTTAGGCACGTAACTCTCCATCTCGGTTGACAGACAAAACGGACCCCAGTTTAGGAAACCAACCTAACCCAAAGCACAACTCTCTGGGTTCTGTCACCAGTGCATTGCAGGAACTAAAGAGGGTGGAGGGACTCTTTTTCCCTCCCAATCATTTTCGGGGGAATTGCCAAACGGGAGCCCCAAAAGCTGCTAGAAGAGGAAGGAGGCCTGTAGGACAGATGGTGCAGCACGGAACGATTCACTTTTTGCCACAGCTTCCAACTTACCTTCTCCCAAACACCCATCCCGGCTTGGCAGGTGGCCACTGCTCTCCCATCGAGTGGGAAGGTGTAAACAGCACCCACTGACCGAGGATGATGATAATGATAATAAAATAATAATAATAATAATAATAATAATAATCTGTCAGTGGGTAATGTTTACACCTCCCTGCTTGATGGGAGAGCAGTGGCCACCCAGACACACACAAATTACTATCATATTATTCCCAGTTGGTAATGTTTCATGTTTCCACCAGTGACATGGGGCGGAAATTGTTCCACAGAAGATTTTCCGCGATGTTCTTCCGGAAAGTTTTCCAGTTCTGAAAAAGTATTGTTTCATAAAATTAATTAGTAACATAATGAAGGGATAGCAATACCCAATTCCAAGAAAAATAATTTCCAAGTAAAGCTTTGAATTTGTTTGAACATTTATACCACATTCATTGAGCTTTATTGAATTTGTTTCCTAATTTATCTCAGGTCAACTACTTTTGGCTATTGTAAACCCTGCCCCCCCCCCAAACTTTTGAGATATTTATCCAGCACATCAAATATAGTTTCCTTTTGAGATTTATTTACTAAGTACAAGTCCAATACACATGCTAAATCAAATCCTAATTAATTTAGGGCATTGGAACATTTTCCAGAAAATTTGTATTGGAAAGTTTTCCGATTCAAAATATTCCAGAAGACCCATATCACTGGTTTCTACTCAAGCTAAGTACATCCTCAACTTCATGAATGTACTGCTCTCTCTCATTATTTTCCTTTCTGTTTTCCATTCTCAACTGTAAGCCCCATGGGGCAGGGACCCATTTCTAACCACAGCTGGTCAGCCCCAGGCACGTTGCTGCAACTATATAACTAATAAGAGCAGCTAATTTTTGGACACAGTTTCGTAGAAGCCAACTCTGCAGATTTCATTCGGTTGTGTTGCTTTCCTTGTGCTACACTTAAAGCTGGCTCGGCAACAACGCCTAGACTTGGTTTAATTTTACAGTCATTTGCATGCTGAAGAGCACACAATCAGCAGAGAGCATCCCACACACATCTACGCACACTCCCCGAACCTGAAGCAACGCTCTCGACAGACCGACTGAAACAAACCACCCTCCTCAGCGTCCTTATCACTAAATTACTCCAGTAAGATAAGCAAGCACCGAGAAACTCTGAGAAAGATCTGCTCCCTCCGCTGTGTGAAGAAACTCCGGTAGCATGCAACCTCACTGCCTCGCCCAACATCATTAGGACAAACTCACTTTCACATGACCGTCAGCTTGGGAAAGCCTGCTATCCGAGTATTACTCAGAAGATGAATTGCAGGGTTTGTCACACTAAATATCTCAAGTTCACCTACATACGCACAAACACCACACCCAAAAGGCTGCTTGAACTCCAAACCAAGACTAAGGATATTGAGAGATTTCATCCCATAGGATGGTCTTTTCCGGGCAGAAGCGGATCCTTCTGGGTCTGCTTAATATGGTGCATGAGTGTGGAATAATAGCATGTCACCGTTGGAAGGGACCTTGAAGGTCATCTAGCCTAACCCGTTTGGATGCAGGAAGATTAACAGCTACAACATCCCTGAAGGACGGCTTTCCAGCCTTTTTTACAAGCCTCCAGTGATGGAGAATCTATACCCTCCCTAGGCAATTTGTTTCTTTGCCAAACAACTCGTCCTGTTTGGAAATTCCTCCCCCCGCCCCAATATCTAAGTGAAATCTCCCTGTATTCAGAACCCATTTTTTTCTAGTGCTGCCCTCTCTAGCAATGAAGAACAGATCCGTGCCACCTTCTGGGTGGCAGCTCTTTAGATATTGGAAGATTGCCATCATGGTTCCCCTTCATCTCCCCTTTTCTAGACTAAACGTACCCAGTTCCATCAACCCTTCCACATAGCATTAGAGACCCAATATCATCTTTGTTGCCCTCCTCCAAACCCACTCCAATTTACTAATGTCCTTCTTGAAAGGAGGCATCCCAAATTGACTTCGCACTCTATGTGAAGTCTGATCAGTGAAGAGAGTTGAATTACCACCTCCACTGGCTTGGTAAAGAATGCTTCTGTTAACGCAGCTTAAAATTGAGCGGTACTTACCACTGGAAGGAACAAATGCACGATCAGGAATTGGACCAAAAAAAGGGTTTAGGCCTTTCTGTGCTTAAAATTACGAGACCCAATCCCTCAAAATTTAATTTCACTTCAGTGACTTGTCTTCAAAACGGGACTCGTCCTGTATAAGGACATTTTTTCACATACACCTTTTTCACCTGGACTTTAAAGAGTTCATATTCTGCAAACTCCGCATGGGAAGTTTAGAGTTTGCAAACAGCAGCACTGGCAACTCTTGCATATTTTGAGAAGCGGACTTGATAAGTCCCCGATAGTAGAGGGCTTACCAAGTCCACTTCTCAAAACATGTGGGAGTCGCTGGCGCCGCTGTTTGCAATGGGGCTCAAGCGACTTCTGTTCAGGGGAGTGGGCAGCGTCTAAACTTCCTGTGTGGGAGTTTGCAGAAGCCAGGCTCTTAAGTCCGGGTGAAAAAAAGTGTTTGTGTAAAAAAAAAAAAACTGCCTTTAGTGTTTGCAGGGTCACATCACCCATATCTACACACGACTACGGGCAAAATCCAACTTCAACTCTTTTGAAGATCCAAGCTCTGAACAGGTCTCCAATGGAGCACTGTCGAGTAGAGGGCGGGTGTATCCATAACATTTTCTATTCATTACAAAAGTTAAAGGAGCCCCGATCGGGTTCGTAACTAACGTTATGGAAACAGATGAATAAGAAAACAATCATTTGCTTTCATCCGTTTTTGTTTAAGAAATAATAATAATAAATAATAATAAAAAGCCAACCTCTGAATGTGCAAAATGGCCCTCAGGGCCGTTTCACAAGTTTTTTGAAAAAATAACTTTTAATTTAAAAAAAAAAACAACAAACGGGGGGGCGGGGGGAAACCTAAACAGTGGGGTCGTTAAAAAAACACCCGAACACAAGACTTTTTTTGGTAAACGGAAACTAAAATGAGAACAGTATGGGTGCCTTCTGCGCGCATACACACACACACACACGATATAGGAGCATGATTTGCCTGCATGGATGAGGATCCTGGTTTTTCATGTTACACAAATGCTTCCTTGTTCTTCCTTTGTAAAATGCCCTAGGCATCAATATTTTCTGCTGGTTTTTTTAAAAAATCACATGGCCAAATAAAAATAAAAATTCAAGGGTTCTCTGAATGGCAGGAAGAGGAAAGAAAAATGGTGTTCTGGGGAATGACAGATCAAAAGGCCAAGTATATGCCAAAACATCATTCAAATAACAAGTCTTCATTGATTTCAATAAAGTTTGGTGTCAACCGTATCACGCAAAACGCATAACAAGTCTCATTGATTTCAATAATGTTTGGTGTCGACCATGTCAAGCAAAGTGCATAACAATAAGTGAATCATTTCTAAAACACTGCAGTAACGATCAGCTAGGGGAAACAAACAAACACAACTTGCCGAAATTTGCAAGGTTAGCGCACTAGCTGCGTACATTTAAATGCAACATATACTATAGATTAGAACGTCCCCATAATCAGAGACAGAAAATGTCTCTGTGAAACATGAGCTCCGGAACTGAAGCTTGGGGCGGGGCGGGGGAAGAGTGCAAGGTGAGATGAAAATTTTGCTGAGGACAGAGAGAAGGAAGAAGGTGGGCAGGGGGCAGCCTGCACGTGCAGAAGGCTGAATGAATTAGGAGAGGGACGTGGGAAATGGATTAGGACATAACACATCCAGAAGGATATGCAGAAGGTCACTGCAGCTTCAAGCACCGGGCTATATTTGGATATAGCATTTTCAAAAGCCAAAGTTGGTCAAAATACAAATTCCCAATAACCTGAGCACGAACGAGCCGTTGTAACCTCGTCGATACGGTCTTAGTCCTAGGAAATGAGGTTTCAAATCTCCTCTTAGCAATCAACTAGGAATAATAATGAACCCAAGGGTTGCAATGAGACCAAACTAGTTAAGGATTATAAAACCGTGGAATCACTGGAGAAACAAGTAGACTATTAATTTTGCTGCTCACTGGCAATATCGTTAAAGGTCAACGGCACGGATTCTCTAGCAAATTGAGAAATGAAATCCCCTCTCTTTTTCCCAGAGGAGTTACTCGGTTCTGGTAATACCGTAGACTTTGCTATATTCTACGCCTTTAGCAGAATAGCATTGGATGGTAGTGGACGAGCTCACCAAGAGAAACTGAGTGCTTTTAGACAAGCATCTCCCCACCCATCATGCATGATGCAGGGCCGCAGCAGCATCCTATGCAGCCCTGCATCATGCATGATGAGTTAATGGGTGGGGAGGTGCTTGTCTAATATAGACCAGTCCTTATTAGCTGCTGCAGTGTAATCTGGGCAATTGAGGGGTTCTGTGTCACCCCCACCCCCCATCGAGAAGAGTCCCCCACCAATAGTTTGTACGGTATTTTGCAATATAAAATGTCAAAAAAATAAATAAAAAGTTAGATGGAACAGCATGCTGGGAAATTAATTTGCATCTGAAATTTGTGTAATTGGATGGATCTGGTTAAATTGCTTAATTTATTCCTCTTGCGAAATCTGGATTTTTCTCCTTGCAGAATTCAGAGTTTCCTGCTCGCAGAATTATGAAAGATTTTTTTTTTTTTTTAATGAAGCGAATATACAGGGCTCTGATTACGGTGGAATAATTCAAGGAACTGACTGCAAATCCACCTGGTAATCCATTTACCACGGTGGATTAAAGGGTGGGGAGGGAGAGAAGACTGGAAGGGCCTTAATGCAGCTGGGCACTGGTGGCTCATCCATAGGGACTCATGGGGCAAAGCCCCACCATCGTATCGTGCCTCTATAGACAAGCTACTGGGGTACTTTCCCCCTAACATTTCAACACCTCTGCAGGGAGGAGCCGTACCAATGCCGCCACAGGAGGACTCCAATGGAGTTGGATCCAATCTACCCCCGAGCAGCAGAGAGCTGGCTCCATCCTAGCCCTGCTCACAGCCTAGGCTAGCAGAGGTTCTGCTCCATGATAGAGTTCGAGCAGCGGTGGCAGGGTGAGGGGAGAGGGATGTCAGAGCGGGAAAACTGAATTGCACATGAAAGGTTATGCATGACAGAGAGGGAGGCTGGGGTATACCTGTGGGCACTGGTTTAGGATATATTGCCCTCTAGCCAAGCTTCTTCTCCCTCATCCCCGATAAGAATTTGAAGCACCAGATACCCCTGTTGATGGGGCAGTGTAGGGGACTGTGATGGGTTGGAGGTCAATCTGCTGCTTCTCAATTGCCTTCTCATCAGGAGTGACGGCTCCCAGTTCCGACGCCCAAGGGAGAAGCAAGACTGTTTGCTAGAACGTATGAGGGATGATGAATGGGGGAGGGGTCTGGGAAATGGGGGACCGCTCAGAAAAGCATTATTGCATTAAGTAACGCAAGTCCTTTTTGTTTGGCAGGAGGGGCATAGGGGTAGCGGAGGGATTTTTAAATGGTTTTTCAAAATATACTCATGTTGTAACTAAAGCAGAAACAGGCAATAAATACGCTTGCTACCCACACATAATTATGAGCATCCCATCAGGTGCCCGATGGGTACCCAAGTCGGGCACCTTATTATCCAGAAATTTTGGGCGTCGCCATTACCAAGTAATCTATTTACCATTTTACCGATCAAGAAAACTGGGAAATCAGTATAGGTACTGGGGGGAGAGGGGATTATTTATAGATCTATAGATCTATAAAATCTATATAGATTTATAGATAAATCTATAACTTGTTGGGCCCTAATCAGATACCAGTTCGTCCCCAATGATACTAGGTTGGATACCATAATTTTAACAGGTATACCTATTCTTGTAGGAACTCCTCTCAGCTGTGGTTGTGAGCCACCCCAAAACCACAAACAGGGTGGGACACAAATTTAAATAAATGAAAATAAATAAATATTGAGAGGAAGACCAGGGGAGGTCTAGGTCTCAAGGCAGCCGTTACCTCAGGGGGGAAAAGCCAAAACAACCCAACGATTCCAAGCCAAACCTTGCCAAGGATCTATTTGCAAAATAGAGGGTGCAGCTCCTTTGGGATTGCCATCGGACACACCTGTTCTCTAGGGAGGGGTAGGTGGTTAGCCGGTTCCTCCTTGGGTGCACCTTTTAGTTGTACCGGATATGGACTTTGCGGAGAGCTGAAGGGTGCGGTCTTAGGACGAGGAGCCCGTCAAGAATTAAACTGGGCTGGAAGAACCTCATGACCCCTCGATTCAGAGTTGCTGAGAAAATCCTTGGCCCTTTTTCCAGAAAAACAATTCTGAGACCTACTTCACATTCAGCCACCTTTCCCCCATGCCCGGTCACCGGCAGCAAGAAATTAGAAATAGAGTTCACGATGGATTGAGCTTCCCAGATACTTTCAACCCACCCATCTGAGGGGCAAAGAACTGTTCAAAGAACCTCAATCCTCATCAAAGGATGCAGTCAGAACACATGGAGCTGGACTCTGGGCCCCGGTATACAATTCAATCAAAGTTCTTACAGCAATTTTAAGGGGCTCTGAGGGGTACATCCTCTGCAGTCCTTAAGAGTGGAACTAGGCCAAAAGAGCTGCCATCTGTCAGCATTTGAGTTGGCTCTGAAATTCTGGGTTCGAGTCAATAGTGCCCAGGGCTCTGAGCTGCTCAAATGCATCAAGGAGGACTCGTTTAAGAACCCACGGTTTAGGAATATGGAAAACCATATATAAAAGCTGGGATTATCACCAGTTAGATCATAAGGCTCCACACGTTCTGCATAATAAGATTCTCCAGAGGGCCAGAAATATTGATAGGCAGTCAGAGTTGGAAAAAGATCAGTAACTCCCTCCATATGGCTGCTTACCTAACATGGGCTCCGGAATGGCGGATTATTTGAGGGTCCAAATACCGCCAAGAGGTAAACATCTAACTCTTTGTGCCAGGTAGAACGCTTTTCCCTCAAGAGTGTTGGAAGGGGATTCCATTTACGGACCGGTTGTGCCCATTTGACAATCAGGCAATAGAGACCGTGGAGCATATTACGCTGCGCTGCCACTTGTATAAACCGAGGGCAAAATTCCTGATTCCGCTTTTTGATAAATTACCGGGGAGAGTCGATTCCTTTCTTTTGGGCCTCGCTCTCAGTAGTCCCATTCCGCAGATTTCCATAGATACTGCTCAATTCTTGGTTCAAGCTTCCCGTATCCGTAAACGATTTCTTGGGTTTAAGTTGCCATGTGCAGACTCTGGAGTCACGATATTGGGAGGGTTATGTCAACGGGGTAGTTTTTGATACCTCTTATATAAATTATACTCAGTACTGGAGTGCACTTTCAGTGGAGTTAATTTCCCCTTGTTTTTTGTACATTTTAGTATTGCCTTATTGAAATTGCAATTTTCTGTTTTGTATTTTCTTCTGTTTTATTGATTTGAAATTATTTTACTGTTTATTGTTTTTTGCTTATTGCTTTCTGGTTATAACCGATGGTCACGCCTAATAAACTTGACTTGACAGAACACAACCATCCACACAAACACACTTCCCCACAGCAGCACAATGGGGTTGTGTTGGGATTACTGGTGTTTTCCTGTTGTGCAAATAGCTCTACTACGTGTTGACCGTGAGGTGACTTGCAGAAGAGGCTTCGTGGGGATTTTCTGTGGAGCCTGACTGGGACAAGCTGGTACATAGGAGATCACAATGACATTCCTTAGCATGTCTGACTTGAAGTAACCCAAGAGGCAAGCCCACAGGAACTTGTTGGGATTTAGTTAATTCAAATTTATACCCTGGCCTTCCCAGGGCACAAAGGCTCAGGGTGGCTGCCAAAACGATATAAAAAGCACATAAAGGCACATTAAAAGTCTCCTGAATACCCACCCCAGTCCCCCACAAATCTCCAACCCAAACCCGATCCCGGTCTGCTCAATGCTTGGCTGAAAAGAAAGGTCTTGACCTGCCTCTGGGATAGAGCTGAAAGGAGTACAAGCAAAAACCAGTACACGCATCAAATTTTGAGTACCTCAGATACTTTTCGATACCTGAACCAGTTTTCAATCGTGTACCCGAAATACTGACAACCAGTATACTGAAATACTGATTTTAGTCCTGATAGAGTCCCAGTTTGGGGAAAGTTTTCAGATATTATTTCAGGTTTTTGGGTACTAAAAAATAAAATAAAAATAAAAATCAGTACTCCAAAATCTCACACACACCCCACCCCAAGTACTCAAATGATATTCAGGTACTGATTCAGATACCTGAAATGTTATAAAAAACGTACATATTACCCCTGGTTACCAAATCAGGTGCCTGGTTTTAACTCTTTTCCAGGTAACATATTAGATGTCTTAATGCACAGTCATTGCAGAAGCAGGAAGAATACAATTCCAGATGCTGGTATTAAACATTGAGAAAGAGAAAACAGTACTAGGAAACTCAGTACTGCTCTAGCATACAACACAGACGCATTTAGGAAGTGAACACAGCAAATTCAAGCTGAAACGAATATTCACTGTGACCAACATATCCATCACAATTCATCTGTTTTAAATTGAACTCGACTCAGGATGTGGGTACAAAACCCTATTCATTTTGATAGTCGTTTCAAGGTCATTTCAGATCTTCGATCAAATGGCTGAATATCCAACAAAAACGGCCACCCCCCCCACACACACACCGGAAAATTTGGCAGCAAATTTTCATTAGAAGAGTCCGAGTGTTATCTGAAAATGTAAGTAATATTTGTCACAGAACCCGTTCTTCACTGAAGCTCTAGGCCAAGTGGATTTATTCCCTTGGTTGCGTGCGCTTAAGTGTTCAACTCCCCTGGGGATATTTTTCTTTCCCGAGACTAAGAGACTCTCCAGTTGCATTTGGAAAAATCTGATCTTCCCAATTTAACAGGGACACAATCTTTTAAGTGTTGACACGTAGGAGTGGCAAAGCCAACTGATGTCATTATTGTTATTAATTAGGTAGCAGTTTCCAAAGCAAACAGGCTCACATACGATGGGGTGGGGAGAACAAACATCAAGGCTATGATTTTACGCTGCGGATTTCCTGCACCGAGAAAGGGTTTCAGACTAGGTGACCTCTGTGGTACATAGTGTCTTGGGTGCGTTGCTTCATTTCCCAAAGCTGGCTACGATAAGCAGCAGGGTGGAATTATACCGCAAATCTCAAACAGCAGAGAATCAAGCATCAAGAATGAAGGAAGTACCGTACCTTGGGACCCAAGTTAAGTAAGTTAAGACTCTCTTTAAAACCTCCTCGGGCACTTCGTTGAAATGAGCATTGTCAGGAAACGTTACGATCCAGCTGCTGTCCTTCCCTCGACCACCTAGAATAAAAACAGAATTTCAAGAAGCCAGGCCAAACACTAAGATGACAACACCCACCCCAAGCCTTGATAATCCCACAGTGAGCAATTACTGAACACAGCATCCACTATAATACAGCACAGGATTTAGAGAGGGATTTAAATCATTATCTTCAATTCACTTCTACAGATATTATCTTGATGCGAGGATTTACCTCATGGACCAATCCTCACAACACCCTGCCAGCACAAGATCCATTGAAGTGAATAGGGCTTACACCAATGAAGTACTCTGAGGACTGGGCACATGAAAAAGGCCCTCAGGAATAGCTGCCCCACCCCTCCCCCAAATTTTCAGTATTATACAGTCTCACTGATATAGCAGAAGTTGGTTCCGTACAAGATTTATACCTTGTATTGACACATTTTGGGGAAACAATGGCAAAGTGGGAATAAAAAAATAATAGTTAAGAATGTATGAACTGCCAGACTGGGTCAGACCATTGGCCCATCTGGTCCAGGTTTCTGTCTCCGACAGTAGCAGCTTTGGTTGCTGTAGGGAAGCATCCAGAAGCTGGAGATGGAGTATCCATTTCCTCCTAGCCACTCCGGTCAAAGGTCTCAGCCCCTGACCATCTTGGCTAATATAACAGCCATTTATGGATCCATTCTCCAAGAACATATCCAATCCTTTTTCGAAGCTAGCTAGGTTACTGACCTTCACAACATTTTCTGGCAACGTGTTCCACAGATTAGTCGTATCTTTAGTGAAAAGTATAATCCCTTTTATGTGTTTCAAAGCCAACACCAGTTAAGAACGGAAGAAGTGCCATTCTGGGACAGACCAATGGTCCATCAAGCCCAGCACCTGTCTTCCAAAAGTAACCAATCTCAGCCACTTTAGTAAGTTTCATAGAGGGTCCTCTAATTCTAGTATTTTGAGAAAGGGTGGCTACTCCCTCTACTTGTTCCATACGACTTGTGATTTCGTAATCTTCCATCTTATTCTCCTCCGTCATCTCTTCTCCCAAGCTGAAGAGCCCTACCCTACTGAGCCAAGCCTCTTTCCAGGTCTTTGATCCTCTTGGCTGCCTTTCTCTGAACCTTTTCCCGTTCTACTATGTCCTTTTGGAAATGGGGTGGCCGGATCTGCTCACAATATTAGAGCTGTTCAAGCAGTCGCAAGCCCAACCATAACATCATGGCGCTCTGCAGATGGGGAAGGGGGGGGGATGCCTTAGTCCAACCCTTTTCCTGACGTGCCCCCACCTCCACAGAGAGTCACAACATCCTAGTGCTCCATATCTACATCAAAGAGGGGGTAGGTTTAAGGCATTTCCCCACCCACTTCCTGAGTGACATCACTTTGTGGAGGGAAGAGCCACCCCCGTTACATTAGGCCTGGGTTTTAAAGAGCTTAGCTGACTCAGGATCACATTCAGGTCAGCCTCAATGAAATTTGGCTTGTACGGGGGCTGGACCAAGGACTCTACTACAAGCCGCTGTTCCATACACACATATAGGCAAAATAATATTCAGAGCAGCAGACTATTTTATCACATCATGCTCCAGAACAGAAACTGGAGATGTTCTTTCAAAACCACCACTAATGTTGTATTAACTTCTACTGGCCCTGGAGGTTCTTTGATATTTAATATCCCAGGCAGAGGATCGTTTTCTCAAACAGTGCACAAGTTCACGCTGGATATTTAATTACCTCCTCAATGAAAAACATGGGGACATTGGTTATACTCACCGGAAAGGAAAGCAAACTCTTTCATCAAGTCATCACTGATGTCCTTGGCGCAAATGGGAATGACGGTTTCTAGCAGAAACACAACAAAGCAAAATGTATTCGTTAATAATGAAACGGAAAGGTGCTCATCTTTATCCATTAACCTAGAATTGCAAAACATTCCATGACCTCAGTTTCCTTCATTAGGGAAAAATGAACACACTCCTTCCTTCCTTCCTCCCTACCCCCAGCAAATGAGAACTCTCTCTTGCCACTGGGCACACAGATGCACCATCATCAATTCTATAAGGCTTTTGGGGTTCAAAGTGCTTTACCACTCTTTTCTAGTTCACCCGTACAACAACCCCATGAGGAAGGTCATTATTATTCAATAAAGAATCCAAGGGAATGTGACTTGCCCAAGGTCAGCCGATGCTACAATGGGATTTGAACCCTGCTCACCCAGATCCAAGCCCAAACACCCTTACACTAAAACCAGTGGTTTTCAAACTTTTTGGATCCCTGCTTCCCCTTGCATTGGTCAGTGGGAACCAAGCTCCCACCCCCACCCATGACTACCACCACTCACACACCTTGCTCTTTCCCCTCCTTCTCCTTCCCCTTGCCACCCCATTATTTTGGAGATTCCAGCTAAGTCAGAGAGGAGACAGATGTTTGCCATCTCTCTCCACCGCCTCACTCCCCGGGCTCTGGACTGACCCCTATGGTCATCAGGGAGCACCCTTCTCGAAGTCCCCCAGGTATCCCAGGGGGGGGGCGACTATGGAGTGGCCGTTCTCAGTGGCTGCTGAACTCCCTTCCGGCAGAGGCCCGGATGGCCCCGGGCCTCACGTCTCTTCGGCGTCAGGGTAAGACGTGGCTGTTCTGCCTGGCTTTTGGCGAGGGAGATGGGTACACAGGTAGGGGGTGAAGGATTAGGGAGGGGGTCTTGTTTTGATAGGTTTGTATGCTCCACCACTGATTTGAATACTTTTGTATTTATTACTATTTTTTATTGTATTTTATTGTGATATTGGTTAGCCGCCCTGAGCTGCTTTTGGCAGGAAGGGGCAGGATATAAATCGTTAAAAATAAATAAATCTCCCCCCCACCCTCACCAGGGACACCATAAATCATTTTGAGAACCAGAGCACTAAGTTACACTAGCTCCCAACAACATCTATACCCTACAGATGTTAGAAATAGTGTCTTGTTATTCAAAGTAACTGGCTTTCTAAAAATCAAATATAAAATTAAAGTTAAGACCTTCAAAGTTCTATGAACACAGAGTAGGACTGAAGTGAGAATGGGTTTTCATTCTTGCAAGAATCTCACAGTAAATCGAGAACCATTACCCAGGTCTTGGCACATTCTCAGTAACGGTTTGAGATCTCGGCAAGACTTCCCGTTTCCCACGATTTACCGTGTATTGCATTTGTCCTGGTAAGATGCATGCGGAAAATTGCCAACACAGCTGTTCTGTGCATGCATAGCCCTCCTCCAAGACGGCACCAGCAGCATGGCCACCATTTTTGAAAAGGGTAGCCATTTTGAGTACGTGCTTTACCAGGATGAATGTAGTATACTGTAAATCAGTATAAAGTACATGGCAAATCACAATAAATGGTAAACAGTAATTTGAGAAAAAACCTTGACCAAGAAAGTGTAAAGAAGCAGGGGTTTTCTTAATTATCGATCATCACGAAAAACGAGTAGAGAACCATTCGAGAGAAAATAGAGATCGAGCTACACTCCTACACAGAAGGTCAGAACTGCAATTTTATTTACACAGATACAACAAGTGCGCACACTTGCTCAAACAGGGATGCAAATCCAATGCATTTGTTCTTCCTATAGTAGATGGTTTAAGCACCTTTTTAGATATCCATTAGGCAGTAGCTAAAAATACAAAACGTCAAACATTCTGAGCTGATTTATAGCAATGGAAGAATCTCTGAATGAATCTGCATGAGTTCTCTCTCTGAATTTTTATCTGCATGAATAAGAGTTAGACACAACCCCAGTAAGCAACAATGCAAGAGCGGGGAACCATCGGACTTCGGGTCACTTCTATCCCATGGCCCCTTCCATTTTGATCACAGCGGCTTCTCCTATCTCGCCTTCAGTGCATCCTGATCTCCCTTTTCTCCTTGGCCTGTAAAGCAGGGAGCAGCACTCTCTTGGGCAAGTGGCTGTGAAGGCATGAAAGGAGAAGCTGTTGCAAATTGGATAGAACTGGCTGCTCTGCAGTGCTCTCTGGGAAGTGGAGTTTTTGAAAAATTTGCATACGGTCCAGGTTGGGCTGGAGGTTCTCCACTTCCGGTCCAACAGTACTAAACGAACATACTAAAATGGTCATCTAGTCCAGCCCCCTGCAGGGTTCTATTATGCTAGGTGCTGTACAGACATAGGAGACAGATCCTGCCCTGCAGAATCCATCGTTCACATGGATGGACAAGAGATTGGGGGGGTGGGGGGGGAAAGAGACACACAGAGGTGTCTACAAAACAGATCAGTGGTGGGCTGGGGAATAGATCCTACGTCTTCCAAGCCTCAACAGAGCGTTTCACGCATTGGACCATGTTCACTCTCAATTTGTGCAGCACAAACATTTCTGGAAGAGGAGTCCAAGCCCGCTCATCTTCTAGAAACAGCATACGACCTTTTTGTTCGTCCAGGCGTTTGGCAGGCAGGGGTAGGGTTGGATGGGGTGGGGGAAGAGTTGTAAGGCGTGAAGATGATTTTTTGTTATTTTCATATGGTATAAGCCACTCTAAGACTTATTGGGTGGTATATAAATTTAAATAAATAAAAATAAACAAATAAATTCCCACCATCACTGAAGCAAAACAGAGTTTAAAGAGCCTGTCTACATCTACTTGAGGCGTCAGGGCTATTAGGACTTAGGAGCTGTCCACCCAAAGGGCTCCTTTCCTCTTTCAGGAGAGTTTACTAAGCCAGCTTTACACTACGTAAGTTACACCTTGGTCTGAAAAACTCCTGGAGCTGTACTGGAACCAAACCCAGTTTGACCACAAGGATAGTTCTCTCTCTCTCTCTCTCTCTCCACTATTCATGGAGAAATCAGGAGAGGTGACAGCAACCAAAGATTATTTGAGCAGAATCTGGCAGTTGAAAGGCAAGGGACTGCTGTAGGGAAGGACAATAGGAGCAGTCAGGATATGTGCAATGAGGTTCGTTTTGCAAATGTGCGTTTTTATTTTTAAAAATGAAATAGATTTTTAAACCAAACTGCAACGCAGCTGTTGCGATTCAGATCAGCATGGATTCATTTGTAACTGCCCATTACAAGCAGTTACGGATTAATCCGAATCCATGACACCCATCCCTAGGATTTATATTGGACATGGATTTTATATATTGTAAGATTAATTTTTAATCTCTAAAGTGCTCTGAGCACCATTTGGTGGTGGGCGTGCTCTAAAAATAAATTTTGTTAAGCAGCTCTGTAGGATTTGTATGAGTTGGCGACAGAGATGTTTAAGGGTTGAACTCGGGCTGGAGCCATATGGGTCTCTGCTAGGGCTCGTGCGGCAACAGTTGTTACCACGCCGCAATTCCATTCTGCCATTTCAGAATTGCCCGCACCACACCGCGGCTTTTCTGCCGACATTCCACTAATTCCGCTGACGTTCTGCAAATTCGGAAACTAATCGGGAAAATTGCGGAACTATCGGAAAACCGCTGTTCCGCTATTTCGTGGCGCTGGTGGAATGGCGGAAGTAGCGGAAATGGCATGTTTCCGCTATTTGTGAAGCCTATGGAAGTAGTGGAATGAAATTAGCGGAACTGCGGAAGTAGCGGAATGAAACTAGCAGAATGAAAGTCTCTGCCACGCCGTACCACTAATTGCGGAAACGCTGTTTCCGGCGGAAATAGTTACCACTGCGACTTTCCACTACAGCCCTAGTCTCTGCCATGGGTCCACCCCTATCATTGGGAGCATGCCTTCATCCCTTCCCATGAGATCATTCTTGAGGGTAAAGACTGGATCCATGGAAGGGGTCCAGGCTTTGGAATGGGGTCAAATAAAAATCAACCGTAGTCCAGATTTGGCCCATTCACTGTAGATCTACTCCTCTTGGCTTTCACGCTGACTATTACAAACATCTGCGTTGTCACCCAAACACTTGAACTCCGTCCATTCCCAGGTCCTGAACTTACCTGCAATGTGGATCTCATTGTGCAGTGGTCATTACGCGTGCACAGGATATGCATGGGGATCAGCTGGTCTGAAAGCCCCCGCCCCAACGTGGCTTTGCCGGCAGAGACGCGCAGGGACGCGGAGCAGGAAATCAAGTTCTACATCCCTGCACGTGTCTGTCGGCAAAGCCGCGCAGGGGGGGGCTTTCATTGGGCATTTTTAGACACACGTTAAAGTTCTGGATGTTTCAATCTTCTGGGTTTACAAGTCCACTAGTAAGTTCCGAATGCATTTTTCACACACACACTGCCCTGAGGCAGCCTAAAGTAGCCGCAGCTGTAGACGTGAGGAGCTGCCATGGAAACCAAGTGACCACAGCTGCCTGGAGCAAAGTAGCTTATCAGGAGAACTTTTTACACACAAATGTTCAGGGAGAAGTTCTATGCAGAAGTTCAAAGAGTCAGATGTTTAAGATCTGGGTGACTAATTTAGACACACAAACAGTTCAGGATGTTACAGCCAACATCCAGGAGAAATGTGCGTCTAGAAACACCCATTCAGACCAGCCGATCCCTGCACATATCCTGGCTGCGCATTTCCACTCCCCCCTGCACCAAAATACGCGCCGGGGGGTGGGGGAGAATCTGAAAGTGGTCTAGGTGGCTGGGGCAGGGATCACAGGAGTGCGCCTCCCCAAGCATCAACTTCAAATGAGCGGCTTTTCATGAGAATGGTGAGAGGCCATGCGTGGCGCCATCTTAAAAACACCCACAGTCACCAGGGCATAGGTGACTGGGATAAAGAAAGGCAGAGCTTACACAAGTGGCACAGCTGAAAGAAGCCTCTCCAAGCCACATCCGACACCCGAGTTTTCACCGAGAGAGCGTGACTGAAAACCGGATGTGCAGGTTCCTTACTTCCACCCGGATCCTAGCAACATGCAAGGGTCCAAAGGAGACGAGGAGCATCCGCCTAACAGGATCCCTTCCCCATCAGCATTGAGCTTTTACTGAACACGAGGACAAGGAGTACGAGAGAAAAAGGTTCCCCACCTCTAATGCAAGCATGTTCTCTTGCAGCGCTTTCCAGCTTAGAGAGACCACCACACTCTTGGTAAGCATCAAAGCAGAGTGACCCACTCCCAGTACGGCGGTTTCTTGGCAAGCACCATTTGCAACACGCCCCAAATTTGCATTCAGTGCCAACTCTTTATTTTCCTGGACAAATACTCGGGAAGAACAAAGGGTTGAATTGCCCTGCTTAAAGCACAGAAAGTCAACAGTACAAAGAACGAACCAAGAGCTATGTCTTTAGGCTAACATTTCAGAGAAAATGCCAAGGTGTTGTGCGCAAGACACAGCTGCCATGCTGACCTTTCAGTAAATGAAATCCCACAGGTATCTCTTCAGTCAGACAGGTAATTTGGGGTAGTCGGTATTTTTCGGCACTCACCAGACAACCAAGACACTTGGCTAAAGATTGGCCTACCGACTGGTTAAAGCCTATAGGCCCATTTCCAATAAGCAGCCTTCGGACAAACAGGGCATTTTTACACACACATTAAAGTTCCGGATTTTTCAAATCTTCTGGGTTTACAAGTCCACAAGTAAGTTCCGGATTCATTTTTCACACACACACTGCCCTGAGGCCATTCCTGGAAGCATTCTTCATACACACACAGCCCTGAGGCAGCCTAAAGTAGCCGCAGGTGTAGACATGAGGGGCTGCCATGGAAACCAAGCTGCCTGGAGCAAAGCCATTTACCAGGAGAACGTTTTACACATGAAAGTTCTGGGAGACGTTCTACACAGAATTCCAAAGAGTCAGATGTTTAAGATCTGGGCGAGTGATTTAGACACACAGAACGTTCTGGCTGTTGCAGCAAACATGCAGGAGAAATGTGTGTGTAAGAACACCCAGTCTCATGGACCGGTGGCTCACGAAAGGGCAGCGATAAATGGCGCCAGTCATTCTCGGGACATCAGCATGGCCATGGATATTACGTTTCACTGCCCTTGTGGAGATCCATTTTTACGTTACTGCTATTCCTAACGGACCTCCTAAGAAAAACTGTGGACAAACTGCAGCTTCCCCAAGAGGGAAAGAGACGCTGTATTTTTCTGAAGGATATGTTGTGAGAGAAGGGGACAGGAGGATAGGCGTGCAGGAGGAACAGATGGGAGGGGTATGGTCTGCATGGGATGAGATTCCTCTGGGTGATGCCGGGCACAACATTTGCAGGCACCTGGGAGCTATTGGTGCCCAGAAAACCGAGGCTGGTGACTGGCTCAGGGGTTTAGTGGGGCAAGAACAGTTTAATATCAGGATAAAGTCTGGTGATTGAATTTTCTGTTTGGCTCCCGGAGTGTCATGCCTTGGGTGAGATAGAGAAGTGGGTGCAGTATGGTAGGAAGCTCCTTGGGTTAGCCGCAGCCCCTCGGAGAGAAGGGGGGCTTAGCTTGAAGAGGGGGCAGGATACTCCAAGTGAAAGACAAGAGAAGTGGGAGGTATGGGATTATTACGGATAAGCCTGTATCCGAAGTACCTTAAGCAGCTTTAAAAGGCATGGGATCCTGCAAAGATTAATGAATATCCTTTGCTTTACTACAGGTGCCATTCCAACTCAGCCTCGTTGGGAATTGGACTCGGGTGACCTGTGTTCAAATCCTGACCTAGCCCATAAACTCACCGGGTGACCTGGGGCAAAGCACTCTGGCCGCTTCTACACGAGCGGCGAGATGCAGCGTGTTGAAGAACGCGCTTCCTGAAAAGCCCCGTGGGGTACGTTCAAACGCACAGGAAGTACCCGGCCACCATAGGACTCACCGCTCAAGCGGTCTTTTTGTAGGTGCGTTTGGGAAGCCTCAATATCAGGGTTTCCAAAATGGGTCTTCAAGAAGACCGCACGCGCGGCAATTCCTATGGCCAGCGTCTAAACGCATCCTGCGGGGCTTTCCAGGAAGCGCATTAGAGAATGCGCTGCATCCAGCCGCTCGAATAAAAGCGGCCTCTCAGCCTCAGTTTTCCATCTTTAAAATGGGGATAAAAATGACCTACCACGCAGGGTTGTTCCAAGGATGAATTGGATAAGGGTTATAAAGAACTTGGAACTCACAATAGTATTCACATTAGTCTGCCTTAAAGTTTATTTGTCGAACCGGGGCATAGGTTAACATCTCCACAAAGTAGATTGGACATCTCTTTTATAAAAATAATTTTTTTAAAGTCCACCAAAAGCCCTCTTACCACGTGGGCTGCCTTTAAAACATTTCATTATTCATTAAAACGTGAACTCCAAGCAGAGTTGCCTACCTATAAATATATAACTGTGTGTTAGCATTTCCTACGTTCAAGTGCATCTGACAAGCTCTCTCTGCCGAGGGATGCCACAATATGGGGGCTTTGGAAGACACGTTAAGACAACGGTAAAATAGGGGGTGCTTCGCTCCTCAAAGCAAGAGAGAAAGATCGTGGTTTGGTTGTTAAGAAAGCACGGCAGGCCACCAACAAAAAGGTCATGGATACCTCCTGCTCTCCGAACAAGGTTTGCAGGGAACAAGGCCGCAAGAATGATACTCATTCTTGGGAGATCTTTCCTTCCAAAGAGGATTGAAATCGAGACGTTTATAATAAAAAAACACAACATTAATAAGCAGCTAGATTTCTAAGTTCTTCTGGTCAGATACGCAGTGCTTTTATTCATGTCTTTGTTCAAAGCTTGGTGTTTCCCCCATCTACCGCTGTCATGTTTCCTTTGTGAACTTGCCGTGCCCACGCCATCTGTAAACAGCAGCTGTGCTGCTCACCTGTCAAGCCCACACAGAAACTCATTACAGTTTTATGATACCGATCAAATGTGCTTTGTAAATCAAACAGAGTTGGATTTGTCCGTACAAAAGGAGCAGAGCTTTGCTGGAGGGCTACGAAAAATGGGAAGAGGCATATTTTAAAAAAGGAGCTGAGGTTAGCGCTTTGCTGACCAGCTGTTACCTGCTGGCTCAGTCAGGGCTAGGCACGGTGGGAAGTTTGTTAGATGGCTGAAAGGACCGGAGCTAGGGAAAAAGTCTGGTCCAGTGGGGGTGGGGTGGGGCGGGATATAAATATATTAAAAGAAGACAGACAGACAGACTCTGGTTTCATCCCCTAAATCAAAGCAGTCCTGTGTAGGGTTACCATACCTCCCCTTTAAAGAACACACAATGCAGGGCCATGTACTGTTCATAAGTGTCCTCTTTTAAAGGGGAGGTATGTTAACCCTACTCCTTTGCGTCCTTGGGCAAATCAGTCATTTTGGGCCTCCAAACCTCAGCTGTAAACTGGAGATGGCAGCACTGGTCACAGAGATAACAAGGCGGCCAACGTAAGGGAAGGGAACCTTCAACCTGCAGACATCACCAGTCCAGCCCACAGAAGCTCCCCATCACCCCTTTTCACTGCAGTTCACCGTCCATAGGCCACCAGCAACCCACCAACCTGCTGCTGAGGACGCCTGAGCTGTTGGCGATGCCCCTATGTAACCAAGCTGTGTCCCCACTCTCCCCGGACACAGTGGCCTGTGTAGCCCTCTGGGGGCACGATGTGGCCCCAAGCAGGGCAAACAATTCTCCACTCCGCCACAGAGGGTTCTGTGTTATTCTGATATTACGTCACCCAAGGTCGTGTAAGTCCTTTGGGGTAGGGACTTGTCTATAACGACTGATCGTTCAGTGCCAGGTACACAGTTGGTGCTAATAAAATCAATAATAGCACCTAACAGAGACCGATCGCTGTAATGTCAACTCCTATAACCACATTGTGCCTCAGGTTATCCATCTCTAAGATCGTCTTCCGAGGCAGATAACCTGTTGAGAAACTTTGCGGGCAGCAGCATACAAACAAGGCAATCTACACACAACAAGGCCTGGGAGGGTGCCAGCTTCTGCTCAGAAGGCGTGCCAGCTTTCGAGAACACAAAGCTCTTCTGCTTGCGGCACACTCACACCTCCCAACATGGAGGGACCAAAAAAAAAAAAGAAATTCCTTCGTGCATGTAACTCCTCTCAGCGGTTCCCCTATCGGTAGTGGCTCAACTGCCCAATTGCCCAGCTGTATTGGGCTAATCTCTAGCAGCGACCCAAGCCCCTCGTACTCTGGCTGCGGCTGGACACAGGGGTTTGGAGGTGGCCCAGTCCCCCAGTGTTCCGACGGAAGCCACCTCAGAAAACGGGGCCTTGTCCTACCAAGGTGGGACTACAAGATTTTGCCACAGAAAACGGGATGTCCTCACCTACGTTTCAAAGGATTTACCTATCGTACACAAGGCAGCATGGGTAACACATTTTGGCCCAGTAAGCCAAGAAAGATAGAAGTGGTTAATTATCTTGAAGAACCCTCTATCCTGCAATGGGGGTGGGGGGTAAACACCCCAAGAGAATATGAAAATCATCATCATGGAGAAAAATCTTCACAGGAGGTTTTGAAAAAACAGGTTGTGTGAACTGGAAAGAGTATGTTCGAGGCCAAGGAACACACATACCTCAAAGCACTTACCCAAGTAGATAGCTGTCCAGGGCTGGCCTCCTGTAGGGCCCGTAGGGCCAGAGCTGGGATCCCGCCGTGGAAGAGCACCCTGCAGGGAAGCCCGTCCTAGTAGCCTCAGCACCATTACTCTGCCCTGATGCCCCATGATGGGTTCTTTTGGGGGGGCCCTTTCCTAGCCTGTGATTCTCAGTCCTGTGTGAGCCTGACCTTCATTCCCAATGCTTCACCGACTGGGGTGGGGGAAAACAGGGTGTTGCAGGAAGGCGTTAAAGGGGTGGGATTATGGAGGGCAGGGCCATGAGGGCCCCACATTTTATTTCCACCCTTTACCCTGCACATTTTACGGCTGGTCAATACTCTCCCCAGCTTCAACCACTACAATACCGAGCTTTTAGAACGTGTGAGTGTGAGTGTGAGTGTGAGTGTGAGAGAGAGAGAGAGAGAGAGAGAGCAAATGAAAACACTCGATGCCCTGGATGTAGGGGCATAGTACAGCTAGGTTGGAACGAGTCCTGGTGCATAAGATGGAATAGCACCCTCTCTCCCAAGTTCTCATCAAGATTCCAAGATGGGCCACTCATATGGCCAAGACCACCACACAGCCTTCTCCTTCACCACTCTCACCTTACTTGTTTAAAAGAAACAGTACAAGCACTTATCTCTCATTAAACAGAGACTCCATAATTACTGCTGCACATGAAATGTGCTGCTGTCTTTCCAATCCTACCGGTTTTTGAGCGGCACCAAAGATACAATAAAATATTGATGACTGCTAAATCCTCGACCCCTCTACATGCTCCAAAAATGGCTTGCCCAACAGCAGACAGCTGATCCCAACCAAGCTGGGTGGATCAACATTCACAGCTCATGTGCTGTCGTGTCTTCGGGCTACAAGCTAAGAGCAGTAATTATATTTTCTCCTCTTCAAATACTCCAATGGCTTTCCAGCCAAAAAACCCAACAGATTAATTACAGCACGTTAAACTAGTTCTTCACGAGAGGAGAAGGTTAGTCCTTTAGAAGAACGAGGGAAGGAATCACATCGGTTCGTGAAAGTGACAGACATCGTAGGTCACCTGTCAAAAATACCATGGCCAATTTCCAACCATCTCAGTCCAACTGAAGATGTTCTAGACAACCCAGAAACGATGGACAAGTTCACAAACAAGTCCTGCTTTACATGATCTGTTACAAAAAGAACAGCATCCAGATTTACTCCCAACCCCAGAAGATTCAACACCTCCCTCTCTCGCACACAGAGATTGACACAAGGCCACATGTTGCCGCCGGTCACACGCCCATAGCTCACGGGAGATCAAAAGCCACGCTGACCTTAGCAGGCTTGTCTGCCTGGTGCCGATGAGAAGAGCTTGGTGACAGACTCCACATGAGTCTTTTAACCACATGATCTAGCACAGATTGAGTTCAAGTTTCTTTCCTGCAAAGTAGCCCGTCCTGCAATTCTGATCACCAGTCAGCTTGCACAGGCTCACGAAGAATGTGGCCAAGATACTGCTGCCATGAATAAGAAGTAGGGGTTACCATCCTTTAGGGTTTTATTACTGTTATTTCTATAGGGCCAGCAATGTCTGGTGCTAAAGAATCATGATTCGAGACAGGTCCCTGCCCCCAAAGGGCTTACAATCGAGAATGGACAGGAGAGGGGAAAACAATATATTTATGAAGCTGGGAAGTTATCTTGGGTCCAAAAGGAGCAGAGGAGACCTAGAAGGAGGAGACAGGGGCGGGGGAACCTTTTCATCCTAGAGGCCACTTGGAAAGTTAGTACAAGCTCCGAGGGCCACATGGAAGTTGGGGGCGGGGACATTTAACAGAGGCGTTCAAGAAAAGGAGGGTCCAGATCATGGATCTATGCCCTGAATCCATCCCCGTGTACATGCTCTCCTCTCTGCTCCCTTCCCCTGAGCTCGGTGTTCCATTGCTTGCGGGGGTAGGAATTGGATCCAGGGACCAGATCCAGGAACTGGGAAGGGGGCACATAAAAACTTGCTGGGCGCCCCATTTAGCCCCAGACATGGAGGATTAGGGTGTCCAGATAGGCACATTTTTAGAGGACAGCAATGGACAATAAAGGTCACAGGGCTGAATTGGCTCCAATTTCTGTATTTCTCATAAGTGTCCTTTAAAAATTGCAAATCTTGCCACCCACCCTACTGAGGCTCCCCCACTCCTGGTATTAAAAAGAAACATATATGGGCATTTGATGGGGGTGAAAAGCTAGAAAAGGCCCGATGCAAGAGGTAGGTTTTAAGGAGAGATTTGAAAGCAGTAATGGAGGGAGCAGAACATGGGTGCACCCGAGGATGTTCCAGGCATAAGGGAAGCATGTCAAAGGGTTAAAACTACAATGGGGGACATAAAAATAATCAGACACTTCCCAACCTAACCCCCCCACGCCCCTTCACCCATCTCCCTTCCCAAAAGCCTGGCAGAACAGCCAGGACTTACACGGTTGACAGAAGGAGGGGAGATCCGGGGCCATGAGGGAGGGAGGTCTGCAGCCACCGGGAACGCCCTTTCCACAGTTGCCCCCTGAACAAACTCGGGGGGGACTTCAAGAAGGGTGCTCCCGACAGAGCGCAGGGGCCAATCCAGAACACAGGGTCAGGTGGTTCCACAGATAGGTGGGGCCCAGGCCGTATAGGGCTTTATAGGTCAAAACCAACACCTTGAATGGGGCCCGGAAGACTACAGGCAGCCAGTGCAGAAGCCCGAGCACCAGTAGAACGTGCTCTCATTTATAGCACTCCCTGCCCTTCAAGGACACTCAGATCCCTTTGTAGTGACAAACATATTAAAAATATATGTATAAAATCAAGTTAAAACAATTTTAAAAAAGAGGAAGGTGAAAAGTGAGGGCCAACTACATGAAAGAAAACTGGCAGTGGATTCTAAAAACACCTAGAGAATAACAAAGCTTCAGGGTATTTTTTTTTTTAAGATTAAAGAGGGAGGAACTAAGACGGACATCTGGAGGGAGTGAGTTCCACATTGAGGGGCCCAGTTGCCCACCAACTCAAGTCACAATGGCAGGATCCCCAAACAATGGATGGTTTCTGCGTGCAGACACGCACCAGTGGAAGGCTCCAGGAGCAGGTCTCTACTACAGTCAGGTCCTTAGACCGATTAGGACCGTGAAAGCCAGCAGCTCAAAATCGGTCAATCTGGTTTAGGGAGCAGAAGACTCTGGGGTGGCCAACGTTGGAGGCCTCTCCCTGCCCTGAAGTGGAAGAGTGAAGTTCTTAAATGGAAATGTAGCAGAATATGAGAGGGAGGAGCAAGGCCACGAAGAGTCTAGAAGGCAAGAACAGGAGCTTGTGTGGGGTGCCAAGTGGGTTTTGACCAGATTCCACTCCAGGTTTTAATCCAATAAATTCTGGTAGAAGACCTGATTTTTCTAGGTAGTCCAGGGCATGTCACAATCCTCCAAAAAGAGTGCTAGGCAGGTGAGTCTCTACTCTCTGCCTTTCTTTTGATGGTCAAAGCTTGAAGGGAGATGGCCGACAACCCTGATCAGAAGCCACTAGCCATTGCCGATGCCTATCCTTCCCCTGGGTTGATACCAAGTTGCTGGGGGGGAGATGAGCAAACATGGCCAATTCCATATGCGTATGTTCCAGCTAGCATTTGCCAGCCCATCTCAACCCCTAAATTATATTATATCTCTCTCTCTCTCTATCACACACGCACACACACACACACACACACACCTCAATTATAGGTGCAGAGCATCTGCCTCCAGCTAAGTACGACACTGCTCAGTGCATCCTTTGGCCAGATTTTATTGTTTTTTGTTGATGCTGCTGTGAAGCTTAATAGCAAATAAAATATACTGGCAAATTAAAAACAAAAACAAAAAAGAGAAAAAAAACCTCATCTTTAGAACAAATGGTTCTATCCACAGAGTTGTAATTTATATATAGTTTACTAGCCAGGTATAATTAAAAATAAAATCAAACCATTTGCCAGTCAGTCTACAAAGACAACAAGGGCCCTTCCATTGGCTTCCAAAACCACCAGGTGAGGGAATGAAGTAAGGGTCTACACATTACATAATAATAATGTTTCTAGGAAAACATGGCCTGTTTCTGTTTAGGTCAGGAGTGGGCAAACTCTGGCTCAGAAGCTAGATATGACTCTTGGGAGGTTCAAATATGGGTCTTGGACAGAGCTAGGCCCTGTGCTGCCTTACTGGTCCTGTGGCTTACAAGGCTGCGAGATCTCGCTGAATAAGGGGAAATAGCGCGTTTGTACATTACAAAACTCCAGCATTTATAAACACCCATTATCTTGAGCACTTCTACGAACCCATTTTGTCATGTGTAAAAGCTAGCCCAGCAGCTGAACTTCAACTTCTCCTCAGAATCTCAGCAGGCAGGGCCAAAGAGCAACAGTTCCAAAAGCCAAGCACAAAGTTGGGAAACGCTTCAAAGGGGCACATGCGTGTGTCTTGGCCATATGGCCATTTTGGTACGCAACTCCTGCAGCTGGGAACTTTGCCCACGTCCTCTCTTTCTAGTGACCTCAGGCTAGAACTCCGATGAGCCCCAGACACACCCATCACTTCCCCAATTAGTTTGTTGGGACTTCGGCCCTGCTCCAGGAGTGTATTAATTTAATCATGCAAAATGCCTGCACAGGATAATTATAAAGCAGAAACATGAGTCCACTCCGAACAATACAGCGTCCCCGATGGGGGGGGGGGGGAATATACAGCACAAAAGAAAGAAGGAGAGAAAGAGATAAGGAGAAAGTGATACCGGCATTCAGCTCAGGCTAGCTGATCCATATCCAAGCAGGGTGCCTAGGGGACGAGAGAATCGTCTACCGAACCTGCGGCTGAATCAGGCTCACAATAGCTTGGCTTGAGAGAAGTTTGCCAGCATTATGTACGAGACCAACACAAAGCTGGGCAGTGGAACCTTAGTACGGGGGATTGGGGAACCTTTTCTTCTCCCCCCAAGGCCATTTTTGTACTTCATCAAAGCCCATAGGCTTGAGAGGGGCTGATGGACCGGTCCAATGTCAACACAGGGAGACTTGAACATCCCGGGCTAGTTTCTCAACTTTCAGGAATCCTACAGTGGCCCATTTTCACCAAAAGCAGGGAGTCCCAAACATGACAATCTGTAGGGCCCCACTGTGCCCCATCTCTGAGGAGATGGGGCCGCCAAAAGTCTTTGGCCCCCGCAAATTCTACGGCTAGCCCGGTTGAGGGGACATGTTAAAAGGAAAGAGCGAAAGCAGGTGGAAGGAGTATGTTCGGGGGGGCGGGGAGGGGAGGAAGTCATGCGTCAAGGGGGAAGGCAATGAGATGCACACTCAAGGCAGATTCCACAGGTCACATCTATGAGCTGACAAGGGACTGTAGAAAACAGCAACCATAGGCCATATTTTGGCCACCAGTCCGATGTTCTCCAGTCTTGCCTTAGCACTAACGTGTGTTTTTGGAAGTGGTGTGTGTACATAATAAATTCCCCTAAACACTTGCACATTCCAAGAGCAGGTCTCCGCAGTGCTTGGAAGATCTTCAAAAATGGGGGTGTAATTGTGGCGAGTCTCCAAGTTCACACACCTCACAAACACTACTGGAACTCTTTCATAAGATACCTTATGATATGTTCCTACTCCTACTTGCCCGAGGAAGGACCCTGTGAAGTCCAAAACCTTGCACATTTCCACCAACAATAGTTGGTCCAACAAAAGACATCATTTGAACTACTATGGCTCCACCTCTGTCACTCCGGACCAGCACGGCAACCACCCTCCCTCTGGATAAGGTTAGTTTGTTTGTTTATTAAAACTGTTTAGCCACAGGCCGTAACAGCATCAAAACAGTACAGCAAGAAATAATACAATACACCAGGAAATAAAAACAAATTAAAAAGAACCAAACACGAATCCAAGCTGTAAATCAGTCTAAGATGCCGCAAAGAACCACATAGGGCACAGCAGATAAAATGTGGCAGACCTAACATAAATTAAATACTACAGTAAACGGTTAATGTAATTACTAAAATTGGGCGTGCAGATATTACAATACGCATTTAAATGCCAGAACATCAAGAAAGAAGGGGGGGGGGGAGGAGGGTCAGTCCAGCGCCAGCATAATCCAGAACGAATGAATGGTTGCCACACATCCCCCGTGATCAACCAGCTAAAATACCAGCAAAACGCCGCTGTATAGACTTCCGAAGCTTAATTTAAAAATAATTAAAACTATGCAACAGCCCAAGCATAACATAGTAACAGCAACAAAAGTTTGTGTGAATTACAGAACTAAATATACAAGTCAATGACTTTTGACTACCAAATCGGCAGAAAGAAAGGAGGTCGGTCCAGAACCAACAGATCAGAGTCGAAAGAGGGGGTGCTGACAACTAGGTGCCCAGAGCCCCTCAATAATAATCTTTTCTCCAACTGGAGTGCCAACTTAGCTAGACTACATAATACTTCAGGAGAACGTGATTTAAAACATAATTGGAGCAGATGAGCCGGAGGAAGGTATAACCGACAGCTAATCCGGGCTGGCAGGTAGAGCTCACGCCAATAAGCGGTAAGAGGGCAAAAAAACAAGAAGTTAGGCAAATCCCCTATATACCCTCAATTGCAAATACATACCCTATCCCCATAAGGCGTACCGTTTCTTCTCCCCATAAGTACCGTTGTGGGGAGAAGGTCAAAGCGGAGAAGAGTCAGGGCCCTACGTAAACTGGGGATTTCCAGTGCCTCCAATACAGCTCACAAGCTGAGTCAGTCCAAACAAGCGATAGAACGGGGCACATTTTAACACCTGAATGGCCCCCAAATCGAATTGAATGGCCTGATCTACCAGCTGTTTTTTAACTATCCTGCGCCTTCCGACAGTAGGAATCCCCTGTAACAATACAGGCGAAAGACCCAGATGATGCAATTGCTTAGAGACTCTGCCGCACCAGAGCCTGGGAGAAGACCATGAACGGGACTCCTCCAAACAAAGAAGAGGCAGCCGATCTTCCTCCATGTCCATAACCTTGAGCCAATAGCTCACGGGGCAGAGAAGTAACTCCACACCCCAAGGCAGAGACCCCGTCTCGAGACGGAGCAGACAGGCCGGGGTGGAACGAGGGACTCCCAATAAGGCCCTAAGCAAGGAATTTTGTAGAGATTCCAGATTACCAACAGAAAAAAGGGCCCATAATTCAGCCCCAAACAGGGCGCCCACTCTGAACTTTAGATTAAATAACTTCAGAGCAGGGGGAATAAACTTCTCCCCATGGTTCCGCCAAAACCGTAGGAGACCCCCAATAGCTTGCTTCAGTTTAAGACAGGCCGACCTAACATGCGGGAGTCAAGATGATTTACTATCAATAATCAACCCCAAATTGTAAGATTGTTCCAGCCATTCCCCACCAAGTGACCAAGCGTGAGTCCTAACCTGGTGCTCCACCACCACAACCTTAGTTTTATCCGAGTTTATGGATAGGTGGGAGCCCCTGCAAAAGTGGCCCACAACCCCCAGCATCCTGTCCATTCCAAGAACTGAAGGGGAAAGGAGCACCATGTCATCAGCATAAAGTAGGATGGGGACCAAACGGCCCCCAACCCTGGCCGGCAGAAGGGAGTCTTTTTTAAGCAGGGCCACAATCCCATTAATGAAAAAATTAAAAAGAAAAGGGGCTAGGACGCAGCCCTGCTTAACCCCATTAGTCACAGGGACTGAACCGGATACATGACATCCCCCGCCAGTCCTAACCCTCAAGAAGGTGTGAGAATACAACGCATGGACCAGAAAGATCAACCTCTGGTCCATGTTTGTGCTATATAACCTGGACTACAAGATATCCCTATTCACCAGGTCAAAGGCCGATCATAGGTCCCAAAAGGTCAAAATCAAACGGCCCGACCTAATTCTCATGTACTTCTCAATGAGATACCATAAGGTGAAAGAGTGGTCTACAGTTGAGTGGCCAGCGAAAAAACCAGCCTGTTCCTCAGGGAAAAAAATTCGCCTCCACAGCCCAATCTTCGAGCTTAGTTAAGAGGAACCGTGCATAGGCCTTGGCCACCACACAAAGTAAACCGATGGGGTGATAATTTTGAGGTAGATTCCTATCCCCTTTCTTGTATATGAGTATAATTATGCTAATATTCCAGCCGGCTGGGATCACCCCCCAGTTACTAAAGATAGTGAAAAGCTTGGCTAGGAACCCACCAGTTCATGTTATGCTTAAACAGGTCAGCCGGGATACCATCGATCCCGGGAGCACGCTTAGATTTGAACCTAGATAATAAAGAGTGTACTTCCTCAGGATCGACGGGAGGCCGGAGGGGGAATGTTGCGAGCGACTCTCGCCTAAGAATGGCAGCGTCTGGCATCCTGGAAAAAACTCCCATAAAATAGAATTCCCAGGCCCCCCACCCCCCGTCCAAGCTCTGGAGAAGGTATCTTAAAACAGGATGCATCAAGTAATCGTTGCAAGTAACGTGTATAAATCAACACAGTACCGGTATGATCTCTAGATCTCTAGAAATTGATCTCCCCCGCCGTGGGAGGCGGGGGGGATTTACCAGGATGTGTTGGTGGTCCTCCAGTTTCTCTCAATGGTCAAACAACGATGTAAACTAAGCAAGAAGTTGAAAGGGAACCATGTTTCAACGTGAGAGACTGTCATATTAGCCAGACGAAGGTGATGGTGGTGGGTAAAGCGGGGGAGGTGCTGGCCTCCCTTGTGGAGGGGGTGCGCCCCTCCATGGCTCAGCAGGTACGAAGTCTAGAGGTGGTGTTGGACTCAGAACGCCACCTGGATTGGAAGGTGGAGGTGGTGGCAAGGGCGGCTTTCCGCCAGCTGTATCTGGTGCGGAGGCTGCGCCCATACATCTCCAGACCCGACCTGGCCACTTTGATC
>QEPC01011901.1:21835632-21848111 GCA_003113815.1 Sphenodon punctatus | reverse complement strand
TAATAATAATAATAATAATAATAATATGAGATGGACACGGGTGAGGGGAAAACAGGGACACACAACACACACACACTCCCATTTTACAGATAGGCAACCGAGGCTGAGACTTGCCCAAGGCCATCCAGTGAGTGCATTGTTAGGGCAGGATTTGAACTCTGGCTTCCCAGGTCCAAGCCCTGCACCTTGTCCATTATACCAGCTCTCGCTGAAGCTAGGAATGATAAAGTATTTCTGTAGCATGAGCAACGTTCCTGGGGTTTTACAACCAATCCTTCGGGACAGGAATGCATCCATGAAGTTGCAGGGCACACGCTTAGTGACAGGGGGAGATAGAGAACTTACCTAAGAAAATCAGGGAAGAGACTGAGGGGATGAGAAGAGGTAGGTTTCCCAGAGGAATCTGAATTGTACTAGTGCTCGGTCTCACTCTCCTTTTACGCATGCTCCGATCGATGTTCCCTCATCCTGAGCTCAGTCTTTCTAGGTTTAGGGATAGGAACCGGATCATGAGGTCAAATCTGGGAAAGGACCAAAATTGTAAAAAATAAATGGGCAAACACTAGCCAGGGGCTGCATTTGACCCTGGACATGAGGTCACACACACCCCCGACAGCATTCTCACTGGGCAGAATGCACAGCATTTGCCGGGGATTGCGCGAGGCAATGCTGCGCCTGTTTAGTCCAATGGGAAAGCACTCGCGTGGCTTTGCCTCAGATCATGTGGTCCCAGGCACGATCCAGGTTAGAATTGCTTCCTCTTTTGTTTGTACCAGAGATTTCCCCAAAAGTGGTCAGGATCCGAAACGGGGAGGTCACACTATCTGCATATGGGGTCATGAGCCAGGTTGATATTTCATACACCCTGCGACTTTGTTGCTGTCTGGGAAGGCAGAATTTGAATTATAGAACCTTAGAGCCTTTTATACGCACCTGAATTTTCCCAGACTTCAAAGCCTGGGTTAAGGGAACTTGCACTTGGGGAGTTTAAGACACTGTCTGCCCCTGCCCAGAAATTGGCCAGGCGCCGTTGTAAACAGCGGCACCTGGCAACTTCCACGTTTCTTGACCCATACTTTATAGAGGCCTATAAAATCATGAGTGGGGTGGAACTAATAAACAAGGAACAGTTATTTACCCTCTCAGTTAGCACTAGAACTAGGGGACAGTCCATGAAACTCGTGGGGGGCAAGTTTAAAACAAATAAAAGAAAATATTTTTTCACTCAGCGTATGATTGGGTTGTGGGATCTACTGCCAGAGGCTGCGGTAAGGGCTAGTACTAGAGCTGAGTTTAAAAGAGGTGTGGACAAGTTTCTGGAAGATAGATCCATTAGCAGCTATTAGCCAAACAGGATCTGGGAACATGACGGGACCTGGTGGAAACAACAGGGAATGGATCCCCCAGTGTGACCTGTTGGGTGCTTCTCCCAAGCCACCGTGATTGGCCACTGTCGGAGACAGGATGCTGGGCTAGATGGACCATTCTGGCACGGCTTATGTCTTCTAAGTCCCCAGTTGCAGAGGACTTACAAGTCCGGGGACCATTGTAAACACTGGCGCCTGGCAACTTCCTCATGTTTCCTGACCGGGTTGACTTCCGGGGGGGTGGGGGGTGTGTGTGTGTGTGTGTGTGCGTGTGTGTGTGCGTGTGCGTGTGCGTGTGTGAGAACTCCCCATGCACAAGTTCCCCAAACCTGCACTCAGAAGTCCAGGAAAAATTACGGTGAGTGTAAAAATGCTTCGAGTTCAAAGGGACCTCGAAGGTCATGAAGTCTAGCCCTCGGCTTGGATGCAGGAGGAGTAATAGGGATGGGCGTCACAGATTCAGATTCATCCATAACTGCTCATAAAGGGCGGTTACGGATAAATTCATATTAATCCGTACTGACCCGCAACAGGTATGTTGCAGTTGGATTTAAACTCTATTAAATAATCATTAAAAAATGCACATGTGCAAAATGGCCACCAGCATGGATTTAATGACAGATCCATAAAACCCTCCCTAGGTTCTACCACCGAACAGCTCTTGCTGTTAGGAAGCGTTTCCGCCCCACCTCCCCTCCGATATTTAAATGTATCTTCCTGTAACTGGAGCCCCTTCGGTCTAATCCTGCCCTCTGCAGCCGTGCAGGACAGTTCCTTGCCAACGGTTTTAGGACTTCTAGCAAGTCTCCCCTTAGTCTCCACTTCGCTCGACTAAACATACCCAGTTCCTGCCACCTTTCCTCATAAAACCAGCTTTCCCAACCCTTTTATCATCCTCACTGCCCTCCTCTGAACCCGTTCCAATCTGTCAAGGACAGGTCCTTCCTTAAAACGAGGGCCCCCCAAACTGGACACTATTTGAAACTGGTCAGATCTCACTTGTCTGGAGGAATCATTCCTTCTGCTGATTTGGAAATAGCGCTTCGGTTAATGCAGCCTACATTATATTTCACTCTCAAAACAAGGTCACAAGCTTAGGATTCTCCCCGCTCCACACGCTGTGTAATCTCTCAGATACAAAGCAGCACACAGAGGAGGAAAAATAGCCACGCTGTATTTCCATGAGGGGCAGCAAACGCTGCCTGTTTTTCATCGTTGTGCAGATTAAAGGTAAATTCTAAGAACATGCAATTCAGTCACTCCCCTCATCCCAATTTATACTTCAAAATGACTTTCCTCCCACACAGTGAAAGACAGTAGACCTTTTATTATGGTAAATGATTGATTAATCATAGAAGTGAAGTGGTAGGAAATGCAATTTATGTTAACAATACACACCTCACATGCAATTTATGAGTCCTGCATCACCATGCCATTTCTCCCTATCTGGGCAGCAGCAACTTGAAAGGAATTTGCCTTTCAAAAGATTTCTTATATTGAGAAGCCATTGTAGATTAGCTCTAAACATCATGATGATGATTCATCAATTATATAGAATGTTCAATGTTCCATGTGCATTGCAATCCTTATCTAGGTCACCCTACCAACAAAGCCTGTGACACGGGTCATTATTACTCCCATTTTACAGATGCAGAACTGAGGCTGAAAGACGGAAATTTGTCCAAGGCTACCCAGTGAGTTCAGAGAATCAAAGAGATGCAGAGTTGGAAGGACCCTCATCCGGCCATCTAGTCCAACCCTCTGTTTTGACAACAGGATACTGTATACCCAAAGCATCTTGGGCAGATGCCTTTCCAGTCTTTCCTTCAAAACTTCCAGAAAAACGATATTCCATAAGCTCTCTGGGCAATTTGTAACACAATCAAACTGTTCTAACCCTTTGGAAGGTTTTCCTAATATTGAGCCTCACCTTAACTTTCTGAAATTTAAACCCATTGCTTTTTGTCCCGTTTTGAGTTTGCAATGGAGAACAAATGTTTAGGCCTGAAATGAAAAAACTGGGTGAGCGCTGCTCCTCAGAAGTAGGGCACTCACCAAGATTTGCGTGATACGGAAAACGTACTGGCTTGCCCACCGTTTTTGCCATTTTCCAATACTTTTCATATGTTGAATAGGGCTGCCACAGGCCCGTCACAAGCCCCGTGTGTGCCCCTCACCCCCACCCAACACCTCCGGGGGACTGTGGAGATGAAAACCTACTGCCTAAGATGGAAGTACTGGAAATTGCCAAGAGTGCTGTAAACCTGCCATAAAACTGACGTAGAATTCCCAGAAAGTGCCAAAAAAGTTGCAGAAAGTCCTGGAAAGTGATGGAAAGGTTCCGCTGTTTTTTCATCACTTTCCAGAAGCGTAGAATCACCAGAAACTGACAAAGTACTAAACACTCGCAAGCACTCCCGAAATGTGGGTATTTCCCTTCAGAACGGGAACACTTGCTCTAAATGTTCTCATGGCTAAGGCAGGATTTCAATCCTGGTCTGCCATGAGCAAACCCAACGCTTTACCACCAGGGCTACATTGAACCTGCCTGCTAAATCCCTATGGCACAGAAATCATCGACTACTTTTTGTAAAGATATCTTTGCCCTCACAAAGCAAACAAAAAAAGTGTGTATATGTATTACATGTGCACAAAGCATATGCAATCAGAGTTCTCCAACTGAACCAGAGACCCGTGTTCACTGCTTTTTCTCCACTGCCACCAATGGGGAAAGTACCATCTGTACCAGGACCGGTGTGGTTTAATATATTAATTAATGATCTGGAGAAGGAAGGAAGGCGTGAGGTGAACACATTTGCAGATAACACAAAGTTATTCAAGGTAGCTAAAACCCGAGTGGACTATAAGTAACTATAGGAGGATCTTGCAAGACTGGGTGACTTGGCATCCAAATGGCAGGTGAAATTTAATGTGGACAAGTGCAAAGCAATGCACAGAAGGGAAAAATAATTCAAGCTACGTGTACACAATGCTGGGTTCTAAGCTAGGAGCTATTACTTAGGAAAAGGGACCTTGGAGTCACTCTGGACAATGCATTGAAATCCACAGCTCAGCGCGCATTGGCGGTCAAAAAAGCAAACAGAATGTTAGGAATCGTTCGTAAAGGGTTTGAGAAAACTAAAAATATTGCAATGCCTCTATATGGATCTAGCAAATGATCACACCTGGATTATTATGTGCGGTTCTGGTCACCTCATCTCAAAAAGCCATAGCAGAACTAGAAAACGTGCAGAGAAGGGCAACAAAAAATGATCCAGGGTATAGAATGGCTCCAGTATGAAGAGAGGCTTGATAGGTTGAGGGCTCTTTAGCTTGGAGAAGAGACAACTGAGAGGGGATATGAAGGGGACACTCCATGAATTACTGGCAGTAGATTTAAAACAAATAAGAGGAAGTATTTGTCCCCCCACTCGGCACATAATTAACTTGTGGAATTTAGTGCCAGAGGAAGCACTCAAGGCCGGGAGTGTAGCTAGTTTTACAGGGAACTGGATAAGTCCTTGAACAATAGGTCCACTAATGTCTATTAGGCAAGTAGATTTTAGGGGTGTTACTGTTGGGGGCTGGAACAACAGGGAATGACTTGCCCATTGTGACCCTCTGGGTACTTCTTCCAGCGAAAAGAGATTGGCCACTGTCAGAGACAGGACGCTAAGCTTAACAGACCGTTGCTCTGACCCAGTAAGGCACTACTTGTGCTCTTACACAATGAATACGGGCTCCGGAACCAGACCTGGTAATTGTGCGCTTGTGTCTTTATAGGGACCGCTAGCTCAGTGACTTTATAGTGGTCACGTGTAGAGCAATTCACACAGAGCCAATTGCAAGGCCCAGACTCGCGTCACTGGACTGTTTGCTAACCTCCCGCTTCATATTTCACTCCTACGGGATAGGGCGGAGGTGCTTAACTAATGCCGAAACAAGCAGTGCATTTACCACCTGTGGGTAATACCCACATTTTTTCATTGTTCTGCTTTGTGAGTTGAAGAAAATGAAAACTCATCCCTTTGTTCTGGGAGTATTGAAACTTGCCGCTTGGCAATGCTTTGTTGAAGGATGACGGAGGTAACGCGATCGCCCCGCGGTCATGCGCCACTAGGTGCCATAGAGGCAGAACTTCACAGAAAGGAGGTCAGCTCTTGCGATAACACTCTGCAATACTAAACCCGGGATAGTCGACTATCCCGGGATAGTCATTGAGATGGACCTAATCCCGGGATTAGTTAACAAAAGAATATTGCAAACCCTTGAAAAAGAGGTTTCGTAATCCCGGAGTTGCAGCATTCCGTGATTATAATCCCAAGATTACTGAATTTAGATGGACAAGTCATCCCAGGACTAATGATCTAATCCCAGGGTAAGTGTCTGTGTAAGGACCTTCCACACCTCCAGAAGGTCCCATCACTCACTGCGCCCAAGGCCACCACAAGGTCATCATACCCCACCAGGCCAAGAATCACTGGAAGGGTGAAGGTGCTACAGCTGCTTTGGCATTCCCAGCTGCTGAATCAGGGCCACCCCACTACTGTCCAATGACACCACCACCCCCCCCCTTAATTTGCACTCAGCCAATAGCTATAGACCCGTCAGTGTAGGCTAGCAACAAGGGTGGGGAAGGGAACAAAGAAAGTATTCCGGCAGTGAAGTACGAGACGGAGCAGCACATTCACACAGCTGTTGATTCTCCTGCATTTCAGGGTATTCTCCGATACCTCGGGTGGCCACGCTTTGACCCAGGGAGCCACCCGTGGTCCCGTTACAATTGAAAACGACCTGCCAGAGGTTTCCCCGGGCTGTGGTAGTTTTTAGCCCAGGCTGTAACTCAGGCCCATTACCAAGGCACAGTCCGGGCTAAGCGCTGCCACGGCCTGAGGAACGTATCTCTAGACTGTGGTAGATCGGCGAGGGCCCTCACCCCGAGCAGGATCAAAGCATGATGGTGCGGTGCAATAAGATACCCTCAATGGCCTATTCTTTGCTTTGGGTGACAGAGGTTCTTCAAGGAGCACAAGAAGAGGTACAGATTTCTCACAACATTCAGGCCACATTCCAACAATGCAAACGGTTAAAACTACTTTGTTTTAATTAAATCGAAGTAACTCCTCCCACATTGGTAGCGTTCAAAACACTGGGAATTTAAAGTAAGGTTGCATCACTTTCCCTTGAACGGAGACCAAGGCCCATGTTCTGATGAACAGAGACAAATTAAAGTAACTACTTCAATGAATGAATGAAATTGCAGATTCATTACTTCAGTTTAATTACCGAGGCCCTTAGCCTGAAGGGAAAGGTGGGATATAGATTGAAATAAATAAACTGAAGTAACTACTCCACATTCGTAGTATTTAGATGAACAGTGTAAACCGAAGTAATACGCTGTAACAGCATACAGTGTAAACAGAAGCTTCCTCCCTCCAAATCTTCAAATCCCTCCTCAAAACCCACCTCTTCTGCCAAGCTTTCCCTGGCTCCTCGTTCCCCTTGTTGACTTATCCCAAATCGTCTTATCTTGTGTAACATTAAGTGAGTAACTACACCTTTGTAACTAAGCCAAGCACGTGCACCGGAGACCTCACGAGTTCATGTATGTCTCCTTGGCTCTTCCTCTGTTTACCCCACCCTTTGTCCTCCTCCCCCACCCCCCAATGCCGTCTCGCAGACGGTAAGCCCGCTGAGGCAGGGACTGTGTCTCTTTCTTACAATTATAAAGTGCCAGGTACATTGCTGGCGCTATATAAATGCTTATTACTAACAATAATAATAATAATACTGGGGGGTGCCACATGAGACGGAACGAGGGGGCTACGACGCCTTGGGTAGCTTTACCTCAGCCTGAACAGTCAGGTCACGTGATGCAATTCATTGTGTGGCCGGCACCCGCCCGATGCCCGCCCTCTTGCCCCGGGGCGGGGAGAGCAGCTGGCCGCTATGTGCTGCATCCTTGGAAAAATTCTGAAGACGCGTCGCAGAGCAGCTTTCTCCAACATGAGGTAAGGCTGCCCAAGGTAGGGCAAACTCGTGTGCCCAGGCCGTGCTTGCCCCATCCCCCCAGGGAACACCACTACACAGCGTTGGGCAGCAGGCGTGGTTGCCTGTCGTATGCAGCCGCATCACGGCCGGGAGGCAGGGCGGGGCCAGTCGCCAGCTTGTGTGGCTGGTGCCACAGACTGCCGTAGCAGCAGTTTTGGCAACAGCCGGCTGGTTCCCTACTGCCCAGCTCCCCATGCCGGCCTCGCGGTGTGGTGACCACAATTGCCTCCCTCGAGGCTGCATGGGGGAAATCGGGCTGCCGCAGCTTCTCTGGCTGCACCTACTGTGTCAATTCCTCCCCCCTCCCACCAAGTGAGATGTACCAATCACAGAACTGAGGCTACTACTACGCTTTCATATGAAGAGTTACTTTGAAATACAAACCCAAAGGGGAGTACATACGCCTGATTGTTCACTGGAGCATACTTCTCTTCTTAGGCTTCAACGTTCACTTTGTGCTCTGTTCATGCAAACGCTTCACAAGTAAAACAGAGGCCCAACTAAACTGAACTAGCTGTTCGTCAGACCGTAGCCTCAGAACATGGAGAAAGAGAGACAGTCATTGTCACTGCTCTTGTGGCCTTAGTCAATGACCTGCACCATGCTTTAGATCTGGGACAGTCGACCCTTTTGGTCCTGTTAGACTTATCAGCTGCTTTGGATACAGTTGACCATGAGATGTTGGCGACTCGTCTGCGGGATCGTGCCGGGGTGGGCGGGATCGTTCTAGAATGGTTCCACTCATTCCTGTCCGGAAGAACTCCCCGCGTGGTTCTGGGTGACTGTACATCATCTCCCCGGATCTCACGTGTGGGGTCCCTCAGGGTTCCATTCTGTCTTCCCCTCCTGTTCAACATGTATATGCAGCCTTTGGGCGAGGGCGAGAGAGGACTCGGAGTGGCCTGTCACCAATATTTATTTTCATTATTTGTATCCTGCCTCTCCTCTCTATTGAACGGAAACGGCCAAACTCACATACAGATGGCCAAGAGAGTAGAACCCAGATCCTCGGTCTCCTGTCCCAATTACTCCGGTCCCAGTCTCCTGTCCCAATTACTAGACCACACTGGATCGCACTACTGCTGGCCAAACCATCATAACGAGAGCGACTACTGCAATCCTAGCCAAAAGAAACCCAACAGAGGAGCCCCCGACGTTAGAGAACTCACTCTTAATACACTCAAAGTGACGCACAATACGCACAACTGAAATGCAAATGATACAATGCCAAAGAGGGGCAGGACAGAATTGCAATAAGAAGTGCTTATTACCATGAAAATCAAGTCTCATTCTACTCAAATAACGGAGTCCATCAAAGCGGATGAGCTGAAAAACAAATCGCAAAACACGAGCAACATCTGCTAGGGATTTGGGGAAAAAAAAATCTATTTGGGGGGAATTCATCACTGGTTACCCGATATTGGTATAAATAGGTTGTTTATTATTTATTGCGATGAACATTATACAACTATGCTTCAAATAACTAGTCGCACGTGGTTCACATTACTCAAATGCAGAAATATACAGCAAGATCCACTTAAAACCAATGTGCACAACTCAAAATCTTGAAGGAACCCATCCGCCCGAGGATTAACAGACATCTGGCTTCTTGAGCTGGGTAAGTCAAACTCTGTATCCTGATAACCTGAATTTTAAAAGGGATATAGAGCATTCAAACCCAACTAAAAATATTACTAAGGATTTCTTGGCTGCATGTGGTTGGTATATGTAGCATGCCGCGTGGGACTGCACGGTCTTCCTGCCTACGTCCCCCCTAGGTCAGCCGGGGGCACCCTGTTGCAAATTCCACCACTCCATCAGGTCCAGATAACAGTGGCTGCCCCACAGCTTTGGAATTCCCTTCCCTGGAGGTTTGTCAAAGCAGACGCCTCCCCAGAAGGCAATGCAAGAGCTATTTATTTGGCTGGCCTTTTAGTGGGTGGGGATAGGGTTTGGAAAGAGAGAGTGGGAACGGTTTTAAATTATAAACCCAAATTTATATGGTTTTAATTGGGTTTTATATTTGTGTACATTTGTCAGTCATAAAATGGTACAATATAAATCAACCTAAGTGAATACCCTCCAAGCTTGCAGTGCAATGCAGCAGTGCCTCCATCCCCCACCTGCAGTGCAAGTCCTCCTACTCAGGGGTGCAGCAGGGAACAGGAGTGCTGGGCATTGCATTTTGGTGTTTGGCCTGCAGCACAGTCAGGCTTAGCATTTCTGTTCCCTGCTGTTCATGTGAGCTGCAGGGACAGGAGCAACGCTGCATTGCCTTACATGCTTGGAGGAGGTATACTACAGTGTTTTGGCAATACACAATCAGCTTACTCAAAAGGTACCAATATTTGTAGTGGGAAGGGTGCTTGAGCAAAAACTCACACTGTCCCATTTATTTAACTCTGCTTAAACTGAATTTCTGATAAGCTGAACTTATGCAGAAGTTCCACAATTTGACTTAATGAGAGTCCACTGTACACACACACACACACACACACACACACACACACACTTTTCCCTAAAGCCAATGTTATTCTTTATAATTTTAACACCGAGGTCAGTTGGTAGCACTCGCAATCTTGGCTCCTTTAACTGAAATGAAATAAGCCTTATCTGAACACACATTTGCACTGCTTTAGATAAACTGATGCAAACCCTCTTGGGGGACAGGGATGGGGGGGGAGGGAGCTATTTGGCCATATCTTAAAGCTAATCAAACCAGCTTAATTTAAATCAGATTAAGGCCAAAATAAAAGCATCCACACGGTCTTTTTCATTAATTTAACCAAAACACTGTTCGCATAAGGAACTTACCTCACACACGTTTTTTAAAACTGGGAGTATACACATGCTACAGATCTGGAGTAATTCCCCAATTACTCTGCACCAACAGTATCTCTAAGAATCGGGGAGGGGGGGGGGGGAGAATCGGTCTACCCCACAGTCGGACAAATTGAGGTAGAATGCCATCCATACACCTCTCAAAGCAAAACTACTACTGGACAGAAAACAATTGCTGGGTAAAATAAATAGAAACATCCTTGCATAAACCAGTCCTGAATAGATTGAAGATCACACTTTAGAACCCCTGTGCTTCTAAAAACAGACAAGCTCAAAAAATGCATCTATTGATGCTCTCCCAAGGTCAGACAGAGAATCTCTTAATCCACAAGCACCTAGGCTGCCCAAACGGTATATGCGCCTTTACAAATATTGTTTCCTAAATAATTATAGAAGGCCGCTTCAACGTAGCCCAAAACAATTAGCCTTCGCTCATAACATTCAGAGATCCCAGTGTCTCATTAGCCCAGAGCCATCGCCAATAGCATAAGTGACTGGGTTTGCAGAAGGGGACAACTAGATTAGCATATCCCATTTTATAATCCAACGCAGGCGTAGGGAACCTCAGGCCCGGAGCCAAATGCGACCCATGGCTAGTTTTCCACTGGATCCAGTTCCTACCCACAAGCACGGAGGGAAGGGAGCAGAGAGGAGGGCATGCACACAAGGATAGGGGTTGGATCCATGATCTGGCCCCTCCTCTTCCTGAATATGCCCCATAAGTATCCCCGCTTCCAACTTCTACGCAGCCCTCAGAGCTTGTACTAATTTTCAAAGCGGCCCCTGAGAGGGCAAAGCCTGCCTCTGCTCTCCATTACTGCCGACATTAGAGATCGTGCAGATCCACTACCACAACATCCCTCCCTTGTTTCGCAGACTTTCCCTAGCCGAGCGGCTCACAGACACTCCTTCTACCGACATCATTCGGAGACCCGCTTCCTGCCCTGTAATGAAGCCAAACACATGCCCCTGCGACTTCTCAACTTTGCGATTTCTCCACCTTAGATTGTGAACCCCTCAGGGCAGGGCCTGTCTCTAGTTAGCAATTGGACAGTGCCAGGTGCACTGCTGGCACTATATAAATACTTAACACAGGCTTGGCCTAAGTATAACATTTAAAAAAATAAAACAATATTAAAAAGCAAAATTCCATAGGGATTCCCACTCTCCCTCACCCACCCCCACTTGCTCCTTTAAAATAAATAAATAAATAAAAAGAATTTGCCATTTTACAAGCAAGTCATGGTAGGCTCTTTCCTCCCAACTTCTTGCCCTCTGCCCTGCCACCCCTTAAAAAAAAAAAACACCTAAATTTCTGCCATTTTCAAAGTCTGTTTAATAGCAACCAACTGGCACACGTTGGTTTAGTTTATCCAAATGCTAAGTGTCACAGTCACCAGATGTCTCTTTGTTTCAGAACCAAATACTCCTTAGAACATAGGGTCTGTTCAGGAAAAACATCCACACACACATACACCCCCTCCTGGGTTAGTTAACCCAGGGGTAAACTGTTCAAACGACGCCTCCTACCCTCAGGGGTGCAGATACCCCAGTCAGCACATTTTGTGGGACTGAATCACGAGGAAGCAACGTAACCCCTTGGCAGGAGCGGTCACAAGAATGGCTCTGCCTCTAGCGGTAGTCAAGGAACTGTAGGCGCTGAACGCCCCTGGACCCCACATATCTGAAACCCCAACTCCTTCTCCAAGTCCCATCACCCTCTTGCATGTCACGTCCATGCTGCTCCATCGTTGCAGAACTCCTTCCCCTAGAGACTCGAGTCTCGACTGAGCCCAAGTCAGAGCATTCCACCCACCCACCCCCAGACAGCACAAGACCTTTTTATTCGGCCAGGCACTCGGCAAGCGGAGGTTAGTGGAGAACTTGGGGAAAGTGGAAATTACGGGGATTTTTAAATGGTTTTATGCACATCTACTTATTGAATAGCTGTAATCTCACAGGGCTTCCTTGCTTTTTGAGATTTGGATCTAGTAACCATAACGAAATCTGAGCCAGGCGCAGAGCAACTTGCAGGCAGCAACCCCCTCCTCCATTTGCCCCCTGCCATTCCAGAAGACACGCGGCTCACTTTCTACCTGGCCCCTTGTGAGTCCATCCCCTACCTGGCCCCCTTCCGGGAGACCCCCCCCTGCCCCTTTACCTGCCCCCGTGCTGGGAGACCCCCCCCCGCCCCTCTACCTGCCCCCTGACGGGAGACCC
>QEPC01011901.1:21789267-21819092 GCA_003113815.1 Sphenodon punctatus | reverse complement strand
TCTTTTAGATTGTAAGCCACAGGTAGGGACCGCAGCTGATTATATGTTCTGTACAGCGCCAGGTTGTTACTGGCGCTTTATAAATGTTTAATAATAATAATAATAATAATATTCAAAAATGCAGGTATTCCCCACTTCAGCTCTGGCAGACCTCTAATGGGAGGAAGGTGCACAACACTGGGGCAGCAACTGAGAATGCTCCTTGCTCCCTCGCCATATGATCAAAAGGTTTAGGGCAACAGTTGCCAACATTTTAAATCTGCACCCCAACTTCTTGTCAGTGGTAGGCTGAGACCCCCACCATCCCCACGACATACACACTGCTCTCTCCCTCCCTAGCCTCCTGTTGTGTCTCCTCTCTCGCCCGCTTCCTAGCCTATCATTTTGGAAATGGCCCCTAGAAATTTGCAGCTAGATGTTTACCCGTTGTCTCCCTTCTCCGCTACGCCCCAGAATACCTTCCGAGCCACCCCTCCCCTCCTGAGACAGTCCTGTCCCAACCAGGATGAGAACCACTGTCTTAGGCAGGCTTGGAATCTGCTTGTGTCTAGCTTCGGATGAACTAGTGGAGTATATCAAAAGGTGCTTGCGGCAGGCCAAAGAAAGGATTTTGGTTTAAAAGGATACTGGCACTTCAAGAAAGCCTAAAAGACTGCCAGTCAGGTCTTTAAAAGGCCCATGATAGAGCCAGAGAAGGCTCAGTTAAGAGAAGGGAGCAGACCTCTTATGGAACTTGACTGACCGAGGGCTAAAGGTCCAAAAGCAGCTGAGGAACAGCTCATACTGGAAGGACTGTACCTGGAGGCTTCTGGAGGCAACGTAGGCCGAGCTCCAGGAACTTGAAACATAATATTCAGGTGGGATCCACCTAGATACTTGCAAAGGACTTTATGTTGATACTGATTTTCTATAGAGTGATGCACCATTGTTGGAAGAAGTCCTCAGTTGGAGGGCAACAGGGCTGGCTGTAGGGGCATGTGTGGAGGCCAGCATTAAATTGGAGTAACCTTGTGTGATAAGTTGAGGCACAGCTGGTGTCTCACAGTTTGTGGCAGGAGGGAGAGCTATATTCCCTGTATCTCCAGTGACATCTGGCCTCCTGCCACAGTGCCGTTAGGGCCCAGTCTCAAACCCTACTACTACTTATCATTTCTACAGTGCTACTAGTATGCAGATCCCTTCAGATGGATCTCTTGGCTTGACTTCTGCTTCATCCTAGGTCTCAGCTTGCTTCACCTTTGGACGGTGCTGTCCTCCTGGACTGATTTTTCCAGGCTTGACCCCTGCTTGATCCAGACTTCAAAGTATCGCTTCTACTCACCCTGATCCTGAAAGAACTCACCCAACTAGGCCCTGATTCTGCAAGGGTTCCCTCTGCTGGGCCTAACCTGGCAGAGATTTCCTCCCTAAGGAGGTAGATCAGGGGGACAGAACTTGCCACAAAAGTGCCCGACACACCCTGGGCTGCCCCTGACAGGTGCCTGGTTACATTCATGAAAAAGCACATGTGAAAGGATGACCCAGATTCCAACATAGAAAACACTATATAAAACAAAGGTTAAAGCATAATACAATCCTCCTGATCCGGACCTCTTATTCTGGACAGATCTCTTATCCCCCCCACAGCTCTCAAACACACAGTGTTACTGTTTATCCAGACACCCCCGAAATCTGGAGGAAAAACCCTCTTCCCCAAGGTTTTCCAATTAAAGGTTTTCTGCTATCCACAAGACAAGTAGCTTTTCCTCCAGACTGTGATTAAAATCAGGAAGTCTCCTGCATTGAGAACGCAGCTATTTGTCAATGCCTGGGCAGCATTGTTGGTGGCGTCGCAATAAATCTCCCTTGCCGATGATATTTTATCCTGGCTGGTAAATGTAGCCTTTGGCTCAAGCCACTTGTCCTCTCCTTCTGGTTTTGGAGATGACATTATTCAATGTCTGCCCAAGGAAAGGACAAGCTCGGGGGGGGGCAGAAGAAAGTGGGGGGCAGAGTTTCCTAAAGGTTGATATTCCCAGCAATTCTGATGGCTTGATGCTTATTCATTGGTAGGATCAGACCGACTGAGTGTCGTGAAAGTCTCAAATGATTGTCTTGGAAGGGACATGAAAGGCTATGTAGTTCGGCCCCTGGCCCAAGAGAGAACTCTGTGCCAAGGCTGGGCCAATTCTAGCTTTGGCACGCCATGCAGCCTTTGGCCAGTTCAAGTGCAACTCTCTCAGCCTAGGCTGATCCTGGACAGGGCTGATGCGGCAGCAGCTGTTACCGCGCCGCGATTCCATTCCACCATTTCGGAATTGCCCGTGCCACACCGTGGCTTTTCTGCGGATATTTCGCTAATTCCGTTGGCATTCTACAAATTGTGGAAACTGTCAGAAACCTGCTGTTCCGCTATTTTGTGGCGCCGGCGGAATGGCGGAAGTAGCGAAAATGTCACGTTTCCGCTATTTTGCGAAGCCTGTGGAAGTAGCGGAATGAAATTAGCGGAACTGCGGAAGTAGCGGAATGAAACTAGTGGAATGAAAGCCTCTGCCACGCCGTACCACTAATTGCGCAAACGCTGTTTCCGACATTCCGCTACAGCCCTAATCCTGGACCCAATGCCGTCTTAATGGTACTTCATCTTGCTTCACTGTGTCCAAGTCTAAGCAGCTGAATTCAAGTGCAGTTACTCCTCAGAATCTCAGCAGCTGATACCAAAGAGCACCAGCTTTAGAGCTGAAACGGATAGCGTATTTGCTCTCCGCGGATAATGCCTGCATTTTGGGGTACCCAATTGGTACCTGAATACCAAGTCAAGTACCTGGTTACCTGAAAATACCAGGTATTGCCATTACAGAGTTACCAATATACCATTTTACCAATTGGTACTGATCGATAAAACAGTACATCAGCACAGGAGATGGGATTGGAAGTAAAAAGAAATCGGTTCCGGAAGTCAGAAAATCAGTACGAAAACTGAGAAATCAGCATATTTCCAGTATATACCTCTGTCTTTCCAGGCCCCATTGCGGTCCCTGTGATCGACCGGGGGCGCCCCCCCCACCCCCCGTGGGTACCATCCGTTAGCCTTGTTCATACAACAAGGGCTCGCAGAGGGGCATTCTCGGTCGCTGCACCGATATTCCGGAACTCCCTTCCCCCAGAGGTTGAGCCTGAGCCTTAGCGTCTTCCAGAGGTGGCGTAAGACTTTTCTGTTTGAAAAGGCATTTGGCGGGCGGGGATAGGGGATGCAGATTGTTGGGTGGATTTGGGGTAGCGGTGTGAGGCGGGTTGGATGTGGGGAATGGGGAGGTGGTTTTGGGTGGGTTTTGTGAGGGGTTATGGGAGGGTTGAGGTTTTGGGCAGGGGGCTTGATTCTATCTTTTATGTTTTCATATGTGTTTTTGTAAGCCGTTTTGAGGGAAGGGTGGAATACAAATTTGAATAAATAAATATATTGGATAGCTCATTGGGCAGTAATTGGGGACCGATCCGTACGCAACGTTACCAGATCGGGTACTGGTTATACATGTTCTTCAAGGGCACTTGTTTCAGCTCTGTGCACGCTCCACTAGCTAATCACCAAGCAGGAGTGGACTCGTGTGTGTGTGTGTGTGTGTGTGCGTGTGCATGTTTCATGGATCTCGGCTATAGGAAGATTCTGGTACGTCTCTGTTGTGGTTGGGGATTTTGCCCATCAGTGCTCTCTCTGTAAAGAATCTCTGACCCTGACCTTTCTTTTCTTGAAAAACTTTCAAAGCAGGATACCTTCGTTTTTAATGTCTGAGAAACAGGGTCCTTTAGGAAGCTGGTAGGGTAGGACCCTGTTCCCCTGATGATCTTTCTTAACTGTCTAAGGTCAAACTTTTATTCTTTCTTGGCTAATTCAGTGCAGCACACACTTTCATGCATGGAAGAGAAAGGGGAAATATTGCTACTCCTCATTTCTGTAGTGCTACTAGGTGTACACAGTGCTTTACAGTCATTGATTTTCAGAGACAGGTCCCTGCCCCAGTGGGCTTACAATTTAATATGGACAAGGGTAAGGGGAACACAGGGAAAGACACATATTCCCATTTTACAGATGGGGAACTGAGACTGAGAGATTGACTTGCACATGGCCACTCAGTGAGTTTAGAGCTAAGGTGGGATTTGAACCCTGGCTTTCCAGGGCCCAGTCCAGCCCCTTATCCACTACACCACACTGGCTCTCTATCAACATTAATGGGAAATAATCTTAGGAAATACATGCTTCCTTCTAGCACAGCTCTGTTAAAGGCCAGCACAGCTTTATCAAAGTCGTTGTCATTTGTCTTTTCAAGGCAAATCCAAGCAAAAAACCACACAAAAAATAAACTAAAAAAAACCCAAAACAGTTTACACGTTGCCATTTTAAGCTCTGGTAAAGTTCAGATGGAAGAGCGATTTGAGGCACTTTCCAAGCAGATGAGTATTCCTATAAATTAGGGGCGGGCGGGGGATGCTCCTGTGGGCACGTGGCAGCGATTATTTCTGCCATGTTGGGACAGCTGCTCCTATCATGCAGCGCCGTGTGAGCATGCTGGGAAAAACCCAAACAAGGAATGATGCAGATAGTTTTCTTTCAAAACTGCCCCAGGCCTGTGGCATGAGCTGCTACAATGTTCTGCTGGAGGTAAGACAGCCAAAGACGACAGCACCCAGGGAAATCAGGTGACCTGCTGCAGTGAAACAAAACCTCCGTTCATTTTGTAACTATCCAGTTCGGCACGATTCTCACCCAGAAACTCATTAGGCCGTTGGACATCTAGGTCTTAACCAAGTGCCGACTGCTGGGCCTAAGGCCACACCAGAGTGTCTGTTACTCAAACGTCCTTGCGATTAGCAATAATCTCCTCGTCGGAAGAGCAGGCAACACAACACTTCGAGGCCGCTTACACATGAGCTGTTGGATCTGCAAAAATCCCTTGCCGTTTTGTTTTAATCATGTGAAAAGGCTAGGTAGCAAAGCTGTGATAGGCCCAGGCTCGTGTCCAAATTATGCCCCCCAAGGGCAACGGGGGGGGGGAGGGGGAGGGGGGCAGGGCTTCCCCAGGAACAAAATGCAACCCCAGCTCCCAGTACCTTCCCCCTGAAGTGGCAGCAACCCCACCTTTTCAGAGTGGGTGGGGGTATGGATGGTGTATTCTCCACCCCTACCCACTCTGAAAACTGCCTTTTTAGCAGGGCCCTTTGCAAGCAGCCTGGGCACCTCTAGAAGAGTTCCAGAGTGGGTGGGGGTAGCGTGTCAGGAGTCCAGAGTTCAGGACTTGGGGGCTCGCTTGAGCCCTCTTGCTTCACAGTGGCTACATTCCTGCATGTGACAGGTGTGATGCACGTTTAATCAAACATATTTCACTTGGACACCAGGGTTTAACTATCGTGCTTATTAGAGATGGGCATCCAGAAGGAATTACAGATCTGGAATCTTGTTACTGATCTCTATTATGGTTCTGGATTTAAATTAATAAAAAAAATAACCCACTACTACTAATATAAAAATAACTATGTACGCACAAAATGGCTGCTAGACCATTCTACAAAATGGTCCAGACTTTTCCAAAATGGCCACAGCAGCGTTGCTGCCATTTTGGAAAAGGGCAGCTGATCAGCACGTGCACAAAATGGCCACTGCTCATGTGCAGACTGGCTGCCCTTTTCCAAAATGGCAGTGATGCTGCCACTGCCATTTTGGAAAAGGCCATGCCTTTAGTCTTCCTATTTGTTCTATGGTCCCTTGGGCACCAGCGGCCATAGCGCCACATCCAGCTCCACTCCTGGGGCGGAAAGAGGAGGTGGAGCAAAGGCGATGAGCGGCAAAAAGGGGGGGCAGGCGGGGGTTGCCAGGAGTTGCTGCACCCCCGCCCAGCCTCCCAACCCCACAGCACACAAGGTGTGTCTGTGTCTCGTCTCTCGGCTGCCTCCTCTATGCAGGGAGGGAGGGGCGCCCGGAAGCCGGGGAGGACTGCGCCGCGGAAGAGTCAGCAGCAGCAGCTCCGGCCTCCTCCTCCCCAGAGCCTGTTGCATTGCCAGAAAGAGGGGGGAGTGCAGGAGGAGCTGCTCTCCATCCCCATCACCTCCCTCCTCCACCTGCTGCTGCCTGAGCTCACCTTGCGTCCCGCTGGTGAAATTTGGACGCTTTCTGAGTTCATTCAGGTGGAGGCAGTCGCCAAAGCTGCCTTCTGCCAGCTTTATCTGGTACGTAGGCTGCGTCCGTATGTCTCTGGCCCGGACCTGGCCTCCCTCACCCATGCCTTCGTCACCTCGAGGCTCGACTACTGCAACGCGCTCTACGTGGGGCTTCCCTTGTTCTTGGCCCGGAGGCTGCAGCTGGTGCAGAATGCGGCGGCTCGTCTTCTTATGGGGACGGGTCGCCGGGAGCACATTACACCGGTGCTCCGAGCGCTGCACTGGCTGCCGATAGTGTGCCGGGCCAAGTTCAAGGTCCTAGTAATGATCTATAAAGCCCTATACGGCCTTGGCCCCTCTTACCTTAGGGACCGCCTCGCCCTTCGCGCCCCGGAACGGCTCCTGCGGTCTGCCGGGGGTGCCCTCCTGGAGGTCCCCCGTGTTAAGCGGGGGGCCACGATGGAGCGGGCATTCTCGGTGGTAGGGCCGCGGCTGTGGAACTCCCTTCCGGAGGAAGCTCGCCTGGCCCCAAGCCTTTTGACATTTCGGCGGAACTGTAAGACCTGGCTGTTTGCCCAGGCCTTTGGGAGGGAAGGTGGGGGGGGGTGATTTTAGTCCCCCGCCCATTTATTTATTTTTATTTTCTAGCCCTGTTTTATGTGATGCATTTTATATTTAATATTTAATATTTTAAAAGGAATTTTATTGTTTTTATTCATTGTTGGTAGCCGCCCCGAGCTGCGTTGCAGGAGGGGGCGGGGTATAAATTTGAAAAAAATAATAATACAAATAAATAAATAAATATAAATCTCATTATTTTTTTTACTGTCGAGGACAAACTGTGAAATGGATTAATGCTGAAATCACAGCACACCCCCTAGGGCGTGAGAACCCAGGACTGTCCATGGCAAGACCCCGCCCTTCTCGCGTCTCTCCACGTGCTGCTGTTGTGGTGCTGGGAACGCGAGCCAGGTCACCACTCCAGGGTGTTCGCTGTAGGGTTCAGGGGGCTGGCCGGGCAAGGGTGCAGCAGCTTCAGTGTCTTCAGGTAGCTGGTGCCCGTTTCCTCATGGCTGCACAGGCCGAGCAGGAGTAAGTCAGGTGCAGCCATTCAGTTTGCCATGGGGGGCGGGGGGGCTGTTGGGTTTTCTTATGGTGGGGTACACCGGCGGGGTGCCCACAGTCCCATGGTCTTCGCCCGGGGTGAGCTCCCCACGTTAACGCCTGCCAAGGGGGTGTGGCCTCCACAGAGCCAGTGTGAACTAGGGCCGTCCGGCCAGTGGTGCTCAGCATCCACCTGCGCCCGTACACCCTCACTCCTGGCCCCCTGCTTTTCCCCATCCTGCACCAGCACACTGGTGTGGGGCCTAGCCGGATTGCGGTCAATACGTTTGGAATAGCCACAGCAGTAAGAGAGAAAAATTTTAGCGGTGTGCAGCAAGCATGTCATTTGTTTTTTGTTTTCCAAAACCCTTTTGTTTTGGGGAGTTTCCATAAAAGACTACTATTTTCATTTATTTTTCTGTTTTATTTATTTATTTATTTATTAAAAAAAATTATTAAAAAAAAATATGTGTATGTGCCTTTTCTAAAATAGTGCCGGCGGTGTCGCACACCATTTTGGAAAAGAGATTGGAGAGCACAGAACGGCCCTGGTGGACATTTGGTACATGCACAGTGACTTTTTAAATGATTATTTTAAATAAAACAAAACAAAAATAAATGAAATCAAATGAATGTTGTTTGCTTTTTCATTCACTTTCGTAATTAAAACGACACAAAACGTCACGCCCCTAGTCACTTTTAAAGAAGGGGGCGGGAACGTGGGAACAGTTCAAACATACAATTACAATCGCAAACACAAGAAATTGAAGCGTCGGGAGAAAAGGCGGATGTGAATGCAGCCGGAGGGATCTATATCTTAAGCAACGTTAGAAACTAGAAAATCAGGTTTAGCTAAATTTAGTTTGAAACCAGTTTGAAATTAAAACTGACCCCCTGCTGCAAGTACATTGGGTGAAACTAATCGTGACAGGGGCCTGCCTGGGTCAGAGAGACCTACCGCCACATTTATTTCTGGCCCGCCGGATGTGATCCTGTTGTTGCGCTAGGCTAGGTAGGTGGCTGGCCCGGAGGTGGTTCCGCAGATGATTCCGGGTCCAGGGAGTCTGCATTGGCTACCGATAGCTTTCTAGGCACAATTCAAGGTGCTGGTGTTGACCTTTAAAGTCCTATCATCCATGCGTTCGTCACTCGAGACTAGTCTATTGTAATGCGCTCTACATGGGGCTGCCCATGGTGACGGTTCGGAAGCTGCAAGTACTGTAGAATGCAGCGGCCCGTCTCCTTACTGGGACGGGCCGCAGGGAGCACATAACACCGGTGCTGTGAGCTCTACACTGGCTGCCTATTGTCTTCCAGGCCCAATTCAAGGTGCTGGTGTTGACCTTTAAAGCCCTACACAGTCTAGGTCGGACTTATCTGAGGGATCGCCTCACTCCCCGCGCCCCTGCAGTCGTCCAGGGATACCGTCCTGGAAGTCCCACACTATCGACGAATTTGGATGGACAGGAGGGTGTTCTCGGTGGTTGCGCCGTCATTTTAGAACTCCCTCCCGGTAGAGATTTGCTTCAGCCCAAATCTTCTCGCATTCCAATGAAGGTGCAAAACCTGGTTCTTCTGCCAGACGTTTAGCGGGGGAGCTGGGGGTGGTGGGATGGGTCTGTTTGGTTCAGGTGGGGGTATTTTATACATTAGGTTTTTTCTATTTTCTATGCACACAATTCGAGTTTTAGTATTGTATATAATCAGTTTTTTTTAGTATTGTTCTATATTGTTGTTTATTTTTATGGTGCAATTATATATTTTTTAGACTCTTGATTTTTGTTTTTTTGTGAAAATTGTAAGCTGCCCCAAGTCGCTTATAGTGAGAGAGGTGAGGTAAAAACAGAAATATAAAAACAAAATAAAATAAATAAATGGTCCGGGCCCCAGGTATCTGAAAGATGGCCTTTTCCTCCCGTGCTTCATCACGGCCCCGTCAATCGGCCAGGAGCGCCCTCCCGTGCGTTCTACCTACTACTCTTGTCCATACGACGTGGATCGCAGGGGGGCGTTCCCATTCGCTGCCCAGATGGCGTGGAACTCCTGCCCCCTGAAGGTTCGGCTGAGTCCAGGCCGGAGGATCTTTCAGAGGTGGTGTCAAATTTTATTTTTTAGTTCTGCTCCCAGTGCCCAGCCCCTGCCATGACAGACAGCCATAGCGGCCAATGAGGTACAACCATGGTGGCCCCCGGCCCAGGACAGGTATGCCACACGGGAACAGATGTGCTGGTTCATTCTGGCCTGGTTGATTGGGCCTTAGCCAGGGTTGTAACCTCAGAGGTTTGCCAAGGTCACAGTGCGGGCTGGCCCCAAACATGGCCTGGGGCAATCCCAAGCCAAAATCTGGTGGTACCTGCACACACGTTACAGGCTACAACGAGTCAAAACAGGCCAAAGTCACGTCTGTTTTTACCCACAGAAGTCTCATTCACTTAATACTGGGTCACACCCTAAGAGTTAGACCAAAACGTCTCAAAGTTTCAGGCAATATTTGTCAAACCCTATTAGCTTTACGTTACTAACAGTGCACCCATTCTTGGCATATGCTGTTCAGATTTCCATCACATTTTTTGCCTAATTATCATAATTTTTTTTTTAAAAAACGGTCATTTTAGTTATCTTTCAAGCGTTCTTAGATTCTCAACAGGTGTATTTTCTTCCCGATAGTACACCCTCTTCCTTAAAGGTCATATTTAATTTTAAATAGCACAGCCATCTGTCCTGCAAGAGTCCAGAAGAGCTTAGTAACTAAGAAGCCAGAACAATTTCTCACTTTCTTTTTTGGTGCAAACATTTTTGAACTGAATTAAACACCAGCCTTTGCTGTGACATCGACACGTGCCCAGGGTATGCAAATTTGTTTTACAAGCTTGCAGTAGCACTGAATTTCATTAGCACAGACAGCTTGCTTTTTCACCAGTTCCAGGCTTGTTACAGATCAAGCTGTGTTCTTCACCGAGGCGCTTTTAGAACCAGCAGAGATTGATCGGCGTGGAAGACTAGACAATTATTTTAGTGACTCCTTGCCCAAGTATTTGAGACAGATAAGTGCAAAAGGTATAACAGTACTAGACACTGGCCACCTGTGCACCAGGGCCAGCAGCTCTTCACGAGCTAATTGTCTAAAGTTAGCGTCCAAAAATATTTGAATTAAGAGTGTAAACAGGGAGCTCATTTGCTTCCCACGGGTAATACCTGCATGTTTTGATGCAGATCTGTTGGCTGCCTTTAATACAGTTGACCATGAGATGTTGGTGACTCCGTTGCGGGACCGGGTCGGGATGGGCGGAATTGTTCTTGAATGGTTCCGCTCATTCCTGGCTGGGAGAACTCAGTGTGTGGTTCTCGGGGAATGTACTTCATCTGCCTGGGACCTCATGTGTGGAGTCTCGAAGGGTTCTATTGTCTCCCCTCCTGTTCAACATGTATATGCAGCCTCTGGCTGAGGTTGTGAGCGGGTTCGGCATATGCTGTCATCAGTACACCGATGACACACAACTCTACCTCTCTTTTTCTGAAGACCCAGACCCGGCAGTCTCGGTGCTTACCTGGTGCCTGGCGGCTGTGGAGGACTGGATGAGGGCGAATCGTCTGAAGTTGACGCTCTACAAGATGGAGGTGATGCTGGTGGGTAGGGCTGAGAGGGTGGTGCCTCCTGTCATTGACGGGGCTTGCCCCCCTTTGGCCACACAGGTCTGGAGTTTGGGGGTGCTTCTCGACCCACAGCTCTGCCTGGATCTCCAGGTGGAGGCTGTGGTGAGGGGAGCATTTTGCCAGTTGCAACTGGTACGACAGCTGCGGCCGTATGTCTCGGACTCTGATCTGGCCACCATCATCCATGTCTTTATTACCTCTCAATTAGACTACTGTAATGCACTCTACGTGGGGCTGCCCTTGGGGATGGTCCGGAGGTTGCAGCTGTGGCGGCCCGTCTCTTAATGGGGATAGGTTACTGTGAGCACGTTACACCGGTGCTCCGTTCTCTGCACTGACTGCCTATTATCTTCCGGGCCCAATTCATGATGTTGGTAATGACCAAAAATCCCTAAACAGCCTGGGCCCGGCTTACCTGCGAGACCGCCTCAGGCCCCGTATCGTACTGCGCCCCCTGCGGTCGGCCGGGGACGCCCGACTCGAAGTCCCCTGGGTTTCCAGGGTAGTGACGATGGGGAAGGTATTCTCGGTGGCCGCTCCCAGGTTTTGGAATTCCCTCCCGACGGAGGCTCACTTGACTCCATACCTCCCCTCTTTCTGAAGACAGTGTAGGACCTGGCTGTTCCACCAGGCCTTTGGAGAGGGAGATGGGTAGGGTGGGTGGGTTCTGCCTTTTTTGTATATTTTTAATGAATTTTAAATTGTATATTTTGTGTGTTGTTATTATTAATTTATTATTATATGTTTTGTAATCCGCCCTGAGCTGTTCTGTGAGCAGGAGGGTGCGGGGTAGAAATGTAGTAATGAAGTTAAATGAAATTTTTAATTACCGTCTCGGGTAATGCGATGGACTACCTGATCACCGATTGGGTACCCACATCCTCAAAAAGTTGACAACATTTGGTAGGGTTTTTTTTCCTTCAATTGTTTGGCTAATGATCAGTAAATTAAGACCTAAAAATCAGGACCAGAAGTCTAGATTCTGCGACATTCCGGAATACTTTTTAATAGACTTGAGATTACTGAAATTCAGTGGGTATTCCCGTTTTTGCAGGTATTCGTTTAATCTCTAACCCAAATTTTCTGTAGCCAAGAATTCATAATACCCAACGATTTATATTCAAGGGTGTAATGGGCAGGTGCTGCAGGTACCCTGGGGACCATGAGCTCATGGGGAGGTCCCTCCTTGTTCCCGGATACAGCTCCATGTCCTGCCTCTGGGAGGTGGGCAGGAGGCCCTGCTCCAACCTATTTCCAGTGGGTGTTAATAAACGTGCAGCCAACGCACCAGTTACATGTTCCAAGGAGGGTGGGGTCACCCCCGGCCGGGTGAGGTCGGGGAAGTGAATAAATGTTCCCATTGAATGACCAGGCTGGGGTGGGGGTGGGGTGGGCAGAAGAGATGTGTTGCAGGTTGGACCTACCCCTCACCATAACAGACAGTCATGACGGCTGGCCATGGTGGTCCCTGAACCGTGATGGCAGTGCAAACACACTTGCTTGTCCGGTATGGCCCGGCTGGGTGGCCCTTGGGACCAGACTGTGGACCTAGTTCCTCCCCGGCCCATACTCCCTGGGTCTCCGCCTACCTGGTCGGGGGCTACAGTAGGCCTGTATCTGGTGTTCTGCTAATGGAAATACGGCTTCAGCCTTTGGCCCAGGCAGGCCGTAGCGAGGAGCGTCACATTTATTAACACCCTTTGATTCAGTTGGAGCTCTGGGCACTTGATACCACTACAAAGGGNGTACTTCATCTGCCTGGGACCTCATGTGTGGAGTCTCGAAGGGTTCTATTGTCTCCCCTCCTGTTCAACATGTATATGCAGCCTCTGGCTGAGGTCGTGAGCGGGTTCGGCATATGCTGTCATCAGTACACCGATGACACACAACTCTACCTCTCTTTTTCTGAAGACCCAGACCCGGCAGTCTCGGTGCTTACCTGGTGCCTGGCGGCTGTGGAGGACTGGATGAGGGCGAATCGTCTGAAGTTGACGCTCTACAAGATGGAGGTGATGCTGGTGGGTAGGGCTGAGAGGGTGGTGCCTCCTGTCATTGACGGGGCTTGCCCCCCTTTGGCCACACAGGTCTGGAGTTTGGGGGTGCTTCTCGACCCACAGCTCTGCCTGGATCTCCAGGTGGAGGCTGTGGTGAGGGGAGCATTTTGCCAGTTGCAACTGGTACGACAGCTGCGGCCGTATGTCTCGGACTCTGATCTGGCCACCATCATCCATGTCTTTATTACCTCTCAATTAGACTACTGTAATGCACTCTACGTGGGGCTGCCCTTGGGGATGGTCCGGAGGTTGCAGCTGTGGCGGCCCGTCTCTTAATGGGGATAGGTTACTGTGAGCACATTACACCGGTGCTCCGTTCTCTGCACTGACTGCCTATTATCTTCCGGGCCCAATTCATGATGTTGGTAATGACCAAAAATCCCTAAACAGCCTGGGCCCGGCTTACCTGCGAGACCGCCTCAGGCCCCGTATCGTACTGCGCCCCCTGCGGTCGGCCGGGGACGCCCGACTCGAAGTCCCCTGGGTTTCCAGGGTAGTGACGATGGGGAAGGTATTCTCGGTGGCCGCTCCCAGGTTTTGGAATTCCCTCCCGACGGAGGCTCACTTGACTCCATACCTCCCCTCTTTCTGAAGACAGTGTAGGACCTGGCTGTTCCACCAGGCCTTTGGAGAGGGAGATGGGTAGGGTGGGTGGGTTCTGCCTTTTTTGTATATTTTTAATGAATTTTAAATTGTATATTTTGTGTGTTGTTATTATTAATTTATTATTATATGTTTTGTAATCCGCCCTGAGCTGTTCTGTGAGCAGGAGGGTGCGGGGTAGAAATGTAGTAATGAAGTTAAATGAAATTTTTAATTACCGTCTCGGGTAATGCGATGGACTACCTGATCACCGATTGGGTACCCACATCCTCAAAAAGTTGACAACATTTGGTAGGGTTTTTTTTCCTTCAATTGTTTGGCTAATGATCAGTAAATTAAGACCTAAAAATCAGGACCAGAAGTCTAGATTCTGCGACATTCCGGAATACTTTTTAATAGACTTGAGATTACTGAAATTCAGTGGGTATTCCCGTTTTTGCAGGTATTCGTTTAATCTCTAACCCAAATTTTCTGTAGCCAAGAATTCATAATACCCAACGATTTATATTCAAGGGTGTAATGGGCAGGTGCTGCAGGTACCCTGGGGACCATGAGCTCATGGGGAGGTCCCTCCTTGTTCCCGGATACAGCTCCATGTCCTGCCTCTGGAAGGTGGGCAGGAGGCCCTGCTCCAACCTATTTCCAGTGGGTGTTAATAAACGTGCAGCCAACGCACCAGTTACATGTTCCAAGGAGGGTGGGGTCACCCCCGGCCGGGTGAGGTCGGGGAAGTGAATAAATGTTCCCATTGAATGACCAGGCTGGGGTGGGGGTGGGGTGGGCAGAAGAGATGTGTTGCAGGTTGGACCTACCCCTCACCATAACAGACAGTCATGACGGCTGGCCATGGTGGTCCCTGAACCGTGATGGCAGTGCAAACACACTTGCTTGTCCGGTATGGCCCGGCTGGGTGGCCCTTGGGACCAGACTGTGGACCTAGTTCCTCCCCGGCCCATACTCCCTGGGTCTCCGCCTACCTGGTCGGGGGCTACAGTAGGCCTGTATCTGGTGTTCTGCTAATGGAAATACGGCTTCAGCCTTTGGCCCAGGCAGGCCGTAGCGAGGAGCGTCACATTTATTAACACCCTTTGATTCAGTTGGAGCTCTGGGCACTTGATACCACTACAAAGGGTTTGGGGCAGCCATTCAGGGATCTGGCTTTCAACACCTATATTTTCATATTTTGGCCGACAGCAGGGATGGGAAACCCCCAGCCCAGGGGCCAAATCTGACCTATAGCTTTTTGCTTGCTTGTTTTGGTCTCTTTTCAATTCCTCGGTTTGTTAATTGACCCAGGCCCTACTCCCAAGCAATGAAAGGATGAGTTCAGGGGAAGGAAGCAGAGAGAAGGGCATGAGCCACCATGAGTCTATGGCCCTTTCTGCATGGACATGGTGGTGGTGGTGGTGGTGATGTGTGTGTGCCGGCAGCGGGGGGAGGTAGGTGCGCTCTCTTTTCCACATGCGCACACCCATCTCCATCCACGGAGCCACCTCTGGTTTATCGGATGGCTCTGTGGGTGGATGATGGGTGTGTGCCGGAAGTGCACACCCACCGCCTATGGTGTTTCCGCGGGCGGACACCCATCCCCCACCGCACACCTGCCTGCACACCCAACGGAAGTGTGTGTGTGTGTGTGTGTGTGTGTGTGTGTGTGGCGCATCCATGCAAAAACGGCCTATTGAGAAGGGCGGGGTTAAAATGTGAAAATAAATATAAACGAAAGGACAGTGGATGGATCTATGGCCCCAATCCATGATCTAGAGCCTCTTCTCCATCCTGACAACATCCCTGGCCCTGAACCAGTGTAATAACAATCCAGTGTAAATCTAATATGAATCACCAAATATTGCCCGAAATCCTGCGATGCTTCAGTCTAACGCTTAGGGACTGAACGAGACCCTGCATGTGGTTGTTAGCATGAGCGCTCGCTATCCCCACAGAAGGCTGTGCTGTTAAAAAAAATAAATCTACTCAGCTCATATTAGAAGTGAGAAACAATGTTAGTTCCACAGTGGGATGACAAATTTTCTTAAGACAGAACCACAACATGCTGTATAATGGGTATCTGGCCTGAACGGTCTGTGCAGAAAGCGACGACACGTCTTCTCTTGGGGTGGGTCGCCGGGAGCACATTACACCGCTGCTCCAGTGTCTGCACTTGCTGTATCAATAGCTTTCCGAGCACAATTTAAGGTACTGGTTTTGACCTATAAAGCCCCAAATGGCTTGTGCCAAAAATATTTGAAAGACCACCTCTTCTCTGATATCCTGAGAAGACCACCTCTTCTCTGGTCAGTTGGGAGCACCTTCTTGCAGATATTATCTGCCTGTGAAATTTCTACAGCAAGGGCATGCACAGCAGTGTTCTTGGTGGCTGCCCAACGATTATGGAACTCCCTCCCCTCTGAGGGTCATCTAAGCCCAAGCCTGTTCATCTTTTGGAAACAATGCAAGTCCTTTCTAGTTGACTAGGCATTTGACAGGCAGGGATAGGGCTGAGTGGGCTAGGGAAGGGTTGTGGGAGGGCTACGGGGGTTTTTAGATATGTTTATGGATTGCAAGCCGCCCTGAGCCATAATGGGAAGAGTGTCATATAAATTTGGTTAAATAAATAAAACAATTCTCAAATTGGGATGGAAAAGGTCCCTCACCCCAAAGTTCCGGAAAGGAAGAATACACAGCCCTGGCCATAGATCCACAGTGCTTTATCAAGAGTAGATTTTCGCAGGAATAGTCGCTTGTGGAGAACGGTCATTGGGACAGATCCCATGGTCCGCGGATCCCCTGCGGTAGAAAGTGCCCTCAATGGAGATGCGTGCAGGATCCGCGCAGTACGGGATTGGCTCCATTGACATCAGTGTTAGGGGTAAATATCAAAGCCCATCAAAGACTTATCTGAGGGGCTATTAGTCAAGTAGGTTTTGCCGACGTAACCTCTTTCTGTTGGGGGCTGGAACAACATGGAATTGATCACCCATTGTAACATGATGGGTACTTCTCCCAAGACACAGAGATTGGCCACTGTCGGAGGACAGGACGCTGGGCTTGATGGACCATTGGTCTGACCCAGTATGGTACTAATGTTCTTATGAGCAACACTCCTAGTAGTCACCTCCTTTTTGGAGACCTATACCTGAAGTTTCCAAACTGGGGCCCAGGATCCCCAAAACAGAGTTGCCTCATATATGGCTGAAGTCACATGCACAATGATATTGGATCTATCTGTATGCCTTTGTTACTGTCGGGGCGAGGAATTCTGTTTCAGTTTCAAAATGAGGTCATGCAGGCAAAATTTGGGGAACCACCACGTTGTGCTTGCTTATATGCCAGGGGCAGGCAAAGGTCCAAGCCCAAGAGTTTCATACCAACTTTTTCATATCATTGGGAGCCGCAAGTCACATCACCTCAGGAGTGGGGAGCCACTTCCTTCGCAGGAGCCACTATGAAAATTAGTACAAAGGCTGTGGGCCGCAGAGAAGTTGGGGGTGGATGCTTACGGGTGTGGTCAGGATTAGGAGAGTCCAGACCATATCTGTATGCCATGGACCTGTCCCTTATCCTTGTGTTCATGCCTCTTCTCTGTCCCCTTGACTTGAGCTCCATCTTTCAGTGTTTGGGAGGAGAAACTGGATTCATGGACAAAACCCAGGAACAGGAAAGAAAAAATAAAAACTAGTTGTGGTGGGTCGCATTTGGCCCCTAGACCTGAGGTTCCCCACCCCCGCATTGCATTGAGCATGGCATCCCATAATCCCAGGGACAGGGCCGTGGGGCTTCCTCCAACTCCCACCCCCTCCTGCTCTCACAGCCCCCCGCAAGGCTGCGGTGACTGGGCTTCTCTTGTTCCTGAGGCTGCAGTAGTCCAAGAGCTGTATGGGACTCCTGAGCTGCTACTTTGCATATCTCGCTCCTATGCTACAGAAGCTTTATCACTTACTTGTATGGGTGCAGGATGAAGCCCAGTAGCACTTTATGGGCATAACATCTGTGCTAGCATTTATTACAAGCAGAGTCCCATTCCTTAACTCAAACTGACACTACATGCTAATTCAGGTGCTATCTCCACACAAGGATCCTGCCCTAAATGGATTACCATAAATTAAAAGGGTTAGGACATTTCAAAAGAGACAGACAGGGCTAAACGATTAAATCAGAACAACATACCAAAGTTTGATTACTTCAAAACAAAAGGTTCTTTTTTTGTGGGGGGAATTTTTGTCATGAAAAAAGGGCAAGTTGCATTCATAAAACATTCACATTCAATTTTCATAATATTATAAAGCAACATAAATGTATAAAATTGCATTTTAAGTGGAAAACAAATGAAGATTGCAGTCCCATTTCTGTTGCAAAAAGCTGAAAAATGTTTCTTTTCATCACCTGTTTATAATTTACACTTTTTATATATGTATATATTTATAATTTATACTACATGTTATTAAAAAAAAAAATCTGTACGTGAGGCATTGGATGCGTTTTGCAACATGGGTAGTCGCCGTGTTTTCCTTAGGCAAGTGCATATGCAAAACTGAATTCAATTCTTTATACCAGCTCATTTACAAATATCCACATACAATGAAGATTAGTTTTGAAAAGGGAATAATGCCAATTATTGCCCCTGCTGCTCCTTAAAACATGGAGAGAGTCTAATTATTTGGCTTACCTTTTGGAGTCGCTAACCAGCCTGATTCAACTGAAGTGAGCGGTTAATAAAAGCACCAACTAATTTCCTTCCATTTTTTGTGTGTGTGTCTTTTGTTTTTGCACCTAATGAATCCTTTATTGACCTTTTAAATGTGCTGTAACAATACAACTTGTATTATTGTTATAGGATTAAGTAACAATCACAGCATTACCGTGACCAAGGAAAAACTGGCGTAGCCACCTCTCGCAAGTATCCTGCTATCTGATATTTAGTAGGCTTGCATCCCAAGCCTGGCCACTCCAGACTGGTTCCCAATTCTAGACTGGTTCCCCTGTCCCCATAGTACTAAAACTATACCATAGTTCCATCTTCACTAGCAGAGTTTGGTTCCCCTTAGTTTTGAGTTAAGAGGACCCGATATACATCAACATAGCTCTGTTGAAGTCCGTAGAACTAGGTTGGTCTACGTCAACTGAGGTTGCAGTCTGTTTCTACCATATTAAAGTTGGAACTCTAGTAATGTAGTGCTAACTCTGACCTCTCTGCAATAGTCTTTGTGGATCCTACCTTCGAGTTAGATCTGGAGGTTTGTCTATCGCACTTGGTTTACTTGGCACCAAGCGTTAGTTATTTGGAGTTCAAAAGAAGATTTAGTTCCAAGATGGCCTGTTCATCAAGAAGCAGGCAGCAGAAGAATCTAACATTTCACAATGCTATGAGAATTTATCCCCCTGGCTGTAGAGTTTGATCTTGCGCCAACTGAAGTTAAAACCAAAAAATAAAATAAATATTACCTGGCTTGGGGGGGTGGGTTAGGGTTAGTACTAAATCCTATACACCAAGCAGTAGGAGGCTGCCAAGTGTTAAAATGGGAGACTTCAGGCTTGGAATGGTTTTGGATCATGGGAATTTAGACATTCAGGGCCTGAATTGGAACGGCTTTGTAAACATCAAAGCAACATTAGGACTGTGCGCTTAAAGTAAAATAAAGGAGGCCAGACTTGGCTTGTGGAGAATATTTTTGGTGTGTGCGTGTGTGTCAGCTAGGTGCTTTGTGCTCTAGATGGAGGCACAAGGGAACAATGGTTCCTTTGCAGAATCCGGAGGCCGAGTTATTGTCTCACAAGAAGGGACAGAAAAGAAAAAGGGCTTTGTCTGTGAGAATACAGGAGCGAAAGACAATTAATTGCCCTCTACCACATAAGAAAGAGGGCCATTGCTATTAGCAAGTTGTAGGAATTGTGCTCCAAAGCTTCCCATTGCTATTCAATAGCAACGGAAAGCTTTGGAGCACGGTGACAATAGAAAAGGGAAAGCTTTCCCAGGGGAAATAGCTCCATAGTTCTTTTACCACCAGGTATGGTACCCCTCTCTCTAATGTGCGAAAAAGGGTCGTCATGGAGCTCCCAAATGAAGCCTGAAGGAGGGAGGAGGACCCTACCTAGGGGTTCTGCTTCTCCTCACGTTTGCCTGCAATTTAAGGCCTTGCATGGCTACCTGGGGATGTGCTAGGATGGGCTATAACAGAGCATGATCTGGCATTCATCCGTATCTCCAGAAAACTCCCCAAGGAGTCCAGTAGCAGCAAGACGGATTACAAGAGACGAGAGGTTCATTCACCTGAACGAGGTCTCCTGAGAGGACCTTTCCCTATCAGCTGTTCCAGGGAACCTCAGAACAGCTATCGGGCGTTTGGACTGCTCTGCCATTCACGGAGTAGCTCCATGCATTATGTGAACGCCCTACTGCGGACCAGTGGACAACTCTAGGTTGTCCTAGGGCTGGGGTGTCCAGCCCTGACCGGGCAGGGGAAGACCCAGGTAATCAATTGAGCAGCCAGGTCCGGTTATGGAGCAGAGGGGCGGGAGCTCTGTCCTGCGCCTTCCTGGCCCATACACCCCCTTTCCCCTCACCCCTTTTAGTGAAGCCACACCCTCTTTCATTGCACTATGATGTCACTGCACTCTAAAGGGGTGTGGCTAGAATAAATGAGCCAGGACTGCATTTCCTGCCCTGTAAATTTGCTGGCAAGTTTCAGAGGACGCTGCTTGGGATCAAGCCGTCAGTGCCAATTGACATCTTGGCTACCGTTGTCCTATGGTTACCGTACTGTGGGAGTGTGGCCCAACTTGCCTTGGTTTTTAAAATCCCATTTGGCAATGAGCAAGAAACCATTTATATGTTAAGTTTCTTTTGGAAAATGTGGCTCTGATTCCCAATTCCTCTGAGTTTCTAAATGGAGAAAAGGGATCACTTTGCAAAATCATTTTCTCCTGGTCCACAAGAGATGGATTCTCTCTCTAGGTCTTGTCTGTAGATAAAACAAGAGCTATTAATTTCTTCCCCTTTATAGGATTAGTAACCAGGGAAGGGGTGAGCTCTTCCGAACACAGGTAAAGTTGGCCTGAACAAGCGGGAAGGGATATATATTAATTGATAAAGATCAAATAGTAGTTGCACTTAACACAAGCCTTGTCAACCCTAAGGCCACTTTCAGACAGGCCCCTCCCTCACGCATATTTGGGCTGCGGGGTGGTGGTGGTGGTAATGCACAGCCGGTCTGAAAGGCCCCTCCGCGTGGCTTTGGCGGCAGAGATGTACAGGATGCAGAGCAGGAAATTGAGCTCTGCATCCCACGTGTCTCTGCCGGCAAAGCCGGGTGGGGTGGGGGGTGGGGCTTTCCGACCGGCTGCGCCTCCCCCTCCCCCCACAGCTCAAATATACATGAGGGGTGGGGCCATGTCTGAAAGACTTTCTAATAATCCAGAGGGGAATTCTTTTTCTATAGAGAAAAATCTTTTTTACTTCTTTTTCTTACTTTGAAATAAAAAAAAAGGTTGAAAGTTTTGGCCACAAACCACTTACGCTGGAAGTGTCCCATCGAAGCCCACAAGGAGTAAGCGGTTTATGCATCATGGTCTTTGGGGGACCATAATTTAACTCCTGCCCACAGCTGGCCTTAGAATTTGCGTGGTGAAAATAAAATGTGCAGCCCCAGGTGGCCCTTCCCCTATGGCCCCTCGTGCTTGGGAGCACCTTTCACGGGGGCCTTGAGGTAGTCATGTTTGGGATGGTCGCCTCTGGTGGCCCTTTTGTAAGGCCAAAGCCAGTCTTTAAATCTGCACAGCCCAAAATTTGGGGCCCCTGGTGGCCTCCACCTCCTTGAGGGCGCCCTCCATGGGGCTGTGTTTTGGCCCCATGTCCTGCCCTGGTGAAACCAAGGGTCACTGTGGGGTCCTGAGAAAATGCAGGACCCAGAGCAGTGGCCCTGGGTCACCCTTTGGTAAGGCCAGCATTGCTCTTGCCATCTTGATAAAAGAATATTATTTTGTTTTAGGAAAAATTAAATATTACTCACTGAACCAGATTTTTTGTTTGTTTGTTTTTTTGGATGTGCGGTCTTCCTGTGTGTTTGCAAATCACTAAGGATGGCCTCCTACACCAGCCTTAACCTGTAGGCCCAAAGAACATGTTAGGGTGTCATCCTTCAGCCACTTTGTGCCAACCAGATCACACTGTTAGGTATCTAAGGACCAGCCTGTACCTGCCTGAGGGTGTTAATAGGTGTGACGGCAGAACGCTGTCGACCCAGGTTGGGAAAATGCCGGGAACACTGTCTGGATCCAGTCCACTGGCACAACAAACGTGCCAGCGGCCGGGCCATCGAGGAGACACATGGACGTGGGGCCACCTGTCCCCACCCCCGTGACAGGCAGCCATGGCAGCCAATGATGACCACCCTGGTGCCCCCTTCCCTTGCACCAACAGCAGCAGGCTAACACACGACAGCTCATTTAGGCACCGGCATGTGGGCCGTTAGCTCGGGCTGTGACCCCGGAGGTTTCCGGGATCAGAGCCTGGGAGCAATCCTGGGCCAATATTTGGCAGCCAGCCAACAAACGTGACAGTGGCTGACGGGACTAAGTGGGCCGCAGCAGGCCACCATTACGTTTGTTAACACCCTGACTGTCACTTAGGTACTTGGATATCTGCCCAAACCCAGCTGCACCGACTGAAGGGGGAGCTGAACCACAGAGGCCTAGGTAAGGCTGCACTGTGACCCCAGCACAAAGTCAACATTATTCGTTTCCTGACCAACCAAAGGGTAACGTATTTTGTAATGTATAAAGCTTAGTTGTTCTATCCTAAGCCTCCCCCACTCCCAACACCTCTTAACTTGGAAATAAAACCTTCCCATACAGAAAAGTGTCAAATGTATTGATCGGTTTCTCTAATTCCTTATTCTTGTGCATTGCAGACGGAGAGAACATTCAGTGGCTGTAGGCCGGTGTTTCGCATTGAGCACAGCAAGTCCTTCAGTAGCTTCAAGTATTTTCTGCTGGATCCATTAGAAAACATGGCAGACATGCACTTCTAAAGATTGCAACCTGCCTTCGGCTTCTGGCACACAAGACTCTCCTTGAAGCTGTCCACGGGTACTCGATGACAGGCCCTAGTCTGGCGGCTCTAGTCTGGGACCCAATCTTGCTTCCATGAAACTCAGTAAGAACCTTCCTAATGCTCTCCATGGAAGCTGAACTGCAGCCCCCATGAACCTAAAGGTTGTGCTATCTCTTTGGTCGAGCAAAGAATGAAACTTTAGCAGCTCTTCAGCTCTGGTAGACAATACGGGCCACTCCAGGGTGTAAGTCTGTAATGGAGCCTCCCTCTTCTTAGTGGCTACAAGGGGCATCCACGTTTCTCCCCAAGTCTCAGTTACACAATTACCCCTGTATATATATATATTTTTTAGAGTTTTGAAACAAACAAATGCATGAGGGTACTCTGGTCAGTTCCTTGGCTACTGCTGCTTACAATGCCTGTGTCATCTTAAGGAGAGTCGCTAGTTTAAACATACGTCTGTCCTACAGCGCACCAACGTGCAGTGCTTAGAGTCATTTTGAAGTATCCTGAGATGACATATTTCCATCAAGCTAGTAAAGTGTCTTTGATCTTCACTTCAGAGATGTAGCCATTCTGCTTGTGTCTGTAGGACACCAACATCGGTAGTTCAAAAGAGACAGCCTACAAAAAGCAAAAAGAAAACAGCAACCCTTTAATGATTCCATTCAGAAACCACATTCATGGCATTTTAGAAAAAACAAGTGTTAGAATTCATTGGGAGAATTAGTGGCAGCGATGGAACAGAGAGAAAAAAAATGCCAAACTCCATTCACGGTGGGTGGGGTATAACGAGAGAAAGGAAATTGTGTATTGATTTCAAAATATAGAGTAAATTGGGGAATTAATGCCTTTTGATTTGCTCTTCTGTTATTCTCATATTAACTCACTCCAGCCACACCTCCTTTCATGTAATTTAATGGAGCAGTCAGGGGTGGGGAACAGAGGTGAAATGGGTAGCTAATTTTTGAGTATCGTCTCGGGTATTTGATGGACTATCTAATCACCCACTGGATACTTGAATACCCCAAAAAATCTGTATACAGATACTTAGATTCGGTTTGAAACTGAGGATCCAGCGTAATTGAACTGAATAATCCAAAATAATTGAACGGATTCCTCGAATATCTGCTTTGGATGGAACACAAAAAAATGAACAATGGTTATTATCAATTTTGTTGGAACCCGAACGAATATGGTGAATTTGAGAGAAATATTTATTTTGACCAATATGTCTCTCTTGCCTCTAGTTATGGGCATGCGTCCAAAGATTTGGAATGGGGTGTAAAATCTCAAGGCTCGCAACTCTGTGGCTTGGGAAGCAGAACCTTTCGGAAGCACTGGATGCTTCTCCTTAGAGAGGACAGGCTGCTGCTGTAAGATGGTTTACTGGAGCCCAGGGCAGATCAAATGTTCCGACTGTCTGTTTTGGGCAAATGATCAGAACAGGATGGCTGTCGTATCGTCATTTCCCAACCCTTGGTACCAAACCAAAAGGTGGCCTTATTTAACAGAGACTCTTATGAAGTTAGAGAGATTTCTGGAGTAGAAATAGGCCCTTTTGGGGGGAGGGGGGTGGTGGTAATTAAAGCTGGAAACAACCATTTCTTTGGTAATTTGGGGGTAAAGATTATCCAGGCCGTAGTGAATCACCCCAAGTACCCCAAAAATGAAAACTGCGGCTTGCTTACAGCCAGAAGCATTTCCTAGATTGACATGGGTTCTGGTGCAAAAGATGGAATGGGCAGTCGGTACCATAGCTATGTCCCTGCCCATCGCTGGGATCGGAAGAACACAAAGGCGTGAAACAAGACTCGGAACTGGCTAGCAGGGCATTCATCAAGCCCCTCGCAGCCAGAGAGGTTTTCTAAGGATCCTACCCAATTCACGAGAAGAAAGTCCTTTTCAAAAGGGCCGGGTTTTAAATGGGGGTGGGCCATGCGATCAGGTAGCTTGTCTGGGCAAAAGAGGAAACCCCAAAGGATTTGACAGAGCTGAGTAATTTGGATTGCGAGAAAGCATCTGCAGAGAGCACCACCTAGTGTTCAACTAGAGATAGAACAAGCCTGCAGGTTAAAATGGTAAGATTCCCCCCCCCACTCCAAATTCTCCAGGCAACATTTCCAAAATCACCTGAATGATAGATGTGGGGTTACCACCTCCTTCCAGACCTTTGCCAGGAAAAGGTGGGGCCATGGTGGCGGGGGGGGGGAGGGGGGCAAAGGGGAAAGTCATGCCCCTTTGTGTCATAACCACACCCCTTACAGAACACTGCCATGTCATGATGTTCCATGGGGGCAGAGTCACATTGGAAAGGGGGTGGGAAGTCCTTATGGCCCACTGCCTTACATCGCTAGAAGCCCTCCAGGTTACCAGGGAGGGTTTAGATGACCTGTAGAAATTGCCCCTTCTCCTGGAGGCCACTGGGTCGAAACCTGCAGTCGCCGGGTGAGGTGGTAATGCTACTTAGGTGCCCAAGTCACCTATGGCAGAAAGGATCCGGCAATTCGGAAACATTATGCCAAAAGGTAGGAAAGACCACCTCATTGCTCATGTCCCGTCACAGCCTCGGAGGTCAGCTGGGAGTGCCTTCTTGCAAATACAATCTCCCTGCCACGTTTCCACAAGGGCACGCAGAGAGGAAGTCTCAGTGGCTGCTGTACAATTATAGAACTGCCTCCCCTTGAAGGTTCATCTAAGACCAAGCCTGCTCAGCTTCTAGAAGCAACGCAAGACCTTTTTGTTTGGCCAGACGTTCGATAGGCAGGGCTGGCTGTTTTGTGGGGGGAGGAGGGGTATATTAAAATGATCCTGGGGTGGGGAAGGACAGCGTATACGTTTAAATAAAGTGACTGCAATAACGAGAGCAGTTGATAAAGTTCTGCACTCCCAACTAGTAGCCAACTGGTGGGAGTGCAGGTGGGATCAGAAAGACCTGGAAATTCTACCCGAGACCTGAAGCACTTACTTTACACCCCACCGAATCATTACATTAATGCTCGGCGATATGCAAATCCAGACTAGCATGTTAAAAGAGGACATTTATTTAAAGAAAGACGGTTTTTCCCAAGCAAACTGGGGGACTCACAGTAACAGCAAGACGGTCAGTTTGAGCTTCCGCCTGGCTTCTTGTCACAGCTCTGGCCTATATTACATCTGAGAGGGGAAATGTGAATGGAAGATGGCACTTTTCTCTCTTCCTACGGCTAATGGCAAATGGGTTGGCTTAGGAATTAACACGGGTTTGGAATCATCATGGAGCAGGATAGCGTGTATAAGCACATTTGCAACCACACAGTTACAGGATGTCACCAATCACCAATTTCGGTTCGAGTTATTCGGCATTTACACATTTAATTCTGAAAGAAGAGCATGAAATTAAAAAAAAAAAAAAAAAGGAAGGAGAAAGAAGGAAATCTGATATTACCCAGAAGCAACGCTAGCATCCTTTTAATAATGGGGGGTTGTCATTTCATTCCAAATACATTCACTTTGTATCATCAGGCATTTCTTGATCATGCTTCCATTGCCGATTGTCCCCATAGCTTGAACAAACACAGCCTACAAGCACAGCCTGTACCACACTACACACAATAGTGTTGTAGAGCTTTTCCCCCATTGCTATTTTTACAGACAATTCATTCATTAAAAAGGGATGCCAGGCGTTGTACTGTTATGTTTTCCATGGACAGGACCCCACACCAACAGCGGAGAAGATTACAAGAACTCAATTTTAATTGATTTAATTAATCACTTGGTTAGTTTGCGCCTTTTGAACCAACCACCCTAGGACCCGGTACCTGTTATAACACACTAGTCTCGTCTGATAACGTTCTTAAAAGGAGGGGTCTGACGGAAGGTCTAGGCGAAAACGAATCAGACGCCTTCCTCCCTTTTTTCTGTAATGGCGAGGCAAACACACTTAAAGCACACGAGAAAGTTTCATCTACTCGTTGGTGTTTAGAATTTATTCAAAAAAACCACAACTAAGTCTTTAACGTAACTTATAATCGAGAACGTTTCATCTACTCGTTGGTGTTAGAAGTAAATAATAATAATTAAAAACAAAACAGACAAACCCAGCTAATTCTTTACGGTAACTTATAATTTAAAGGAAAACTTTCTGGAGGATAATACGCAAGTCAGAAACGCTAAAATATTAAAATATAGGCTAACTCCTCTCAAGTGTGAGAGTGTGTTAAATAGACACTTTTTCTAAACCTAATTCAAGAGGGCTGAGGGGGTTTAGTGTAGCTGGGAGTTGGGACACTCACTCTCCCTCTAGCAGTGGTGCTGGGTCACAAAGAAGTTGTGATGCTCATTCCCCCCAACTCCAGCAGTGGCACTGGGTCATGCAGAGGCTGCAACTTTCTGTCCCCCTCTAGTGGTGGTGCTGGATCATACAGAGGCTGTGGCGCTGTCTCCCTCTAGTGATGGCACTGGGTCATGCAGAGGCTGCAACTCTCTGTCCCCCTCTAGTGGTGGTGCTGGATCATACAGAGGCTGTGGCGCTGTCTCCCTCTAGTGATGGCACTGGGTCATGCAGAGGCTGCAACTCTCTGTCCCCCTCTAGTGGTGGTGCTGGATCATACAGAGGCTGTGGCGCTGTCTCCCTCTAGTGATGGCACTGGGTCATGCAGAGGCTGCAACTCTCTGTCCCCCTCTAGTGGTGGTGCTGGATCATACAGAGGCTGTGGCGCTGTCTCCCTCTAGTGATGGCACTGGGTCATGCAGAGGCTGCAACTCTCTGTCCCCCTCTAGTGGTGGTGCTGGATCATACAGAGGCTGTGGCGCTGTCTCCCTCTAGTGATGGCACTGGGTCATGCAGAGGCTGCAACTCTCTGTCCCCCTCTAGTGGTGGTGCTGGATCATACAGAGGCTGTGGCGCTGTCTCCCTCTAGTGATGGCACTGGGTCATGCAGAGGCTGCAACTCTCTGTCCCCCCCTAGTGGTGGTGCTGGATCATACAGAGGCTGTGGCGCTCTGTCTCCCTCTAGCAATGGCACTGGGCCACACAAATGCATGACTCTGCTATTCACTTGAGCTGCAAGACCCATCTCTTTCGTGTTTTAAAATCCAGAGAAGTCCCTGCTTCAGTTCCTAATGGCAAAGCCCCAGGGTATATCACCACTATCAATCCACTTATTTATTTCACCACCAAACTTCAGGAGTTCAAACTTGGAGGTTTTGGATACAATGGCAAGAAGGTGGAAGATTCAACCATCCCACTGTGGTAATATTTTTAGTTCTTTTGAAATCAAAGACCAAGAAACGCTGAAAGCACATGACAAATACAGCAAGGCAGAATTACCATCACAAATGCATATAAACCCATCAGGTTTAGGGTCCAGTCTTACCATTTCCTCAGCGTACACTTGCAATTAAAAATGGCGTTCAGGGTCATAGCTTGGCACAATTACTTGACCTCAGGTTGCCCTCTCTTACACCCAGCACAAAAAACTTTGTTTCCAGGAACTCAAATAATTTGTGGCTCATCAGGATGCCAGAAGCACCCTCTGGGAACTGGAATGTTTGTATAGAAATCATCACATGACTGGCAAGGCAATCTCGATGTCAATGAATATTTTAAATAAATAAATAACATAATAAAACGAGCAAAATTCACCACTGGTGTCAACTGTTACAGTTCCAAATGTCACCAAAATTTCACCAGCTGAGGTATTTGGCCCAAAAGTAGAGGCTGGATTCTCTTTTCTGTAAGGTGCCTTCAACCTTTTGCCAAACGCATGGATTGTCTAATTCCTAAATAATAGCAGCAGCTTCCTAACACTGCATAGGACAAGTATCATAAACTAGGCAAGATGGGGTGATTTCAAGAGGACCCAAGGGAAAAGGAGAGGCAAAATACATTGAAATAGAAGACACATTAGCAGCGATTCTCCATCAAGAGGAAGGGCAAGCAACAGAGCAAGCAAGGAGTATGGATTAAGAAAACAAGTCACCTTATTCGCTCCAAGAAAAGCTGTGATTGCTGGAGGTTTGAGAGAGCATAAAGATGGTAGACGTTCCTGAGGAAGGAAGGCGTGTCGTTACCTAGGTCGCAATGCCACAGAGACAGAGAGAGAGGAATAGGAGAGAAAGAGAGAAATGCAGAAGCAAGGGAAACATGAATGCACTTTCCATATCAAAATATTCCCACAGAAACATTCAACAATAAAGGCTGAGCAGAGAGAGGAAGGTGAATTGCTTAGAAACAGGGACAGAGCAGAGGGAAACAGGGACACCCATGAGTCAAGAGACAGCTACGATGGTCACAGCTTCCCATGACACTTTGGGAACTCCCTTTTGAAAATTTACCCGTTGGCACCCAAGGGAGGCAGTTTCCAAAGGCATAAGTGCAGCAGGTGCCCTGGCTGTCCCTTGGGCCTTTGAAAACTTTTCTTCTTCACCCTTATGCAGAACTGGAACGGGTATTTGATTTATTATGCACGTGTAATAACCACATTTTCAAGTGCCCAACAGGCTGCCCATGATCATGTACCCGATTACCTGGAAAAACCACGCTTTATGGTAAATCAGGAAGGGAAAATAATGAAAATCAGGATGGTAATTCAAAAAATCAGGACTGGAAGGTGATATTCCAGAACTTTGGGAAAACCATAGGGCACTAATCAGGTATCGATTAGCACCTGATGGCGGTGGGTCAGGTATACCCATTTCTGTGGTTACGCATTTCATCTCTGCCTCTTCATAAGCACCTAGGTAGATCAATCAATCTAATTTTCATTTTTAAAAATTCATAGAAATGGTTGGGTCCTCTACAAATGTTGAAAACCGGGCTTCACCCTTAAGCGGCTAACTCTCCTAATGGAAGGCACTCAATACGCCATATTGTGGTCTTTGAAATGGGATTGTAGCAGGGGGTCTTCCCAGGGTGACACAGAGATGCTGGGGTGTCACTCAAGGAAATTAGCTCCATCTGCTGCCACGCCTATTCAGCCTGAGCCTTGGCTGAATCCCCCTCTGAGGAAGGGGGTACCCTCCTATAGGACCCAACACAAGCAGTCCAGAAGGTATTAGTCCACAGTCCTTGATTAGACTCTTGTGTCCAGTGTACCTGGGGCTGCCGGCTCAGTCGCCTCCAGGTTGAGTTTCTCACAGTTCAGGAGCAACACAACATCCACCACCAACCTTTGTCCATCTAGCCAGGCCTCCAAGCCCCAGGCTCTGACCAAGTCTTCCCCACTAGGGATGGGCAAACGCGGTTCGGA
>QEPC01011901.1:21747366-21786629 GCA_003113815.1 Sphenodon punctatus | reverse complement strand
TCTCCATCCAAAACTCCGCTGCTGAGGTCATCCACTCGACCCGTCACTTCGACCACGTGCAGCCTCTCCTCTCCTCTCCTCACTGGCTCCCCGTCCCCCAACGCATCCTTCACAAACTCCTGGTATTCACTCACAAAGCCCTTCACAGCCTGGCTTCCCCTTACCTCTCAGCCCTTATCTTCTTACACACTCCTGCACGCACTCTCCGCTCCTCCTCTGTCCCTTCCCTCGCTCTCCCTCGTCTCCCCTAACCGCCTTTGCCCCTTCTCCCTTGCTGCTCCCTATGCCTGGAACTCCCTCTCTGCCCACATCCGCCTCGCCCCCTCCCTCCGCACCTTTAAATCCCTCCTCAAAACCCACCTCTTCCTCACTGCCTTTCCCGACGCTTGCTAGAACTTTCCTCTCAACATTTACAGTCTGCCCTCCCCGTGACTGCAACCAAGCCAAGCACGTGCACCTGAGACTTCGCATCCACTTGAATGTTTTTATCCCTTGTCTCTCCCTATGTCCCCTCTCCTTGTCTCCCCCCTCCGTGTCTATTAGATTGTAAGCCGTAGGCAGGGACCACGTCTATCTCATTGTTCTGTAAAGCACCAGGTACACAGCTGGTGCTAAACAAGTGCTAATAATAATAATAATAATAATAAATAAATAAATAAATAAATAAAATTAAGGGTGGAAGTGGAATTCCCACCAGTGTGGGTGGTTTGATCTTTCCGATTGGAATGGATGAAATTTCATCCTGATCTCTGACCAGAGCAATCACAATAGGTTTTGCCATTGGGCGCATACACAAAATGGCTCCATCGTAAATCCAGTTAAAATTTTGCTAGCCTTTCAATTTCCACAGAAGTGGAAAGGGATCATTTCAAATCAGTCCTAGGCCAAATTGTTGCACAAATTGCCTCTGCAGGCATAGAATTGCAGGCAAAGGGAGGAGTCCTGTGAGCTAGCCTGCCAGGATTATGAGCTAGCCAGTGAGATGCCGGCACTGGTAATTACTGGCATATATTCTGGGGCTGCGAAGCTCGGTGATACAACAGCTGAAGAGGAGGAAGCCGTGCCCATGCGCGGGAGAAAAGAGGCCCCTGAGAATAGGTAGCTGTGGTATTCTGTAAGGGTTTTGTTTGGTTTTTTTAAATTCATGAGATGTTCAAAACTGATGCAATGATACGCTGGGAAATTCATTTAAGATTTGCGCCATGTGTAGGATTTAGTTAATAGGAATAAACTGTTTTTAATTCTGTCCTCACAGAATTTGGGTTTCCTGCTTGCAAAGTTTGGGGGGGAATTGAGGAATATCTGCAGCCCAATTTTAACTGCAAACGAAAGAAGAGCTAAGGCAACAGATGCACTAGCAGAGCACACCAGGCTCACAGTTACAACCACATCAAATACGGGAGCGAGTCCAGATAGAGCTGGATTTTTATGCTTCGTTATTTGAAAGTAACTATCGTTTCATTTAACACACATCCGAATGATATTCCTCTTATGTCATTGAAAACAAGCTGTACAGCTAAGAATGCTTTGTATTCCTACACTTTGCTTGGAATCAAAAGAGTGAAATTATCCGACCAGAACCCTGCCACCCGCTTACCAGTAGTTTGCAACCCTAGACTAAACGTACAACTGGGAAATAAATGGGCAAGGTTAGAAAGCTGTACAGCGTAGCACGCAACAGGACAATGGCTGAGCATTAGCAGAGGATAACAAAGAAGGAGGCGGTGGTTCAATAAGGCTGCCAGACGGAAAACAGCTTCTTGGGGCGAGGGTAAAAAAAACATAGTCTTTGGTTTTTTAAAGGCGTGTAGTAAGGGTGGGACTCAGGGGGAAATTTGGTGATTTTTTTTTCTAGTTTCGGTTTTCATGAATGTCAGATTTAATTTCAGTTGCAGATTGTTTGGTTTCGGATCTTTTTCAGCCGTAGTGAGTGCAACCAACGAAGACAAGACAACACACACAATATCAAAGAAAGTGCAGCGAACTGAACTGCACAGGAGTTGGGAGTTACGCTGACGCTGAAGTCAATGCCCAAAATCACTGCAAAAAATCCCAAACGCAAAAGATCTGCAATGGCTTGATTTACGGATTACAGTTTAAAATCCGAAACGGGTCATTTTCAGATGATTTCGGTTCTATCCGAAACTGAAATTCCCACTGCTAGCATGTAGGTTTCACTCGCCTTTGGATACTGGTGGGGAGGGGAAAGGGAAAAGTAAACCAATTCTTAGAATTTTAAAGGATTTTGAATAAAAATCACTTTGAAAAGCCTCTCTTAAAACTAGAGCTGAAATAAGTACCCACAAAAGCGGGTGTGCCCATTGAATTTCCAGTACCCAAATCAAACCGAAGTACCCAACCTGGTATTTGATCAGGCACCTGAAACACTGACAACCGGTGTACCAAAATACCAGTTTTCATCTCGATTTCGGGATTATTATTTTGGAGCTTGGGGTAATTTTGAGCACTTGAAAAATAGGTAACTGAAATTTCAGGGGTTTTTGACTGCTCAGTTGGTATTTGGGTATCTATTCAGTTCTCCGAAACAGTACCAGAAAATGTGGATACCCAGGGGTACCAAACCAGGAATCTGATTCAGCTCTAGTTAAGACTGCCCCCGCCCCCAACCTCTTTTCAGTCTTTCCGCTAGATTATTTTTCAGAAAAAATCTTACTTCGTCCAACTATTTTCTCTTTTTCATTTTTGAGAGACCACATGATATGGACAGGTCCAGCTCTTTTCACTAGCTAGGGCTGTATTTAACCATAAATGCTAATAAATAATAATAATAATAATAAATTGTGTCACATGGACAGTACTTTTGATTCACTTCTTTGTTGTTTTGCAAGCAAAGGGAAGAATATGATTAACCTAGGAATGCCCACCCCATGGATTTCTACCAGGATGGGTCAGGTCAACCTCTCAGAAGGACATAAGCAACTTGTAATTGAAAAAAAAAACCATGCGGCCTAGTAGCTCATCCCTTACCTGATGGCTTGCTCTTTTCACGTTTTTAAAAACTATGAGGAGGATCTCGGGGAAAAGGCTGATGACAATGAGGAGAATTATTGCCAGCCAGGTGGATACAGAAGTCAGCATGTGAGCAAATATAAAATACATTCTTTGCTGCTTCAAGAAAGGCCTGCAACAGAAGGAATATAAAAGGGTGTGAGATAAGCTCATTAGCTGCAGCAGGGTAAGCAAGGCACACTTAGGGTACAACAAATTGGAGATGGGGGCACTGCTTGACACTCAAGTCTAAAATCAACATTTGCCTGAGGAAGGGCTCTGTGTAGGGTCAGCACAAAGGTTCCTCCTGAGTCCTTCAGGCTCTGGTCCAAAGCATTCATAATGCATCAGGGTTTCTCAGACAATCTATTATTGGCAAGTTCCACTGTGTGCAGTCCCGTGTGGTCAGCCCACCCAGCTGCATCTTGCTGTCTCCCCCCCCCAGGACAAACACTCTGGACAGCTCCCTGTCTCTTGGAGCTAAACTCCTACCTGGTGTCTGGCTCCCTGCAGAGCAGACTGACTAGCGATCAGAATATTCTGCTTTTATAGCCCCACAAGGAGGCGTGGCCAAGTTGACAAGCTGGCCCTCTTAAAGGTACCCCTCCCAGCTCGGTCACAAGATCACACAACCTGCATGTTGCACACCCAAATGGTGGTCTTTTTTTTTCTTTTCTTAGTTTCTTTTTTTTTTTTTTAAAAGTCATTGAAAAAGATACTTGCCAAATGATTCCTCCCCAGAAGAATGAGAAAAACACGTAAAAGGCCAAGGAGCCCCAGATAACAAAGTGGTTCATCCAAGTCCAAAATCGAGTGTCTAAGGCCAGCTAAGAATTGAAAACAAAAACAAAAAAAACCACAACCCACAAATGAACAGCGGTTACAAAGTGTCATTCGCTTCACAACTGTCACTGGAAATGGCAGGAAACATACTTTACAGTAAGTACACACCCACCCACAGAGTAGAAAATGTTTCAGAAATGAAGATTCCACAAACATACCCTAACATCTTATACAATTATTTAAACCAAATCAGGGAAATCTCAGGCTCTGGGGCCAAATGTGGCTCATGGCTAGTTTTTAATTTGACCCAGTTCTTGGATCTGACCCCTGGATCCAGTTTGACTCTCCTCTCCCTCCTTCCCTCCCCCCAACACCAGAAAGCAGAGCTCAGGGGAAGGGAGCAGAGATGAGGGCATGCACACAAGGAAAGGGGATTGATCAATGGCACAGATCCATGAACTGGATCCGCCTCATTTCAAGGGTCCCCCTGCCCCCAACTTCTAAGTGGCCCCCCAAGAGCTTGTACAAGTTTTCCAAGTGGCCCCTGGAAAGGAAATGGTTCCCCATCTCTAACTTAGGGCCTATTCTCCTTGGGCCCGGGAGGAGCCATGGTGCGGGGGGATGGGTGGAGGCTGCGGCGGGTGCGCGGCCACATCTCCACGCACAGAAGCACCTCCATTTTCTTCAGTGCCTCCATGCGTAGGGATCGATGGAAATGGGGGGAGCGCGGGAGAGCGCGTGCACCGCCACTCATCCCCATTGACAGCTGTACGGATGCTCCCCCCCTCGCTCACCTATGTGGGTGGCGGGGGTCTTGTGTGAAAAGGGCCTTATACCCTACATTATTGAACCCTATATCAAAAAAACATATGGGGGAAATTAGAATCAGGAATTCAATTAAAATAAAGGGAAATTTACTCACCTTTAGGGTAACAGTGAACACCAGTATTGTAAAAATCATTGTTCCGAAGGTCCAGTTTCCAAATACCTGAAAAACACGTTAACCACTACATATAGCTGTCTGTCTCAGTGAAAGAGGGTAAAATAATCACAGAGTTGTAATGACAGTTGCTAAGTAGAGGGACATTCGACAAAAACAAGTAACTGTTACTCTGGGTTGAAATAGATACAAATCCTTACCCACCCATTAACAAGACTCGGGGGCCCATAGTCACTGCATTTTCCCCCGTTAGTGGCTATGGGGAAACACAGCAAACATGGGTCCCTCACAATACTTCAGAAATCACACAGTAATACATGAACAATTAACTCGTTGGGGAAAAGCAGAAGTGACCGCGTCCGCCGCGGCAACACAACCTGGCTCGGGTCAGGAAGCCACCGCCGACATGGTCCAGACCACGCCGCCGAACATATGTTCTCGTGGCTGGGAGGGAGGGAGCACGGGGAGATGCACGAATGTGTGGCTGTTCAGCCCCACCCCCAGGCTGCAGCCAGCACCCTGCCCTCCACCATGACAGGCAGCCTGATGACCCTCCTTCATGGAGAGTCAGTCACCATGACAGACCTGACCCGGGCCAGCGGGAACAGATAGGTGAACACGCGTCGGCCCGCTTGGTTGGCACTAGCCTGGGCTGTAACATTCACCATTTGCTGGAGTGGAGGTGAGAGTCCGGGCTAACTGTCAACACGTCCGGGGTCAGTCTGGGTGAACATCTGCTGGCCAGGTAACGAACGTGACAGTGGCCCGTGGGCCAAAGCAAGTTACGGTCACGTTTGCTTTTACGCATTGTTGTGAGAAAAACAAAATATACTACTAAAAGATCATTAGCACATTCCCATTGTGGCTTGGACGCTATCTACTCAAGTTTGTGCTTTCTGAGATTGGGGATCTGTCAAAGTAGCTGCAGTTTTTTCTATATTAAAATGCCTTTCCCCCACCCCCTCATTTCCGTTCGGTAATCAGTCCGTTCAAATTAAAGCATTCCACTTTTGGCTTCTCTGCATAACAAAGGAAAGCAGATACCGCATTTAAATCCAAATGGTGGCAATGAATGGGACAGATGCTTACCAAAGGCTGTCAAGATCTGAATGCATACATTAAAACAGAAAGTGAAATGTAAAAGTTTTAAAAAATACAAAAAAACTAAAGGCGCGAAGAAGAATTCAATCAAACATACATGGGGCGTATGATTAATCGCCAGCAAATATTAACGGAACATGGTTTACAAGGACCTAGTCACGTTTTATTTCTAAGTGTCACACACCCCTAACCTCTGATTATTTTTATGGCGTGCTGGTGTAAATTTGTTGAAATCAATACGTAACACACTCGTTAAGAAGTACATAGTTACTGTATAGTGACTGAGCTGTGTGTGACAGATTTTAAAAAAAAAACAAATCTCACTATTTCGTAGGGCTAACTTGCGATTTCAGACCATTTACAGTCAACAACTCTGTCCCTATCACTTTTGTCATTTCAAAATCAGTGAATGAATTGAGTGCCACAGATTTCAAACACAAATCTCATAACTTTGAGGGGCAGACTCATGATTTTCAACCCTTTGCGCTCAACAATCCTGTCCCTATCCCTTTTGTAACAGTTATCACTCTAAGGCCATTTTGACATGGATGGGAGGGGGGGGATGGGTGTTCAGCCATGGTGGGTGGAGGTGGGTGGGTGTCTCTTTACACGGACACACACCCACGGGGCTTCTTCCGGTTTTCCAGAGGAGGTGGGTGTGCGTGGGAGCGCGCACACACAAACACCCACCGCTCGTGGTGTTCACACGGGCGAACACCCGGCACACACCCATCCCCCCACCCATCGCCGGCCATTGACACAGATGCCCACCACCACCACCACACACCCGCCCAAGCACCGAGCGGTGGGTGGGGCTGTCCATGTCAAAACGGCCTAAGTTTAGCCCACAATCTGCAAAGCAGTTACTTCAGAGCAGTCCCACTGAATTCCAGAGATTTTCCAGATCATGGCCTTAATAATTTCTAAATGGTATCCGTGATGCTCTGGAAGAGACCTCAAGCATATGGCAATAAAAGAATTCTTCCTAGTTTGGTCTACGGGTCTCAAATGTGTTGGGTATTCTGCCAACATTTTTGTTGATATAGTACAAGACAAGACTCACATTTCACAGAAAGATACAGGAACATACTACACTAAGCACACAGAAATGCATTAGACAAAGTGGGCTTAGATAGACTTTTCTTTTCTTTTTTTACCTTTCCATTGTCCTCTAAAGATGAATTTTGAAAGAGAAAATAAACCCCAAAGAAAAACACAAGTCCCTCGAAGGTGCCTAGGAAGGTCCAATACAAGAAGGGCTTCCACTGCAGCATTGCATTATCAGAAATTCTCCTGCCAAAAAATAAGGATAATAATTAAACAAATAAAATCAGCAGACTTTTAATCTGTGCATCCAGATTTGTAATATGTATCTTTGAAAAAAAGAGCCTCTTCCTGCTGTAGCCTTTTAAGATCATCTTTGATGCCTTTTGTCCTAGTATACAAACTATGTGCAGTATTAGATAAGAGAGCTAAGTAAGAGATCTCGGTGCATCTAGAGAACATGATGTGCCAGATAGAATGGGTACAGTTGGATGTTGTCCAGCTGCTTTATGTCATACATTCTTATAATGCCAGAAACTCTATAAAAGCCTTACTGGAGCTTTATTTCATTGAGTACTGTTCCCTGGACACTACTTCTGTTCCACTGTTCTTTGCAAACAACTACTTCTCTATCGTGATCTAAGAACTATCTTTCTTTTGTACTTAATACTTTAAGTCTCTTTTGTAACTCTGTATCTTTATTGTAATGTACTTTTACATCTTATTAAGTAAAGCAAAGTAACTAAGATTTGAGCTTTATTGCAGTTTTGGTAAAGAGTTTCTTTCCTAGTGAAGTAGCCAGGTACAAGAGACTCAAAGTAATAAGATCCTGATATTAGGTCCAAGACGTCCCCAGGACCAAAATTCAGTTTACACGATTGTCAGCCTCCACCGACCCTCATCGGGGAGCCGGCACTCTAGGGGGCTCCAGGAAGCCGGACCAGGACGGGAGTCCCAGGGGGTCATGTGGCTGCCGAGCGCCAATGAGCCCAGCAGGCAGGGAACCAGGACGTCACCGGTAGAAACAACCCCGGCAATGACGTCGGCGAACGCCACAGGGCCCTCGGCCACGCCCCCAGCAATCCCAAACCTTAGAGCTTCACCTGCCTTCCCAGAGCCACCCCGGACCACGCCCCTGACACTGATGCGCCGCTCGGAGCATCTGCGGACATGTACGGGGGTGGGGCCTTGCACATAAACACCGGCGCCGCATTCAGAGCGGCGCTGGTGATTTCAGAGAAACTGGCCCCCTTGCGTTTGCTCCCCTTTGACTCCTACGTGCCTGATAAGTTAGAGCTTGACCTCAGACAGCGTGTGTGGACCTTCCTTCCTGCAACCCATTGGAGTGAACCCTGAGTGAGTGGAGGAGCGAGTGGTGAGTGAGAGTGTGTATGGGTAAGTCCCCCCTTCCTTCCCTTCCAGCCCCTCCCCCCTTCTGGGGTAGCACAAGAGCATGTGTGGTCCCGCTTCCCTCCTCTCAGTCTAAGGTGGGTCCCTTCCCTCACCTCACCTCTCCGCACGAATTTTCCCTGCCCCATCGTCTTCCCCAGAGTGTGTGTGTTAGGGTGTGTGGGGGTGCCTTGTGGCCTCTCTGGATCAGGGCGCCAATGATGACAGAGGCCTGTTCTCTTTGACTAGAGGTAAAAGCCAACACTCTATCCTGATGGGCACAATCGTCCCCCACCTTCCGTGTAACCGAGAGAGCCTTTCCACGACGGTACCGTGTGCCTGGAGGCTGAGAGTGGTTTTCCCTGAGTTCTCCCTCCCTGGTGACAACGACACAGACTAAAAACGACACAAACCAAAATAAGATTGCTAGTCCAGGGCGTGGCACCCAGTTTGGTTTGATGATACATTTACTTTTCACCTTTGGGAGAGTAAGGTTCAAATCCTGATTTGATATAAGCCAGTTGGGCTATTTTCAAAATTCCCATGTTGCTAAACCACTACACAACTTAGCACAGGGATAGCCAAGACACAGATTGTGATGCACTGGTAGATCACGAGCAAGTCTCCAGCAGGGGTGTCAACAAACACAACAATACCCGCCCCCCCCCTCCTCCCCGGATACCTGTCCACCTGCCTGTGTATTAGGGGATCACCAGATGTTCACCTGCAGCCCCTACCCACCCCACTCACAGCGGGGTCTGGGAGCATGCTGACTCTGGCGCATGAGTGAATGCTGGCTACACTGGGAAAGCATGCGCTCATGTGCCTGCATCCCGTCAGTTCGGTTACAGCCGTGCAGACATACAGCACCACAGAGTCATGGACAAAAAGCCTAGAGCGTCCGATAAGCGATCGCTTCTCTGTGGAGGTTGTGGAACGTGACTGGAAAAAATCTGTGATGTTCGTCGCACTAAACCTGTGAGTGGGGGCCACACGGACCGAACACGGACTCCAGCAAGCTAACATCTCATTTGCTTACACCCTAGATCACGGTGTGGAGAGAAGGATCATTGGTGGTCGCCCGCCTCGCCCGGAGAACCTCCAAAAAGGCTCCCACGGACGATCTCAAGGGTCGCACGGGCACATGGGGAGTGAGGCGGTCCCGCAGATAAGCAGGGTCCAAGCCGTGAAAGGCTTTAAAGGTTAAAACCAGCACTTTGAACCTGGCCAGGTGCTTTATAGGCAGCCAGCGCAGAGCCCGGAGCACTGGTGTCATGTGCTCCCTGCGACCCACCCCCGTCAGGAGACGGGCCGTGACATTCTGCACCAGCTGCAGCCTCTGGACCAGCTTCTCGGGCAGCCCCACGTAGAGCGCGTTGCAGTAATCCAGCCTCGAGGTGATGAAGGCATGAATGACAGTGGCGAGGTCGGAGTCTGAGAGATACGGCCAAAGTTGCCGAACAAAATGTAACTGCCGAAACGCCACGGCCACAACCTGAGATTCCAGGCTGAGCCGCGAATCGAGGAGCACACCCAGACTCCGCACTTGAGAGACCATGGGAGGGCGAACCCCCCAACAAGAGGAGATTCAACCACCCCCAGGTCCCCCCCAAGCCCTCGCCCACCATCACCACCTCCGTCTTGTCAGGATTCAATTGCAGATGGCTCAACCTCATCCAGGTCCCCACAGCTGACAGACACTGGGAAAATAAGGAGACTGCATGGCCTGGGTCGATGGAAAAGGAGAGGTAGAACTGAGTGTCATCAGCATACTGATGCCACTGCATGCCCTGAAACCCCCTCACGATCTCCCCTAACGGCTGCATATAGATGTTAAACAAGAGGGGGGACAGAATGGCACCCAGGAAGAGCAGGCTTCAGATCATGGCGCCATCCCTATCCTTGCGTGCAAGCCCTCACCTCTGCTCTCTTTAACCTGAGCTCAGTCTTTCAGTGCTTGGGGGTAGGAAATGGATCCAGGGGCCAGATCCAGGAACTAGAAATGGGGCATCATCCATGTGAGAGAGCATCCCGTGTAAACGTGGAGGTGCGTGGGTGCGTGCTCTTGCGACCTACGCATCCCCCCCAACCACACACACACACGAAGCAACCAGCGAAAACGCCGGTTGCTCTGTTCGTAGAATGGGTGGGGATGAGTGTGCGCCCGTGTGCACCCCTTCAGCGGCACGACCACGGACCGCCCCCCCCCCCATTTAAAAAGGGCCATTAAAAACTAGCCATGGGCCGCATTTTGCCTGAGGTTCCCCACCTCCGCTTTCAAGATTAGTCGAGCTACTAAAAACATCCGGCTAACTAGCAAAAAGGAAATCCTACTAGTTTCCCTTCCTTTACCCCTACAAGCGTGTTTTGCCAGTTTGCAGCGAGAAGCATTTCGGCAAACGCCGGGCTGTTTGCAGGAGGGGCGGGGTACAAATTTATAAAATAAATAAATAAATAAATAAATAATGCCTATCATTCTATTTTGCAACGCAAAGCCTCGCCGGAAGCCAATCAGTCTGCGGTAAAAGCAACAGCATACTAAGCAAAGCTGTACCGCAATCGGTATTTGATTGCCTCAGAATCGATTGGCTTATCACAGGGCTACTCATTCTGGCTAGAAGAGCAGCAAAGGAGTACAAGGATGCATGCGCCCTCTAGAGGCATGTCGAGGCCCTGCAACACTTCCTATAAACAGCATTTCTACCGTTGTTTCGGGAGTTGATAACTGCAGCGCAGCAGCTCTGCAACGTATATGGCAGCGCCCCCCCTTGTATTCAGTGGCACATACCAACCCATGAATATTCAAAGAACAGTCAACGTATTCCACAATTAGCATGCTTTCCCTTAGCCTGACTTGCCCTCCTGGTCACGCAGATACGCTTAGCGGATGTCCTTACTACACACTGGCAGACAGCTGTAAGAAGTAGCAGCTAAAAATATTGCAGCAGTTCCTTGGCAAACAGTTGCAAGACTTCCCCACCGGTAAAGTTGATACTTTATTTCTAAAAAATGATGCCAGCAGCCATCCTCATCCATTTACACTCCAGCCTTATTTGGAAAGCGGAGGCTTCAAAGAGACGGTGCAAGCCGCGATTCCTATAGCGACTGGCTACTTCTGGTGTATCTCAAAGCCCACACCCGCCCGTCTTTTCAGGAAGCACGTTCTTCAAGCCGGTAAGACCAGCCGCTCGTCTAAAAGCGGTCTGAAAAATGGAGGGGGGGAAACCCTGGGACATATTAGATCTACGTTGGGTCCGATCCCACAGTCTGCAGATTCCATGTGGATGTGAATTGCCAGCACGTTGTGACATGCGGCTTGCTCACGGGGATCCGCAGATGGTGGGATTGCGCCCGTTGTATATTGTGCGCAATTGGACACCCTGGGCCAGGTTGTCAGCAGCAGGAACTGAACTGGGGAGCTCATGCTTCATCTGCATGAGCCTCAACCCTCTAATGGCGTTTTCAATGACAGGACAGCCCACATTACATTAGCACTCACTGGGTGGGTCTTCACTGGCTCGCCTAGGAAGCGTTTGCCTGATGTTAGCCCGCTCTTCCCTGCAGCCCCCACCCAATCACACGCACTCTCCACTCACAGCATCGTCCAAGGACATCATAAGCCAACCATGCGGGCCGGGGTGTGCTAGTGCGTGCCCACGCAGCCACCTCACGGATGTTCGGTTTGCCCGTAGCCTTGCCCGCACCCAGGCCTGCCAGCCCCGTAGAGTCGTGGCTAGCGTGGCCTGAAATCAAGTGGCCGCAGCTCTCTCCTCTGAGATGGTGACTCTCGCTGCCCGGCCACCGCCTGTCAATTTCATCCCGGGATTCGGCTGGATGGTGGCAGCAACCTGGGCTGAAGAGAACTGGGAGCAGCGCAGCCGGAGCAGGAACGGACCAGGTGGCAGGGAGTCCGGGATGGAAGTGACAGGTGGCGGCCGGGCAGTGAGGAACCTAAGTGCCTTATTGACTCAGACCAATAGACAGTGGCCAATCTCGGTCTCTTGGGAGAAGTCGCCAACAGGTCACAATGGGGCAACACCATTTCCTGTTGTTCCGGCACTCAAGACGAAGCTGCCAGAGCAGCAGACAGGAGAGGAGAGCGCTGCCGCTGCTTCTGATGAAAAGGGGTGGGTCACAGACCGAGAAGGCTTCGTCCCTGGCTGTTACACCCCCCTTTCCTGTGACTGCTTCTCGCATTCCCTGCCACCCGGTTGGTTCCCACTCCCAGCCACTCTCTCGATCCCGGGTTGCCGAGTCCTTTCTCGCAACCAGGTTGTTAATTTCATTCTGGGTTCGGCGTGCATTCCCTCCTGCAGCCGCCCAAGCACGGGAGCGCTGCTTTGTAAGGAAAAGGGGGGGCCTCTTGCAGTGATCCCCCATTCCATCAGAGGCCACATTCACACCTGATGCGGTGGCGACGGCAAAAGACCCGCGAGGCAAAGACGCGACGGCGGGGAGTACCGCCGGTGCGAACGGGGTTCTGCCGAGACGTTTCTCTCGTTTGTCAAGGCTGAATTTTCTGCCTTGACAAGCGAGAGCAAAGTCTCAGAACCCCGTTTGCACTGGCGGTACATCCAGGAACTGCTTCCTCCCCGCTGCCACGTCTTTCCCTCGTGGGTCTTTTGCCACTGCCGCGTCAGGTGGGAAAGTGGCCAGAGCGAGAACTGGGGAGAGGGACAGCGCTGAACGGCACAACCTGTGGCGGCTATCAGCAGCGCAAGGAACGCGGGCAGAGGGCTGCTCATTTATCAGCTTGACATGCTAAAACGTGTGAGTGGCGGCTGCCTGGTCCAGTGGGCTAAGTGTCTCGTTTGAAAATACCCTAAGCTAAAGGACCTGGCTCGGTAAGCTCTGTCGGCTTTGTCAACACCGCAGCACGAGACGAGGCACCACACCAACCCTGTGGGGCTACGTTTCTATTACATTAAGTTATCATTTCCCTCTCCCCCTTTTGCTACAAGCTCGCTTTAGTCCGACAAATTTACAAAGGGATTTCCAGGCCCCCCCCACAATCAGGTGAGGAAAGTTTTAATTATTATTAATGATGATTGAGTTTCTCCTGACGAAGGCTGGCAGGCTTATAAAAGGTGACAGCCACTGTTTTACAAACCTAACGACGGGAGTCTTGATGGGAAAGGCGGGTGCAGACAGACACAGAGCGGTCTCGACACACCGAGAGGCCAATCTTGGGCTGCGTTGCATGTTGGGACATAAGGACATGAGAAGTGCCAGACCGGGTCAGACCAATGGTCCATCTAGCCCAGCATCCTGTCTCCGACAGTGGCCAGTCACGGTGGCTTGGGAGAAGCACCCAACAGGTCACAATGGGGGATCCATTCCCTGTTGTTTTCCCCCAGCTCCCGTCATGTTCCATGATCCTGTCTGGCTAATAGCTGCTAATGGACCGATCTTCCAGAAACTTGTCCAAACCTCTTTTAAACTCAGCTCTAGTACTGGCCCTTACCGCAGCCTCTGGCAGTAGATTCCACAACCCAATCATAAGTGAAAAAATATTTTCTTTTACTTGTTTTAAACTTGCCCCCCATGAGTTTCATGGAGCGTCCCCTAGTTCTAACACTAGTTGAGAGGGTAAATAACGGCTCCTTGTTTATTAGTTCCACGCCACTCATGATTTGATAGACCGCTATCATACGTGAGAGAGAAAGAGTGAGCGTCTTTGGAAATGACGTAAGAAGGTTTGCATTCCCGCTGGGGAAGGTGTCACTTTGAGCAGCTCCGAGGGCCACGCAGAAGCTGGGGACAGAGGTGTTCAAGGGGTGCGCTCTGGAAGATCATAGATCTGTACTGTGAGTCATAGATCCTTGTGTGCAAGCTCTCATCTCTGCTCCCTTACCGTAAAACTTGGGTTTTTCAGTGCTTGGAGGTAGAAACTGGACCCAGGGGGCAGATTGAAAGGGGTCAAATAAAAACTAGCCACAATCCACATCTGGCCCCGGAGCGTGAGGTCCCCTGCCCATCTTAGCCTCACCCCTTCCTCCTAATTATCCTTCATTATCAGCTTGTGATTAGCTGGCTAAGAAGTCACATAGCTCAGTTAGAAATCGGGTAGTAAGCTGGCCTCCCAATGAGACGTTCTTCCATCCAGGTTTTCCCTTCCCCCCAGAAAGGGACGTGCCACTTACAGCCTAGCATGCACAGTATCCAGCTGCTGGCTAGTTTAAAGGATTTGGGGATCACAAGGCAGAATACAAATCCCTTCAGAGAAAAGAAATCAGCAGTGGGAAAATAGGACCGTTCAGCATTTTGAAAAGACATATCCCACAGGCTACCCCTAGACCACCCCTCTACCAAACCCCATTAACTACCCCTCCCCTATGTGTCAACCATCTTCTCCCACCAACTCCCATGTACTTGTACAACTCATGCCCCCGCCTCACACGATCCCCTTTCCATCCCCCCACACACCATTTCACCACCACACACAGCCTTCTGTTCCCCCATGTGATCTGCCTCATCCTTCCCCGCCCCTCCATGGTCCCATTTAGTGCTGAAATACACAGCCGCTATCTAATTCACAAGTACTACTGATTTTCTTTCTTTCATTTTTTGGGGGGTGGGAAAGAGAATAACACTCCAAATATCCAATGGAGTATTTGCACCAAAACCAATATTCATGAATATTCCCCCATCTTTTTTAGTCATTTCCACAGTTTTTCACTTACTCCATCGGACATTGGGTTGAATAACTGGATATCCAAACAAAAAAAAAAAAGACCAGCTCCGCCCCCAACCCTCCGGAGCCGGAGGTGGATCCCTGAACGAAGTGAGGTATCAATATGGTGGCCATACCTCCCCTTTAAAAGAGGACACTTATTTTTCCATAAGTATCCTCTTTTAAAGGGGAGGCATGGCCACTCTAGGTATGAGCGGTATTTCGTATTTGTTTTGCCAGCTCCCAAGTGAAGCAGACCAATCATTTCATCTCTAGTCATTCACCCTCGCTGCGTCCCATGTCTCCCAACTGCACTGTCTACAAACACACTCCACTGCAGCTATCACTTAACTACGGCCACCCTGCATACCATGTCCCAGCTGCTGTCAGCTCTTTGACCGTTGGGCTCCGGCTCTGAAAGGGGCCGCGGCCCAATCCCTGCTTTCCTGAGGCACACATGCAGGCAGCTTGCTCTCTCGACGTGTATGGGGAACGGAAAGACACCAGCTGAGCCCCAGCTGGATGGCGTGGCCAGGAGGCGTTTCTGAATGCCTAGGAAAGGGGTGCCATAGGCTATGAGACTACAGACACAGACCAAGTGGTGGCACTGGCTACGGACAACTCCTTTTCAAACCTGTCAAACCCAAATGGATCATCCCCTGAAGGTGAGTCCCCAGGCATAAAGAACCCACCTTACCTATAGCCAACATCACTCCATGCTTCATTGAGTGTATTTTCTTGCATTTAACATTACTATACAGAGTATTTCTGCCCATCCTTTCACCTCTCTGGAGGCAGGAGAAGCAAATCCAACCAGGCAGCAGTGGCAGAGGCCGCTAAACAGCGAGCGAGACTCTTTATCGGCAAGCGTTTTTTGTTGGGCTAGAAGGTGAACGTCAGCAGGAACCCATCAAACCCGTTGCTACTTACATGTACAATTTTGGATCCGAGGCCAGAGCTTCAATGTGGATATGCTGCTCCAGGAGACTGTAGGCCAGGATAGGCAGCGAGGTGAAGCAGATGTTGTACATTGTAAGATAAGCAGCGTCGTAGAGAGGCTTGAACAAAAGCAGCATTAAAAAGGTCCGATAGGAGTCATGTTCCTCTTAAAGAATTCCTCAAACAAGCCCCCACCCCTCTGAGTCACCCCCTTTCGATTGCAGATTATATCCTTATCGCAGCAGGAAATAAATGACAGCCCCCATGCCTGGAATTCCCTCCCTCCCTCCCTAACACACCGTTCTGCTCCTTCCCTCTAGGGCTGAAACGTCTCTCGGTCCTCGTCGAAATCCTGGTTCTCCGCTCGTCCGAGACGAAACGAGAATCGGAACTTTTCCATCGAGGTCTTGGCAAGGAGAAATAAAATCTCCACACGTGCACAATTTACGCATGTGTGAAAATGGCGGCAGCCCTTTAACCACAATGGTGGCTGCTGCCACTTTGGTTAATGGCAGTGGCCATTTTTCTCATGGGCAAAATAGTCCAGCAGCCATTTTGCGCAATACTTTTTTCTCACCAGGAACCAATTCTCGGGCGAGAAAGTAAAATAATAATGATTTTTTTTAAAAAAACCACTGTGCATGTGCAAAATGGGTGCTGGACTGTTCTGCACATGTGAACAATGGCCGCGGTCCTTAACCAAAATGGTGCTGATGCTATTGCTGCCATTTTTGTTAAGGGCAGCAGCTGTTTTTTACATGTGTAAAACAGCCCGGTGGCCATTTTGATTCCCCCCCCCTCCCGCTCCCCAACGAGAACTTGCCATTGGTCCGCGTAATTGCGAGTTTCTTCACAAGAAATATTTTTGTTTCTTGTTCAGCCCTACTTCCCTCCCAATCTTCAAATCTAAGACCTCCCTCTTCCGTCAGGCTTTCCCGAGCTCCTCAGCCCCACAGGCTACTCACTGATGCTTCCCTCTACTGCATCTCACTCAGGGTCCCTTTCTCCTCGGCATTTATACATGCACCCAACACTTCACAACTCTGTCAAGGTCTCCCAATCTCCCCCCATGCTCCCCACTCTCGTCTCCCCCTAAATTTTATTTATTTGGTTTATTAAATTTCTATCCTGTCCTTCCCCTAAAGCTCAGGGGGACTTACAACAATCATGTCGCCCTGTGGGCATTTTCAAAGGAGACAACCGCCCGCTGTAGTCCGCGTGTGGTCCGGCAGCGCCCACTCACATTTTCGGGCACGTAGAGCTAATGAACCGGCAGCTCCGTGCCTGCATTTCATGTGCTGCTGGTGGCAGCCACCGGTGGCGCCACTCAGTGCTTTCCCTCTCCCCAGCTCTGATGGAAAAAGGGGTGGGGGCACAGTCAGAGAAGGCTGCTTCCCTGGCCGTGACCCCCCTTTCCATCAGAAGCAGCGCTCATGGGAGAGGCGGCTGCAAGAGGAGAGAGCGGTCGCACTCTCTCAACTGGCGAGGCGGCTGCAAGAGGAGAGAGCAGTCGCACTCTCTCAACTGGCGAGGCGGCTGCAAGAGGAGAGAGCGGTCACGCTCTCTCAACTGGCGAGGCGGCTGCAAGAGGAGAAAGCGGTCGCGCTCTCTCAACTGGCGAGGCGGCTGCAAGAGGAGAGAGCGGTCGCGCTCTCTCAACTGGCAAGGCGGCTGCAAGAGGAGAAAGCGGTCACGCTCTCTCAACTGGCGAGGCGGCTGCAAGAGGAGAGAGCGGTCGCACTCTCTCAACTGGTGAGGCGGCTGCAAGAGGAGAGAGCGGTCGCACTCTCTCAACTGGTGAGGCGGCTGCAAGAGGAGAGAGTGGTCACACTCTCAACTAGAGAGGCAGCTGCAAGAGGAGAGAGTGGTCACAATCTCTCAACTAAGAGGCGGCTGCAAAAGGAGAGAGCGGGGGAGAGGAGTGCGCACACAGGAAGGACCTGCTCCAGAGGATCTGCACTTGCACGCCTCTCTCCATTTGGGAAAGAAACCAAGGGGAGCACAGAAGCCCCATGGAACCTCTAAAGGAGCCCGGCTCCTCCCTCGCTCCTCTTGGTTCCTTTCCCAAACGGAGAGAGGAGTGCAGGTGCAGATCCTCCGGAGACGGCTCTTCCTGCACCCCCCGTCTTGCTCTCTCTTCTCACAGCCTCCTGTCAGCTGAAAGAGTACAATCACTCTCTCTCCTCAAGCAGTCACACTAGGCACAACTCTATGGTGCTGGCAAACCTGGATGCAAGCAAGTCTGCGGGCAAACCTAATTACCGAGACATGACCACGCGGGTGCACATTAGCAAGTACTGGCCCACACAGTGGGCCCGCAATGTCCCTGGACAATGCCTGAGTGGGGGCTGTGTGGCAGGTGTGGGGTGACATCTACCAAACACCTAACAGATGGGCAGCCAAACAACCACCTGGTAGGTGCTAACATGGGCTCTTGTCTCATTTATTTTAACCCCTTTGTTCCCTTCTCTTGCCACCCCTCCCCTGTCTCTCCTAGACTGCAACCCCCTCGGGGCAGGGACCTTTCATTCAAAGACTGTTCAGTGCCGGATACGTTGCTGAAGCAGTAGATACTCTTCATGACAACAATAATCATTCAACCCCATTTGGGCCTGAGGCAATCCCACTGAATACAGTGGATGTTAAGCCAAGTTGGCTTTCCCTAGGAGACTGTAACCAACTCAGAATAAAAACCCTACACCTACGACAGTGGCCGAACCTTTAACAAATTCTGAAGAAACAGGATTGGGCACCACAGAGCTTTTAAATTCCAAATTCAAGACGAGGCTCTCTTTATTGGCGCCATACTAGTCTGAACCTTTAACCTGACTGTGGAAGGATTTATTTTTTAAATTAAGAGTAACATGGTTACCCCAAAAAGCTGAATGCTACCAAGAAGCATGTTGTCGATTAGAGAAAGGCAATGCAGTATTGGCTTAATCGGGTAGGAATATAAACTGCACATTGGACTCTTTCATGATCTCCCAACTCTCTTGCCTTATGATCAAGAGGCTTTACAAAATTTCAGTTTGTGAGCATACACAATAATCTCTGGTAACAAATTTGGCTGGTTTACGCCACCGTTCTAGACCCTGAGATTAAGCAGGTTTAAAAGCAGAGGCTTTTTGAACTCTGCTCAAAAAGCCTTTGCTTGGGGCCTTTTTAGACAAGCGGGATTTCTCCCGCAGTTTAAACTCTTGGACACTTCTGCGGGGGGGGGGCTTTAGATGCTCCTTCATGAACTGGAAGTTGCCCGGGCGCTATTAGAAACAGCGAGGTTGGGCGACTCCCCGGTGTTTTGAGACGCGGTGTAGTAATACCTCGATAATCGAGGTCTGTACTATGCCGTATCTCAAATCGCCCGGCCCCGCTGTTTCTAATACCACCTGGGTGACTTCCGGTTCACGGAGGAGCATCTAAAGCGCCCCCTCCCTGCAGAGGTGTCCAAGAGCTGCAGGTTTAAACTGCGGGAGAAATCCCGCTTGTCTAAAAAGATCCTTGATGTTGACTCTATCACCAGTTATCGGCCTGTCTCTAACCTTCCCTTTTTAGGGAAGGTTATTGAACGGGTGGTGGCTCAGCAGCTTCAAGAGCATCTGGACCACATCGGTTTTCTTGATCCCTTGCAGTCTGGCTTCCATCCGGGTTATGGCCCCGAGACGGCGCTTGTGGCCTTGGTTGACAACCTCCACCATGAGTTGGATCAGGGCCGTTCCACCTTACTGATCCTGTTAGATCGGTCGGCTGCTTTTAACCCAGTTGACCATGTGATGCTGGTGACCCACTTGTGGGACGGCGTGTGCGTGAAATTGTTATTGAATGGTTCCGCTCCTTTCTGCCTGGGAGGACCCAGTGAGCGGTCCTGGGGGCCTATTCTTTGTCTCCCTGGGGCTTCTTGTTCCACAAGGTTCTATTGTGTCTCACTCTCTTGTTCAACATGAACGCGCAGCCGCTGGGGGAGGTCGCGAGGGGGTCTGATGTACGGTGTCATCAGTATGCTGATGACACCCAACTCGGTCTCTCTTTTTCACCTGACCCAGGTCCAGCAGTCTCGGTGCTTACCTGACGTCTGGTGGCTGTGGGGGGACTGGATGAGGGTGAGATGTCTGAAGCGGAGCCCTGACAAGACGGAGGTGATGCTGGTGGGTGGGGTGAGAAAGTTGGTGACGCCCATCACTGATGGGGTTTGCCCCTGAGGTTTGGAGTGTGGGGGTGCTCCTCGACTCCTGGCTTCACCTGGATGCTCAGGTGTTGTTGGGGGCATAGAGCACATTGTGTCAATTACATCTGATACGCCAGCTTCTGCTGTATATCTCAGACTCTGACCTCACCACCGTCATCCATGCCTTCATCACCTCAAGACTAGACGACTGCAACGCGCTCTACGTGGGGCTACCCTTGGTGACAGTTTGGAGACTGCAGCCGGCGCGGAACACAGTGGCCCGTCTCCTTACGGGGACGGGTCGCTGGGAGCATGCAACACCATTGCGCCACTCGTCGCACTGGCTGCCAAAGTCTTCCGGGCCCAATTCAAGATGTTGGTACTAACCTACAAAGCCCTATTTATCTCCGGGACCGCCTCACCCCCCAGATCCTGGATCAGCCCCCTGTGGTCAGCCGAAGGTGCCCTTCTAGAGGTCCCCAAAGTGACACAGGTGGCAACCATGGAGAGGGTATTCTCGGTAGGCGCTCCAAGGCTGTGGAACTCCCTCCCGGTCAGGGTTCGTCTATCCCCGGATCTTTCCTCCTTCCGTCGACAGCGTAAGACCTGGTTGTTCCACCAGGTTTTTGGTGGGGGAGACAGGTAGTGGGAGGGAGGTTGGGTTGAGGGTGTGGTCTTTCAGCTCCAGTTTATTATGTTTGTATTTTGTATTTTTATGTCTATGTTTTATATACGTATTGTTTTTATATATTGTTATTTTTATATTGTAACATTGTTAGCCGCCATGACCTGCCTGAGGTGGAGGTGTGTGAGATACTAAATATAAATAAATAAATTCCCCTTGTCTGTGCCTTGGGCTCCATTTTAGCAGTGCTGTGTTAAAAGGCAGAAGGTAAGCAATTGAGTATCTGCTATTGTCACTCTTGCCTTCCCACCAGCGGTTTTCTCACTTTAAATCAGGGTGCGGTGCATTAGGCTCTCCACTAAGTTTGCAAACAAACCCGATACAGAAATGCTACCATCCATGTAGTCCAAATAAAACTGGCTTGTGGCCCCAAGTTGGTCATTGGCCATTTTTATTTTTTTTGCTCCTTTCCAATTTGAGGATCTGGTCCATGGATCCAGTCTCCACCTTAAGCACCGAAAGGCTGAGTTCAGGGGAAAGGAGCAGAGATGAGGGACACATACTCAAGGATAGGAATGGATTCATGCCATAGATCCATAATCTTGACCTTCCTGTTCCATTCCCACCCTGAGCACACACCCCTAAGCACCCCAGCTCCTATCCAGCCTGCCGACAGGCTCACAAGAGGAAACAGGCTCCTCACCCCTCCTTTAAATGACTGAAGTTGAGAACTTGTAACCCACATATAAGTTACCCAGTTGGAATCTTTCCTTCTTGGCATCTGCCTTCTGAAGGATTTTTAATTTTATTTTTCTAAACAAGAGACCGGGGTCGACAGAAGCTTCCTTTTGGTTTAACAAATGTTATTTTCCAGCTGTCTGAGTAACCTTGCTTTGCCTCTTGGCTGCTCCAGAGACAACTTAGAAGAGCACAGGAACCCAAAGTGGTCGGTCCATGACCTTTTGCAGAGGTTACATCATCCCGACGGTCAACCTGTAGCGCTTACTTGGACGAGAGGGAAGGTAGCATTTACTTATCGGGTTCATTTGCAAGCTTATCAGACATGATTGGCTGTCGTTCTCTATCTCATCTTCTCAGAGAAGGAAAAAAAAAATCTCTCTCTTTCTTTTGTCCTTTCTTTCTTTCTTTCAGGTATGTCCAAACTAACAACAAGATCTCTAATTCTGGGAAGTACTCATCTGAGCTTAGAATAAAAAAAAGTTATACCCATGAGCCTCAATCTAGAACCCACTTACTCCAGATTACCCAAGAGTGGCTGTAGCATTTCCCTACATGCAAGAATCAGGCCACACGGCTGCCAGTGACACTTTTAATAAAGGCAACTGGAGAGTATAAAACCAAATGGAGACATTTTGGATTCGTTGAACTTAAAGGAAGACCTTGGAGATTAGTCTAAGCCTGAGCCTGCTCATATTCTGGAAGCAATGCAAGACCTTTTTGTTCAGACAGGCGTTTGGCAGGCAGGGGATAGGGTTGGGATTTTTAAGGTGATTTTAGGTGCTTTAATAAAATAATAATAATAATAAATATTTTTATATATATATAATGCCCCCTTGCCATGACACTCGAGGCACTTTACATAGAACTATTTGACACAACTTTTAATCCTAACCACCACCCTGTGAGGTAGGTCAGGATGAGAGACTACTGTGACTGGCCCAAGATCACCCAGTGAGTTTCTGACTAAGGCGAGACTTGAACTGGGGCCTCCCCATGCCTCTTGGTCCAAGTACCGCACACTTAGCCAGTACACCACACTGTCTCTTATGTGTTTCTTATGTGCATTGTAAGCCATCCTGAGCCTTAGTGGAAGAGCAGGGTATAAATGTGATCGATTGAATGAAATTTAACAAGGCTAGATTTTCTCAATGTTTGTGATTGTATCTTTATAAAACACAACATGGGAACATACCTGCTGTGAGAATCCACAGAAGAACTGGTACAAAAATTGTGGTAATATGAAGCAAAGGTTCTAAAAAATAATAATAAAAAAGATATTGAGCACATAAAACACATATCATCATCATCCAATTTTTAACTGCAAGTCTTCTTGGTAATATTGCATATTTACTGTATTTTTAGTTAATTTCTGGTGCCAGAACTAACCCCAAAAGCTACAAGATCTGTTGCAGACTTCTGAACCAGAGCTTAACGTACAAACTCTGTACTGTTGTTAATGTACGATGGTTAATGTACAAAAGGTGTTTAATCAGCTGGGTTCCTGGTTTTCCGTTCGGCATGAAAAACCATGGATTTCCATGTTTTTCAGGAGAAAATATGGAATTCCATTTTTGCCAGAGAAAAACATAGAGTTTCATTTTTCCTGGAGGAAAAAAAACCACACAAAATTCCATGTTTTGCGCTGAAATTTCCGGCTGCAAAAAACTAAGGCTGCATTGTTGAGACTGAATCAGCTATAAAGTCTGTGCTCGCCACCGGGTGGCGCTGGAACTGGAGCAGCCGGAGGATCTGTGTGCAAGATGCTTATAGCAGGAGGGGGCATCCTATACATTTTAATAAATAAATAACAAATCATAAAGGGCACAAAGAGTTCTCTTCGCAGCAGCAGTGGAGAGAAGGGATCTGGCATGAGGAGTTTGCCTAGTCTTGCAGCCCCGGTACGTGCCGGAGATCGGGGTATATTTTTGATAGCGGAGGTTGGAATCACTTGGGCTGCCAGTATGGGGATTGATAGACTGACAGTATCGGGGGGGGGGGAGATGTTGCTGCTGCCCCGCTCCTCCTCCGCAAGAGCAGCAGCAGCTCAAGGGTTAATCAGCCCTGGTGGCTCGGACAGCCACTTTGCCTCTGCTGGTGGTGGGCTGGAAAGGAGGAGACATCTTTCTGCTCGGATTTGGTGGCTTCTGCTCTGTGGGGGGTGCCTGCCAGAGAGGGGGGACAGAGCGGTCATACCAGAGCACAAGCCACCAAATCAGAGCAGAAAGCCCCTTTGCAGCTCCACAGAGGACGCCTCCTCGGAGCCCAATTGACTCTGTTCACAAGCTCCGCAGCAGAGCACCTCTCTCCAAGTACCTCAACCAAGCTGCTGTCTCTTCCCTTCCCCTTCGTGTGTGTGTGTGTGTCTGAGCCCTTGCTTTTTCCCTGACGTACATTGTGGATGGCACGAAAAATGAATAATTCACAAAATAACATTCTGCCTTAGAGCAGGCACTAAGAAAATGGCATTCAAATGGATAATTTACAATAAACAAGTCAAACAATGAAAAATGCAGATTTTGGTGTTTTAAATCAGAGTATTTAGGGGTGTTTTGTTTAAATCAGAGAATTTCCAATTTTTTGGCAGAGAAAACTAGGAATCCTGTTAATCAGTCACCAGAAGACGAAGCCCTCTTCTAAATATGCAGAAGACGAAACAGCACAGAATTAATTTTCCAGCTAAAGTTCTGTTTTGTATTATCCGTCTCAAAGAGGACAGGAAACCCATTTTGAATACCCTCCAGCAAGCCAGCTTGACCAGGCAAACATCAACCCTTACCTTATAGAAGAAATACTGGACGAGGTGTGCTATCCTCACGTAGTATAAATGCCCATGTGCGAGTAGCAATTTTTTTAAGTGTTTAAACTTTGGAACAGCATAGTCACTGTTTCTTGCTGCTTGACGGCCTTCTTTGCCTTTTATACCTGAACAACATAAGAACGTGGTCAGGAGGTATTTTGAGCATTCTGGGATTCGTATCCAGGCTGCTGCTAGTTTGGCCAATGTCGTTGAACCAACAAAATCCAAGCAAATCTCTTTCTGCTCTACCACCATTTTGGATTGAGAAGGCAGCCCAGCGTATTGGATTTCACCACAACAGTGACAACTTGGAGAACAGCAACGTGCTGCAGTAATGTGCTCTCCACTCCAGAGAGACAAATCGCGCTTTCAGGAAGCTTTACAGGAATTTTTTTCTCCCAGTAGAACAAAAGTGTGGCCTCCTTTTCCTCTGAGTGGCCTTCAAAAGTCTAAACTGCAAGGAGTGAAATTTACCACCAGAGTGAAGAACTGGGCCAGCTTTTATCTGCATTTAAATGCAGGGCTGCCTCATCCTTTCCTGTACTTACAACATGTCGTTGCAAGGAATCTAGGGATTTCTCTCCTGGTGCAGAGGTCACCAAAGAACAGCAGTTACTGAAGCGTAGTGCATTGGCCACGGCAAGGTCATGCTAAGTGGTTTGATGTTGTTCTACAGAGCTCTCTCCTGCTGTGGCAAAGAAAGCCTCGGTCCCCGCCAGTGAGACATCTTCTCTGAGGGGTGGGTGGGGAAGACTGCAGGATGATCCAAAACCAGTATGTGCACTTTAACGGGTGTTTTTAAATGAGACGCATCCAAGCATGCGCCACCCCCAACCCCCATCCAACCACTTGTTTGAAGGTGGCACGTGGGGAGGCATGCTCCCATGACCAACACACTGGTCACCCATGGGCGTCTTTAGACGTAACGAAAATCGGGTGTCAAACCCCCCCAAGCACGTGTTTAGCCATTGTGTGTAAGCACCATAACAATCCCAACACCAATGTGGCCACCCGTTGAACATGCAACGTGAACACCATTGCATCACAAGGACAATTTGCGTGTTCCGGCTGAACACATGGCCAACGTTATGTCTAATGATATTGTGTGGCGTGTTAGCAGGTGCAACGCAGGGAACGAGGTGGCAGCACTTGTGAGCTGAGATCAGGTGGCGAGCAAAACACTGATTTGCCCCAAGATGGGCTGCGTGTCTAAGCACCGCCACATGGTGAACACAGGGCCAAACCAGTGTTCCTATCAAAGTCAAAACACACAGACACCCGTTGATGTTATGTCTACCGACACCCCCATGGCTACGTACGGAGCACTCCTGAAAAATCAGGAGTGCCCCGTGCAGGCCAGGATGGCCATCTCCATGGACGGGGCATCCATGGTGAGAGCCGCTCAGGTGAAGACCTTCCCAGGCAACTCACATGTGTGGGTTCCAGCCGCACTCATTTAAAAACACCCAAAGTCGCACTCCACCTCCATTCCAAAGATTGCCAGGAGGCTCTCGCGAACCAAGGTTACCCGCCTTGTCTGTCAGTCATGAAGATGTGCTGGCTGGGATCATCTCCAGTGGGAGTATAGTGCATTGTGAGGAATGGACAGTGGTCCATTGGTCCAAAAAGCTTGGGAAGCCTTGTCATGGAATTCCACGGGTGATCAAAACCCCAGGGCAAGTTAGAGATTTGGTTAACGTGGAGAGGGGACTGAGCTTCTTCCCATTAAAGTCGTGGGTAACTGTCCACCATAACACTGTCCGACAGCCGCATGTTAGCCAGTTGCTTCCTACTTGACTGCAGTTCAGTGATTAAATGACACACATTTAATAGTGATCACCGAAAAATGGGTATGGGAGACATTCATGCATCTCTTCCATCCACTCGGTTTCAACCATCTCAGAATTTGGCCCCAACACATTTTGGAACAGAGAAGGCAGCTTATTTACTGGTTGGGATGGAGTCATGTTGTGATAAGTAAAAAGGTCAGCCCTCTTCAAGATAAGACATACTTTCGCTTGATCATTTTGCCGCAGAGACGCTTATTTTGAGTCTTGCAAATGCAGCACCGACAAAGTAGTCTAAAAGCCCCTTGGTTGGAGAGCAGTATTGTGCAAGAGGAACTAAACAGAAACCTCCTATTAATAGTAGGAACCTGCAGATCTGTCTGCACTGGGCCACGTGCAGACAGCTCGATTCAGCTGCTCAACAGATACAACTTGGGAGTCGGTTCCTGTTGCGAGTACATTTGTGCTGGTGGCGGTGCATCGACCTGAACGGGGCTCTGATGTAGCCCTGAGAATCTTACTAAGGATAACAAGCAGGGCAAGAGCCGATGCCATGTCAGACAGGACGGTGGTTTACTTAACAGCGCCTCTGGGAACTCCGCCAACAACAGGAACGTCTGACAGTATCAAGCTGACTACACTGCAACAAGTCAAGGAACCAGGGTCGTGCACTCGGGTTTTGATAACCCCCACACACACAAAGCCCTCTCTCAGCATTCGTATTCGAAACACAAGTACTACCCATCATTTTTTGGGTACATGTCCGTGCTCTTTGTGGCTCTCAATTTCCACTTCTAATTTGCTGATTTAAATTGCTGGGCTAGCAGTTTGAGCATCTTTTAAAGTTCCATGGTACGTTGTGCTACTTTGGGGGGCGTTTAATCTCAATAACCATGATGTATAGGACTACTACTTATCATTTCTCTAGCACTACTAGGCATACCCAGTGTTTTACAGTAACAGAGACAGGTCCCTGCCCTGAGGGCTTATACTCTATGATGGACATAGGTGAGAGGAACACAGACAGACACATTCCCATTTTACAGAACTGAGGCTGTGACTTGCCCAAGGCCACCCAGTGAGTTCATGACTAAGACAGAATGTGAACCCTAGCTTCCGAGGTCCAAGGCCAGCACCTTACCCACTACACCACACCGGCCCATATAGGAGTGGACTGTGTTTTGATTTAGACTTTACTTGTGATCCGAGTGCATTGGGGGCTTGGACTGTTTTCACGAGCAGCTGGAGGTGGAACTACATCCAGGAAGCCATATGGGATGAGACAAGGGCACGAGATTCCCCAGCTGGTGGCTCTGGAGCTCGCCGATGCCAGGGCCCTTTGCCCCCCGTGCACACCCTTATAGAAGCCATCTCTATTGTTCATTTATGCATCTCCATTCATCTGAAAGGCCACAGCCCACAGGGTATATATCCCCAGATCTCTCTCTTACCTATGCCAACATGGGCTTCCAAGATCATGCTAACGTCGTTGGCACCATCTCCGATCGACAACGTTATTGGGCTACCCTTCGTGCTCTTCACCATTCTAACAATCTAGTAAGTTAAACAGAAAATGGATACAAAGAGACAGTCAGAGGTAACCTATAGTGATGCCACTTCGTTGGACAGGCTATGTTCTCTCACTTTAGACTGCTGAATAACTCTCGTTAAGTTTCAGCAGGAGAAATTTGTATGTCCTTGTGTGTTCTGGGGCAAGACGTTAGGCCCAGAGAGAGTTTGATTTGGATTCAGAGAACAATGTCACCTTGTTATTTCAAGCCTTTTTGAATAATTCAGCAACTGTGGTACCTGCCAAGAGACAACGTCCTCATGAATCTTAGTTTATTTTTCTGTGGGGGTTTTTTGGTTGATAAAAATACATCCATCCCCTTTGTAACAGAAGTGTCGGAAACTAATTCCGAGTGGAGATTCGCCACAGAGATTCAGCTGTATTAAGCAGCTTTCATAACAAAGTTATTTATTTATTTTACTCTACCCTTGCCCTAAGGCTCAAGGTGGCTTCCAACATTGAACACACAAGATAAATTAAAATCCTTAAAACAAAACACTCCACCGTCACTCCTAACTGCCTACCCTCCTACTTCAACCACCTCAGGTTCCCATACTAAGGGGACCTATGCTGTCTCAGCGGTAGGAGCGGATCCCTGGGTGCAACTGTGGCAATGGCGGTGATCAAGATGGCAACCAGATCATCAACAGAGGGTCTTTTCAGACGTGACGGGGCCGATTGGCCCCGTCACGAAATCAATGAATTGATCCCCCGCCGGGATGACCCGTCACGCCCTAACAGACGTGCCGGGGGATCCCGGCGGGGAATCGGGGAGGGGGCGGAGCCGCGCGGCGCAACGTGTGGCCACACGGCCCCGCCCCCCTCCACGCTCCCCGCCCTCTGGGGAGACAGGCGGCTGCTGCGGCCAATGCCGCCACAGCGCTCGCCCACTATGGCCACGGGCCGGAATCCCTGCGGGGATTCCGGGCCGTGGCCGCCATCCAGACGTGACGGCGGGGGTCACCACGGCGGAGAATCACCTTCACCACACAACGGCCTCCGGTCCCGCCGCTCGCGTGGTGAATGTGATTCCCCGCCGTGGTAACATCTGGGGGGGAACATTCGTTCCCCCAAAAGACATTACGTGGTCCAAGCCACCACAGGGAATTGACTGTGGCTGACACTGACCACATAACGTCTGAAAATACCCAGAGTAGCCATCAAGGTCATTAGGTAACACCCCCCCCCCAAGAGTTTTGGAAACCAATTGGATCCAAGGGGCAGACCAAACTAACTGATCCACCACCCTGACAGGGGCATAGGAAGACAGGGATATGGACCTTCAGAAGGTGATGGTCCGACAACGACAATGGTGTTGCAACAACCTCCCAATAATGGTGACCCGTTTCCAGGCTGGTGAAATACATCAAATCCAATGTGTGTCTATCCTTGTGTCAGGCTAGATATCATTTGGGACTGACCCATGGCTGTCACGGAGGCCTTGAAGTCCCACTCTGGCCCCAAAAGGTTAGCCCCAAGACTACAAATCTAGGTGACCTCAATTTCACCTCTGAGACCAACTCAGCCAGTTTCATCAGGGAGTTTGCTGTGCAGCGAGGTGGTCGGTAAACCAGCAGAACCCTCTAACACCAGGTGGACACACTCTAAATTAGATGAATTGGACACCGCATACCTTCTAAAAGTCTTTACAGATCACCGCCACTCCGCACCCCCAGCCCCCGATCCTAGGCTGATGCTGCACCGAGTATCCAGCTGGCATCATCTGGGACAATATAGGCCCAGACGCCTCATGCAGTCAGGTCTCTGTAATGCATATGCCGACGGCAACCTCGTCCCGAGTAAGATCAACGATAGTTGATGTTTTATTCACGGCGCAACCTCATCCTGAGCATAGCTCCCTGCTGAGGGAGACACTGGGTGTTTTTACACACACATTTCTCCTGCATGTTTGCTGTGTGTCTAAATCACTCACCCAGATCTTAAACATCTGGCTCTTTGAACTTCTGTGTAGAACTTCTCCCAGAACCTTTGTGTGTAAAAAGTTCTCCTGGTAAACTGCTTTGCTCCAGGCAGCTGTGGTCACTTGGTTTCCATGGCAACCCCTCACGTCTACAGCTGCGGCTACTTTAGGCTGCCTCAGGGCAGAGTGTGTGAGTGTGTGTGTGAGAGAGAAATGCATCCAGGAACTGCCTCAGGGCAGTGTGTGCCGGAACTTACTTGTGGCCTTGTAAACCCTGACTATTAAAAAATCCAGAACTTTACGGTGTGTGTAAAAATGTGTAGCAGGGCAGGCTAAAAAGGAGCATGACCCTTTAAGAGAAGATTAACACCAGCCAGAGTTAACACCAGTGGGGCAGGCGTAGAGGCTGTGGCTGCTTCTTGGTGTGGCAGCACAGGGCAGTGCCCGAAGGCTAGCCCTCAGGGCTTGGCTAGATTAGGGCCAGCTGAGCTGGGTGTGGAAGGGCCAGCTCAGAGTCCAGGAGACTGAGCTGGAAGCAGCGTGAGGAAAAGAAATGACAGGAGCCGGAGGCACCGTCTCCGAACTTTTCAAAAGGGCTTCAGTGTTGGGGGTTCCTGGGTTAGGGCATCCGCCAGAGCGGATTCAGTGTTGCAACACACAAGGGTCCGTACCTGCGCTTTCTGCAAAGGAGCCATCCGGCAGCACAGAACTGCCGTACATTTCAGGCAAACTTGGAGAAAGATGCTTTTGTAGTTACTGGAACCCGAATCCTGAGAAGGGTTCAGGATCAGCGAGAGCGTCGAGCCATCGATAATCAACCCATATTCTTGTCCTATAGTCCAGCTCCTACAATGCAAAGAGATTGGAATGCCTTAGCCTCATGTTTCCGATATATCCCAACTTCGCCATTTTGACAGGAACAGAACGTTGCCGTAAGAACTGGCTCCATCCTGGTTTGTGGTGGGGCTCAGTAGGAAGAGAGCTGACACAAGGACCCACAAAAACGAGCATAGCAGACCAATTCCCGGTACATGAATCGACCCGACAACATCAGGTACCGATCAGTAACCGATTGCAACCGGATTTAGGTACCCGATTGTCCCAGCATGTCGACTTCCAGTACCGGAATATCAATTTCTGATACCGATTTTTCTACTTCCGACACCTACATTTTTTTTATCCCAGAAAGTCTGTTTCCGGTCCTGGAAAGTCAACTTCCAGTCCCGATTGATGGGTTTTCCATCCCAATATAACAATCGGTAATCGGAAAATTGTTATCAGAAATTACTGATTTTTCGGGTATCCCATCAAGTAGTCCATGCAGTACCCATACCCATTTCAGCTCTAATTAGGAAGAGTTGGATTTTAGAGAACGATATTTTTTGACCAACAGAAGCGTATGCTTACACCTGGGTAGCAGTGTTGAGGTGGGTCCCCACTATCACTAGAGGCCCCGCAAGCACCCAGTGCCCAGCACCATCTGCCCAGGCATGAGACTCCGACACCGGCGCTGTCAGCTGCTGTCAGAGGTCAGAGTGCAGCATGCGGCATGTGAGAATGTTCAGAGCCATCTCAAAGAACCTTGTTTACAAGGAAGCAACCTAAAGGTTGTTACCTTGTAAACAAGGTTCTTCAAGATGGCTCCGAACATTCTCACATGCCGCATGCTGGTGTCGGAGTCCCTGCTCTCTTCTGCGCGCATACGCGCCAGCCCAAGGAGAAAGGCTGCGCCTGCGCACGCCTCCTACAGCCGCTTTGCCTGCATCTGGAGTTACTGCGCAGGTGCAGCTGCGGCTTCTGGTGGGTCGGCACTGACAGCCGATCTACCCAGAAGCAATTTTCAGGGGGCGTGGCCAGCCTGGGCAATGGGTTCTAATTGAACCCATTGCCCAGCCATTTTAATTGCCTGGAGGGGTGCCTTTTTAGTTGCCTCTCCAGGCTGCACTGCGGCTGTGCAAGGCTTCGTTCCCAGCCCCCATGCCTCTGGTGTGTCCCCGAGTGACCCCGTGTCCCCGAGTGACTCCCACTCCCCACACACCCCCACTGTGTCCCCGAGTGACCCCCACACTCCCACGGTGTGCCCCCACTCCCCAATTGTGTCCTCAAATACCCCTACTCCCCCCACTGTGTCCCCAAGCTGTCTCTTATACACATCTAGATGTGTATAAGAGACAGGTGCAAGGGTTCGTTCCCAGCCCACACTCCCACGGTGTGCCCCCACTCCCCAATTGTGTCCTCAAATACCCCTACTCCCCCCACTGTGTCCCCGCATGACCCCACGCCCCCACTGTGTCCCCGAGTGACCCCCACTCCCCTGGTGTGCCCCCACTCCCCAATTGTGTCCTCAAATACCCCTACTCCCCCCACTGTGTCCCCGCATGACCCCACGCCCCCACTGTGTCCCCGAGTGACCCCCACTCCCCCGGTGTGCCCCCACTCCCCAATTGTGTCCTCAAATACCCCTACTCCCCCCACTCCCCAACTGTGTCCCTGAGTGACCCCACTCCCCCCAAACCCCCACTGTGTCCCCAGTGTGCCCCCATTGTGCCCCCCACTTCCCGGTGTGTGTGGGAGTGGGGGCACACTGGGGGAGTGAGGGCATTTGAGGAAGGGGGGAAAGCTTTGGGGGAAGGGGGGAAAGCTGTGTCTGGTTCTGTGGATCTTTGCTAAAACTGCTTGTAAGTGAGGTTTAAGGTTGTCTGTCTGCTTTTAAACCTGGCAGATGCATTTGAGGAAACGGGGAAAGCTTTGAGTCTGTTCTATGGATCTTTGCTAAAACTGCTGAAATTAAAGGGGCGCTGGTGGAGCCATGGCAGGGTTAGACACGGTGGGGGTGTAGGCACAGCCTTGATGCCAACTAGAGGGTTATGGGCCTGTGTAAAGGGAAGAAGACTGGACTGCCTTCTGTTTGGGCCTTCCCTAAGATCCCTGCCTCTCTCTGCTACAGTAGCTTCTTCTTGTGAGCTTCTATCCCTGACCTTCAGGAGCCCAGGATGTCAGGGGAGGGGAGGTAAGGGGACACAGGCCTCTGATTGGGCATGGACACTCCCACCTGGAACTAACTCCCAGCGACTCAAGCTCCCTCTCGTCCTCTCCCTGCTGCCGGGTGTTGCCTTCTCCCCACATAGAGATCTCCCTGCTTGGGCAGAAGACAGCCTTGCATCCCCCCACACCAAGAGTGGGGAATGTCACTCACATTACTAGATACATAAAGTCATATTTTATAATGTTTGCATAATCATTTCGATTTGTGTTTTTCTTACATCATTTTGCTCAGTGTTTCACAATTAAAATGATACCAAAGCTATTTTGCTGTGGCCCTGAGGTTTTGTATGTGTTAAATATGTGATCAGTTTTTTTTTATCCTGCTATGGCACTACCACTGTTGGAGAGAGAGTAGAGTGTCGTCCTACTGGAGTCCCATCCGCTGAATGGATGAGATTCTAGTAGAAGGGTTCTCTCTGTCTCCAAGTGGCAGGGTTGTACTCAGCAGTAAGGAGTTCCCAGCGTTAACTAATGTTCTGTCCATCAGATACTAACGCTGATAACTCCTAGTTGCTGGAGTTTTGGAGGCTCCGCCTGCAATGGACAAGCCCCACCCTAGAGCTCTGCCAGCTATAAAGTTCCGCCGGCGGACCAGTCAGCCTTAGTGACCCACTAACCTCAAAACCCACCAGCCACCACTGACTAGAGGGGAAGGACCCAAAAGGAAGAAAGAGCGAGGGGTCCGTGCAGCCAGAGATCAGTGAAGGATAGCTTCCTTCTGAGACTCACAAAAGATTTAATTTTTTATCCCACCCTATCCGCCACTGAATAAAATATATCTATTTTTAAGTACGCAAAAAACAGTTGAAATTCCTTAGCCGAAACTTCCCCAAACCCTATCCTTGCCTGGCCAAATAGATGCTACTCTTTCGAGCTTGCAAGAAATCGTTTTTAAAAGGGGGCTCCCTTCAAGGAAGGAGACAGTTAACCCACTCTGCTGGACTGAGTTACCACGCTAGTCAATATTATAATAGTGACAGAAAGATAAAGGCAGGTCACTCTGAGGAGTGACCGTAGTGTGCTCCTACCGGTAAGAGGCAGACCAAGGAAAGGAGTTTCTGAGAGGAGTGGTCCCTTCCTGGGCCCCTCAGCCTACATTTCTTTTGGTCGGCCTCCAATTGGACAAGAGAAGAGAGCCACGCCCGCTGCAAGGACACACACCCCCCCCCCCATCCAGGGAGGTGAGGGGAGAAGCACAAATTCCAAACGAGCGAGAAAAAGAGGAACACAGCAGGGCAAGCCGGTCCCAACCCATCCCAACTCCCACTGCTGTCAAAAGCGCTCCCGCCATACGGAGCCGACTGCGGGATTCGGAGCAAAAGCATTTCTCTCCCCAAGTGCTATGCACATACAAGTGGTTCGGCCTCTTACCGTTTCATGCCTCCCCTACTTTTGGGAATTTCGTGCATCAGCTTTTTGTGATATTCCAGCAGCAGCTCGTGCAGCCGATCCTCCTTCCTCTCCCCTTCTCCCACCGTTTTCATGGTCAGCTCCAGCAGCTCGGTGTTCGTCTGGAAGAGCCTGCAGGCGTAGCAGGTCGATTTGGCCGTTTCCATCTTGTCTCCCGTGAGCACCCAGACCTTCATACCTGCTGCATGCAGGGCCTCGATGGTTTCCGCTGCATGTTCTTGGAGTCTGTGAATCGAGACAGGTTTACCTGGATTTACCTTAAAATGCCATGACTGCTCATTCTGTCTGAAGATCCGGTGTGATCCGCGATATCCATACGCGCGGCCTGCCTCACAATTCAAGGTGCTGCTGGTTTTCACCGTTAAAGCCCTAAATGGCCTGGGGCCCCCATATCTGACAACCGCCTGTCCTTCCATTCCCCACTACGCCCCCCTGCGATCAGCCGGGAGCACCTCCCTGTGGATACCATGTACGGGGTTTGTACGGGGTTTGGTACCATGTTTGTACGGTGAAGGCTCGGTCGCTGCCTCGATGCTATGGAAATCCCTTCCCCCAGAGGTTCATTGGAGCCTCACACTGGTTAAACGAGGCGCTGAAAAGCGCCTCCTGAGCCCCGCGTTGAGAGAAATGCCGTGGGGGGCGTGTTTACACGCTCCCCGCGCTGCCGGAAGTGACGTGCTCCCTGTTGCCGGCAGCGGCGGCTGGAGATGCGGTGCTTTGAAGCCTGAAAAGTGAGTCTTTCAGAACGTGCCTCTTCAATGAACCGTATCTCCAGACACCGCCGCTGCCGCCAACGCAGAGCACGTCACTTCCGGCAGCGCGGGGAGCGTGTAAACACGCCCTGCGCGGCTTCTCTCTCAACACGGGGCTCAGGAGGCGCTTTTCAGCACCTCGTTTAACGGCGGTGTTAGTCTCAGTGTCTTCTGGAGGTAGCGTAAGGCCGTTTTGTTTATAAAGGCATTTGGCGGGCAGGGATAGGGAGTTTGGCGGGTGGGTTTGGGGCAGGATTGTGATGGAGAGCTGGAATGGGACATGGGAAGGTGGTATCGGGTGGTTTTGTGGGGTGCTGTTAGATGGTTGCGGGGCTTGGGGGGGTTGTATTAGGGATTTTAATGTTTTTTTAAAAAACAAACATATATATATATACATATGTGTGAGTGTGTGTGTGTGTGTTTGTTTATGTTTAAAAAAAAAACATAAAAATCCCCAAAACAATAAAATACAAAAAAACCACCCCCAAACTATATATATAGTTAGCCGCCCTGAGACTTTTAGGGAAGGACAGAATAAAAATAGAAAATTGGGCCCTTACCTTGTGAATTTTCTCTCTCTGTGGGTCCTGGACAGTCACTCTGCTCATTAACCACTCATGGGGAAGGTCCGCATTGTGGCCAGCAGGAGGCAGCACTGATCTTCTGTCTGGATAGATCTGGCGCGGGACCGCGCCCCAGCACTCCAATAGTAGCAAGCTTTAACAACTGGAACATTTTTTATACCCTCAACTAACAATAAGTAACGAGGGAAAACCAGACAGAAGGGAGTATGCAGCCATCTGTCGATATGGGTGGGTTGAGTGATTGTCCAGGACCCATGTAGAAAGAAAATTCACAAGGTGAGGGCCCAGTTTTCTATTCTCCATGGATCCTGGACAGTCACTCGGCTCAGTCACCGCTCATGGGGACGTACAAAAGCAGTGTTGCTGAATGAGCAAAGGGGAGGGAAGAACAGAGCCAGCTGCAGAACAAATCCCCCTCCTGATGACTGAAGTCATGGGAGCCCCCTTAGCAGGACCCTCCTACCAAATGCAGCCTCAGCAGGCTCGAACGCAGTCATTTTATAGCATCTGGTGAAGGGGTGTAGTGAAAACCAAGTATTTGCCCTACGCCCCTCTCGTATGAAGTTCTGGCATGGAAAGCTCCAACACAGGGGGCTCTCCTCCATGATCGCGCCAAGATCCGCGGAGGGGGAGGTTGTCCCACGCTCTATAGGCTTCTGCGGTACAGCAGCAAGCCTCTTAGAAAGTTTAGGTTTAGATGCCCCATGTCCTGATTTAGAGGGACTCGCAGTGAATAAACCATGCATGGGGCTGCTTGTTTAATATGAATTTACCCATCCTCCTGACAAACATCCAAGAGGCATCAGAGTCTGTCTTGTGCCTGGTTAGGATGGGGCAAAATGGGGGGCAAGGAAAACTCCCGTCCTCCATGGAAACAGGTACGCACCTTGGGAATAAACGCTGCGTCTAAACAGGATCCTGACGAGAAGTACACCTAGTGATAAAGTCCCATGTGCGGCTACCCGTCCGGCTGACGTGATACCCTTTTAAAAAGGCCAATTTGATTTTGAAAAGCATGATAAAAAATAGGGTAAAAAAAAAAAAAAAAAAAAAGACTTGTAGAAAATTTAAAAAAAAACTATATTTACATCCCAGGATGGGAACCAGAAAATCGCCGGTAACGAATGCAGGCGGACTGCTCTCAGAAACATCCTGATGTGAGGATGTACTGACATCCTGGTCTGAGGCAGGGGATTGCAAGGTACCGTCCAAAACCGCCACTAACCTGGCCAGGGGACTGGGCCACAAACTCCTCTGCAGACCCGCCTGTAAAAAACACAAAATGTTTTTGATCCCCGGAGAGTACGGATCAACTGAGCCAATTGCCCACCAGATGGTAAACGTCTTCCACGTATGTCGACGATCTATACGCCTATTGCATTTGTGTAGGTCTGACACGAAGGCAGGGATTCTAAACCTGGTGCTCAGGAGCACCGTTGCTTGGGCCATGAGCGAAGGTGCTCCCCAATCCAGCTGTCAGTAGTGCTCTGTCTATTTCAATCTGCTCCTTCACCCATCAAAGTCCATGTGAGCTGGGATTAATGATCTCAATTTCCACTGAATTGTATCAACTTGAAATGCAGAGGGGAGACTTAATCTATAAATATTTATGCAACCCATTCATGCAATAATGCAGTGCACCCAAATAGTCACTTATGTCACACTCCAGTGCTCATGACTGGAAAAAGGTTGAGAACCTCTGCATTAAGACAGCCCTTGAGCATCCCAGTTGAATTAGAGATCCCCACTCGATCTCCCCACTGAGAGAATGAATATCTAAGGAACTGGATGTTGAACCAGCCCCTGCGTTAGTAGATTTCAATTTTCTGGCAGAATGAGGGGGGTGGGGGGCAATTTGTAGATTGACCAGGTTAAAACACAGGGGGTTTGTGAGGGTGTCGCGGTGCGACTAGAAACAGTTGAGCAGCTCTCCCCTGTTGTACCTTGGTTACTGTTCTGGTTAGCAGAAGCATGGGTGGAAATGCGAATAGGAAGCCTGGCGACCACTTGTGGCTGAGGGCATCACAGGAAAACGCTTTGGGTGTCAGAAGTGAGACGTGACCTTGGTACTTTGTTGTTTTGTTGGAGGTGAGTAGGTCGACCTTCAGCCATCCATACCTGTGAACTATCAGTCTTCTAAACACTTCCCCAGAGAACGACCCTTCTCCTGATTCCATCTCTCGTCAGCCTAGCCAATCGGTGTGCATACTGGAGAGACCCTTTATGCGAACCTCCTGTACGGGTAGGACCTTCTTCCCACATGGCAAGGAATGATACCTCTTTGAATGGGGAGAGCGATCTGGATCCTCCGTGGTTGCTTACATATGCTCTGGCAGCAGATTGTCCATAAGGACCAGGACATGTAGTCCCTGAGGGCGGGTGTGAAGTGGAGTAGTGCTAATGGCATCGCCTTCGGCTCTAACTGCTTTCCAGTTGTGTGCCCCTGCTGTGTGGGATCCTGTCCCCTGATCCGACCTCCCACTCAAAAGACACACCCCTCCCCAACCTAAGAGGTTTGTGTCTGTGATCAATGCTATCCTCCCTGGAATCGACAATGGAGAGCCCTGAGTTAATCGGTAGGGCGTGCGTCCAGGCCTATTATTACCTTCACGGTACCTCTATAAGACGGCCCGGCCCTCGCATAGCTGGGCTTGGAATTGGCAGAGAAAACGCTGGAATTCGCACGTGGAACCTCGTCCACAGGATTAGATGAATGTGCAACACCATCGTCTTTAGCAGGGCTGTCCATGTCATGAGGTTCAATTCTGGGTGGGAGATCATCTGTTGAAGAATCGTTATCAGTTTATCTTGTAACTGTTGATGCAAAGAAAGAGAATTAGCTTTATTTTGGTATTTATTAGGGCACCCAGATGTTCTAAGAACTCCATGGGTTAAGGCGACTCTCTTCTAAGATCGTATGGTGTTAGAAAGGACATTGTACTCTGTGGGTCCTGCGGTGTCAGATTATATGATGGGGATCGTATCAACAGTACAATGATAGACATTGGGTGTTTTTACACACACATTTCTCCTGGATGTTTGCTGTGACATCCTGAACTTTCTGTGTGTCTAAAACACTCACCCAGATCTTAAACATCTGGCTCTTTTAACTTCTGCGTAGAACTTCTCGCAGAACTTTTGTGTGAAAAAGGTTCTCCTGGTAAATTGCTTTGCTCCAGGCAGCTGTGGTCACCTGGTTTCCATGGCAGCCCCTCATGTCTACAGCTGCGGCTACTTTAGGCTGCCTCAGGGCAGTGCATGTGAAGAATGCATCCAGGAACTGCCTCAGGGCAGAGTGCGTGTGTGTGTGTGTGTGCGCACGTGTGTAGAATGCATCTACGAACTTACTTGTGAACTTGTAAACCCAGAAGATTGAAAAATACATAACTTTAAGGTTTGTGTAAAAATGCCCATTGATCTCTTCCATTCTGAGTTTGGCAATTAGTATAATGAGCCCCCTGGAGAGCGTTGGAGGTGCCAATTCCAGTCCAAACGGCAGGGCTTGATAGTGCCTGGTGATTATATGACAACCTACGCCACTGCCTGTGGTTTGGACATAGAGACCGTTTTTATACGAGCGGGATTTCTCCCACAGTTTAAACAAGTGGCACTGGGAAACTCCTGGGGGTGGGGTGGGGGGCTTTAGACACTAGGGCTGATGCGGCAGCAGCTTTTACCGCGCTGCGATTCCGTTCCGCCATTTCGGAACTGCCCGCGCCACACCGCGACTTTTCTGCGGATATTCCGCTAATTCCGCCGGAATTCTGCAAATCGCGGAATTGCGGAAAAATCGTGGAAAAATTGCGGAAATCGCGGAAAACCGCTATTCCGCTATTTTTTGGCGCTGGCGGAATTGCGGAAATCGCGAAAATGTCATGTTTCCACGATTCCACTAAGTTGCGGAATTAAATAAGCGGAACCGCGGAATGAAACCGCGGAATGAAAGCCTCTGCCATGCCGTTCCACTAATTGCGGAAACACTGTTTCCGCC
>QEPC01011901.1:21715848-21742388 GCA_003113815.1 Sphenodon punctatus | reverse complement strand
ATGTACACCTGGATCCATATCACTCTCTGCTTTGTTCTTTGTTTCTCTCACCCTATTGTTTTGGAGTGTCCCCCTAGCTCAGCGAAACTAAAACTAAGTCAGCTGGAATCCTTCTCATGCCCTCCCTCCCCAGAATATGATCGTCACCTCTGAAGGGGCCTACCCTCCAGTTTGAGACCCTAGTCACAAGTGCAATTGCCAAAAATGACACTACCAAAATACTGAAATGACTGGAATACAGACATAACCAAAATTAAAAATCCAAAATGGAATAAATGAATCATGGATCCAAAATGGATCGAAACATCCAACCACTTGCTCAAGCTGCAGATTGAGCTAGGGATGTGTAATGTGTTTTTAAAGTTACTAAAACGAATAGAGTTCCATTCATTTTAATAACTAAAGACCAGAATGACATTTGTTTGCTTGCATTTGCTTTTGTATTTAATTCAAATAAAACTAATTAATAATAATAATAATAATTTTAAAATGTGCATGCACAAAAATTACCACCAGACCACTGTGCTCATGCGCACCCTTCTCCAAAATGGCAGACAGCAACCAGTCTGCGTATGAGAAAAATGACCACCTTTGGGAAAGGTGCACAGGGTAGAGCGGTCCAGTGGCTACTTGGCTCATGCACAATGATTTTTTAATTATCTTTAATAGATTTTATACAAATGTAAAATGAAAACTCATGGGTTTTCAAACAAACAATAAAAACAGATGGATTTTTACAAACAAAAAACAAGATAACAAAAATGAATGTGGTCCTTTCTACGCACCCCTCGACAGTGCTTGGGTCTAGGGCGCTTTCTCATATGCATTAATACGCGCCTGTCAGTGACACGGGGAAGTCCGGGACTCAAACGATGTGCGGCTTCCTTCTCGTGAGAAGGGCAGAAATGCAGATCTTTGCCGGCAAACATGCAGGTCCGGCAGTGTACTTAGCCTGCCGGACGCGCATGTCTGCTGGCCAAGATTCACATTTCCACCCTTCTCACAAGGCGGAAGCTGTATGTCGTTTGAGTCACAGACTTCTCCATGGCGCCGACGGGTCCATATTAACGCACGTGAGAAGGCGGTCAAAGATGCCGATAAAATCCACTACCCAATTCAGCATTGGCCACTACCTATCAGACCTAGATTCCAAATGTTAGAACAGATTAGATAACTTCAGTAAATGACATTTCCTTGGAGAACAGAGGCAGGTTTGTTCACATCTGGAACACGCTCAACACGGAACACTACTTATGTGTTTACAAAGTGCCGAATGAAGTATAGTTAAAAACTAAAGAACTTTAAGAACCAAGAGGCTGTGAAACAGAAGCATTCAAAATACAGGAAGATAGCTCCTGTGTTTATGGAATCCAAAAGAGAGAAGCACGTGGTAACCTCACCAGAGAGAGCCTGGAATACAAAACTCATCTCTCAATTTAGCTCTCCTTCCTCCACAAGCACTTTGCACGCACAAAACAAAATTAAACTAATCAAGAATTTTTGCCTACGGGCTAGAAAGGGAAGTTGTTATTGTTATTCCTATTTTTAGCCATACACAATACGCTCAGGACCATATAAGTAAACTGGATAAAGACAGAAACTAAAAGAATGGAAACAGGAAGGAACAAAAGAAGAAAAAAGAAACCAGGTGCAGAGGTCAAAACAAAGATGAAAAAGCAAGAGTTTTGACATTTATTCCCCCCAAACTCAAGTGAGATCTTTGCCTTCGGGATAAAGCTTCTCTTCAAAGAGGGTCAAATTCAGTTCCATTTGGGGGCTTACCAATGCGTTACGCTCTACGTGCACCTTGGTTTGCTGGATCTCATCTTGCTGCACTCTGGGAAAAACAGACGAGTCGGCGCCTTTGCAAAAGAGCAGCAGTTTTCCTGGAGGAGAGAGCAAATAGATTGACACACTCGCAATACGGAGCGCGCTTTTATAACTAGAGCTTTCAACAAGGGCCAAGTTGTGTTTGAAAGGGAGGAATCTGGTGCAGCTGGAAATGGGGTTACATAGACAGTAGAGATTCACAAGTTCAGAATTCTGGAAATGGTGCTAGGTCCCGTTAGCGGCCTTAATGAGCAAAGGATTCCCAAACATCTAGCGTCTAAGCGCAGGGATGAAGAACGAGGCCCATGGCAAATGCAGCCCATGGACAGTTTTTATGTGGCCGCTTTCCAGCTCCTGGATCTGAAACCTGGATCCAGTTCCTACCCTCCAAGCACTGAACGACTACGCTCAGGGGAAGGGAGCAGAGACGAGAGCCTGCCCACAAGGAGAGGGGACGGATCAATGACACAGACCCGTGATTTGGACCCTTCTTTTCTTGAGCACAACCCTTAAGCACTTCCCACCCCCAACGTCTACTAATGTTCAAAGTGGCCCCCAGGAGGGAAAAAGGTTCCCCAACACTGGTACAGAGGGTGTCGCTGCTTGTTCTTTTGCTCTTTAGCGCCAGTCACAGCGTCAACAAGGGACAGACTGCAGCTCCAAATACCAGGTCCTAGTTGCTCACGCATTTGGGGTCAGATTGACCCCACTGAGCACCAAAACATTAAAATATGGTTAATTAGTAGCTCTTCAAGTTTCAGCTTTTAGGACGTTGTCACCGGCACCTCTGGACATAACATACTAAAATTTCAGCCTGATACCTCTTACCATTTGTCTCCTATAACCAAAAAAGTGCTATTTTGTAAACGGACCCCAGGTTTCCATAGAGTTTTCCTATTGGGGTCAAATCAACCCCAGCCAATGCATTTCAAGAGGGGTCAAATGGACCCCAGCTTAAAATAAACCAAATAAACAGTTTTCAAGGACCATTCAGATAGCAAGGGGACATGGAACTCAAGGCCACTTCAGACTGGCAGCAGCAATGAAAATTAACCCCTTCACTGCTATTATTTTGTGCCTTTGTATCATGGTTTTCCTATAGGGGTCCAATGGACCCCAAGACCGGGCGAGTGCAATTTTTTAAGCCTGATGTTATTCAGTGTTTTCTTTCTTTTTAGGTTTAGATTAGTTACTAATTAAATGTTCAGTGTTTGTTCAATCAATATTCTGTATTTTAAATAAAATGTACACTTTTTACAAAGGAAAAAGATGTTTTGGGGTCATTGGCTATGTTTGGGTGAAAACAATCCCCATAAAACACTCTCTCATTTGTGTGTGCGTGCGTGCGTGTACGTACGCGCTTCCAGGGCTTAGTTTCAAGATTTTTGACATTTTGGGACACAGACTATATTTTTGGGTTAAAATATACCCCACCAACAATGGGTTTCCCGTAGGGGGTCCATATGTACCCCAAGACCTGGTGAGTGCAATTTTTTTTAAGTACGAGGGTAAGGGTTAAATAGCCGATTATTGCCCACTGGTTGCTTAGCACTTAACAACGGATTGGCATCGATCCTGGCATTCAGAGATGCAGCCTGAGCCCAGCTTGGCTGCCGTGAGCAGGCAGGAAGCATATGCAAACACCAGCATAAAAACTGGAGAAACCACCGGCGGTTTCGGGTACTTTGGGTGTGGCATCCTCCATGGTATCTGGAATTGTAGTTTCCAGTATCCAGANGGAATGAAAGCCTCTGCCATGCCGTTCCACTAATTGCAGAAACACTGTTTCCGCCGGAAATAGCTACCGCTGCGATATTCCGCTACAGCCCTATTAGACACGCCTTTGTAAACTGGAAGTCACCTGAGTGCCAGTAGAAACAGCGGCGCCACGTGACTCCCAGGTGTTTTGAGACGTGGCTTAGATAAGACCTCAGAATCAAGGTCTTATCTACGCCACGTCTCAAAACACCCGGGAGTCACACATATAGACCTTTGTGTTTCCATTCGGAAAGGGGTGATGTTCATGGAGCCATTCAGAGGCTTGAGAACCAACCTGGCTCTCCAGCCCCCAGATCCAGGAAAATAGCAAAGTAGAGATCCAAGGGTCTTTCTGAGTCTGGTATGGGATCTACGTTCCTATGCTGAGTGGTTGTCAAATTTTGGTCAGCGTGGTTGAATGCTTCTTGGAAAGACTCTATGGAAGGGGCCGTAAGTTATCGTGTTTAAAACCCACGTCTGAACTTAGCTCCCCCGTTTATGGGCGAAGTCGAGAAGACACACACACCCCATGTGGGGTGTAGAGGAAAACCCTTCTTTCTAAGAAAATCTCCCTTTCAGGCTGATGGTCTACGATAGGGATGAGAATTTCGCCTTCAAGTATTAAATTGCTGGAGGAAGGCATTTGGATTTATCTGCTGCTTCCTCCAGTACTTTGTCCAGATATACCCCAAATAATTTGGGTCCCTGGAAAGTGCAAGAAGAGGAGATTCTTAGCTCGAATGGTTTAGGAAGGAAGTACCCAGCAAAAGTCTGGGGGGCAGACTTCTGGCTTCCTGTTAGTTAGGTTTGGGTCCTGTGTTCATCACATCCATTCCAGTAATGGTCTGGCACCGTATGAGGACATGCTCGCTGTTTTCGGGACCATGGCAGGTGCCTCGTAGTCCCACCTGAGACTAGCCTCCATCCCTTGTTGTCGGGGTTTGCTGGCTAAAGGTCTCCTTCTGACGGGGGAAGACAGATTGCCTTGCCAGGGAGGCTGTGAAGACGCATTCTGGAAACCTCAATGTCAGGGTTTCCAGATTGCGTGTTTAAAGAGGCTGCAGGAGGCCGTGAGCACCGCCGGTTCCTACGGCAGGCGGCCACTTCTGGTGCGTGTAAACGCACCCCGCGTGGCTTTTCCTCCCGGCGCGCTGAACAACGCGCTTCCCAGGCCAGGCATAGAGGCTGAGGAGCCGCTCCCCTTGTCTGAGTCAGGTGATTTGTCCCGGTTGATGAACCTGGAGGGTTCCTGAAGAAGATGGTGGATTTCCTATCCTCCTGGGAAGCTGCCCTACCTCTAGGAGGTCTCCTGCCTGATCACGGTCAGCTTGGGAGGGACTACATGCTCCTCCCCTTGACCCTGCTCACCCTGTGGGGAGTGGCTCCTCAGGGCCTCTATGCCCCATGCCAGATCTGACTGATTTCTCGGGGGTGAGGTTTCCCTCTCTGACCCCAATTCTGAGGAGCCCAATGATAGAAAACTGCCCCTTGGGGCGGAGCTTTGCCTTTCCCGCTTCTTTGGGCCTGCCCCGTAAGCCCCGCTGCGACAGGGTGAACGCTTTCAATTTCACTTTCCCTTTGTTCTCCCCTTGTCCTGCCTCGCTCCTCTATGGAGAGGCTGCTGCTAGGTTTCTCCAGGGAGCAAGGCCTGTTGTGGAGCATCCATTAGTGCCGGAACCTGGGGCTCTTGTGGGGCTGGTCTGGGTTTTGTTTTCCTCCTGGACCGATTCCCTGACGGGCGTGGGGGTTTACTGGCACTTCTCATTTGTTCCCGACCTGCTCCCAGTTGGCGCCATTCTGTGGTGTTTGTGGAGTTTTCCCCTCGGGGGAGGGGGGATCTCTCACTGTCCCTCAGGTTAGCGGCCTGGGCGGATCCTGGGTCTGAGAGCCGGTCTTCCGCGAGGCCACTCTTCTCCGTTCCCGTACTGCTAGGGCAGGAGGTAGGAGGCAGAGCCGGTCTGAAGGCTTTAGGCTCTTGAGTAATGCCGGTGGTGTCTCTCGGGTGAGAAACTGCCCTGGTTGGGCTCCTAACAAGGCTTGGTAGGCTCTGGGCCTAAAAAAGGCAGCCGCGCCACTTGCCGCGCTCCTGCTTGGTCGGAGAGGCAGCAGACGATCCGGAGTGCTGGGGGGGGCAGTCCCACGCCAGATATCTCCAGACAGGAGAGCAGCGCTGCCTCCTGCTGGCTACGACACGGACCCTCCCCATGAGTGATGAATGAGCAGAGTGACTGTCCAGGACCCACAGAGAATTAAAATAAATAAATAAAAGATGGCTGATCATGACGCTAGAACCTCTGGCTCTAACAGTATGGGTTTCTACAGCTTGAGCAAAAGGAGGGGAATCCCTAAGCTTAAAGCAGTCGCAGACTCAAACCGGCTATTCAGGTGGTGGCCACCAGATGGAGACAGACAGCCACACTAGCCTCGTGTCCATGTTTAAACCAGCTGAGCTACATTATACTGAAAGCAAAGAGACTCGTATCCTCTTTTACAAACACTAAGGCGATGCAATTGTACTGGGGCAGGGCCTATGCGTACGGGACGGGGGTGCTCCGGCTTTGTCCCACGATGCGGAGAGGAGGGACAAAAAGGACCCCAATTCATCTCCTGCACAAGGGCCCATTCAAACCTAGCTACATGTCTGACAAACAGCTACTCGTTCCTGTATCCATGACACCTCTTTTTTTTCCTAATCCACCAGGTCCATTTTTTCCAGTACATATTAACACAACTAGTAGGAAGCAATGGGTTGTGCCCATTACAACAAAAACAGCAAAGCAGCTTTTTAGATGAAAGGAAACCTTCTTACAGCGTCACAAGAACACAACGTTCCCTTGAGACAATCTGATAGGGAAAGTAAATGGTTGTTTTTTTTAAGCTAAAGCGTGCTAAATCAATAAAGCATTATCTGGAGCTGAAATGGGTACCTGGTTTGGTAACTGTGGGCAGTACCTGCATTTTGGGGTATTGTTTTGGGTATCAGAATCGGTATCTGAATTCTAATTTAATACCTGAAAAATCAAAATATCAGCAACCGGTATACTGAAATACTAAAACCCAGTATACAGTAATACTGATTCCCCACCCCCCAAAAAACTCTGGGACAAAATGTGGGGAAAAAATAAATAAATAAAGATTTTGGTATACTGGTTGTCACTATTTCAGCACTGGTTATTTCGGGTACTTGACTGGAAACCAGTCTGTGTACCAAAAAGTACACAACTATTTGGTTTGATTGGGGCATTGGAAATTTGAGAGGTAGACCCGTTTTTGTTTCAGCTCTTGTTATGGCAGTTTGATCCCAGTAAGTGCTTCAGGGTAGGCTGAAGACAGTACTTTGCACTTAAACTATGTTCAGACGAGGGACAGACAAGTTCTGCATTCAAGATGCATGAAAGATGTAGGTTTTATTGGTTAAAACATTACTTTCCAACATTTCAAAACTAGGAAATTCTGAGCAGTAACCCATTTGTTATGAGTATGTATTGAAGTCATTTGTCTAATTTCTGTCCTATCAGGATAGGAAACTTTTTTTTTTTTTGGAAGGATTAGATAACTTCTTAAGAGGACGGGTTCATAAATGATTCAGAGTTGATCTATGGGTGAGACCTCCAACTGTTGGGGGCAAAGAGTCAATAGCAAGAAATTGATCACTCTATTACAACCCGTTGTGACCTTCTCTGAAGCAACCAAGTTGACCACTGTCAGAGATAGGATTCTGGGCTCGATGGACCATTGATCCTAACACAGGAAGGCACCTCTTATGTTCTTATACATTCCACAGTAGCTGCTTGTGGTGAATTATTTTGCAGTGACAACTCATGCTTGGTCAACCCTTCCCTCAACTCCTGGGGGGGTGGGGGGTGTCCATCTCAGGTTGGATAGGACAGCGCACGAAGCTGTGATGAATTGGGGAGCTAGAATTCAATTCCACTGACTTTTTACTGGCATTTACCTGTCTTCCACAGCAGTGGCCCCAATTAAATGCATGTCGTCCTCTGTGTCGTCAAAAACCTTGGCCATCCTTTCTTCTCTGTCCTGCAGTGCCATTTTAGCTTCGCAAAGTTGTCTGTCGATTTGGTCATACTCTTCTTGGGTTAGTTCCTTGAAGGCCACGCAGAGAGTCCGATACCCATCCTTGGATTGAGAAGTGGATACATAAGTCTACAAACATGGTTTTCACTCTAGAATCTCTTCTCTCTGGTATCTACAGGACGGTTGTCACTAGAGGTGAAAGGGGTCCCAAAAAAACGAGTAAAGCAGTCAAAACTGAAAACGGCAACTTGGGGTAAAAATCGATGCCCTTTTGTGCTCTGTTGGGTATCCATTTTGGTTATTCCGTTTGGTGATTTTTAAAAATTATTATTATTTGTTTTTGTTATTTCAGTATTTCAATTGTCATTTCAGCAACATGTGCACTATTTCAGTGGTTCTCAAATCCCTGCCACACATATAAGCCCATGTACACCTGGATCCATATCACTCTCTGCTTTGTTCTTTGTTTCTCTCACCCTATTGTTTTGGAGTGTCCCCCTAGCTCAGCGAAACTAAAACTAAGTCAGCTGGAATCCTTCTCATGCCCTCCCTCCCCAGAATATGATCGTCACCTCTGAAGGGGCCTACCCTCCAGTTTGAGACCCTAGTCACAAGTGCAATTGCCAAAAATGACACTACCAAAATACTGAAATGACTGGAATACAGACATAACCAAAATTAAAAATCCAAAATGGAATAAATGAATCATGGATCCAAAATGGATCGAAACATCCAACCACTTGCTCAAGCTGCAGATTGAGCTAGGGATGTGTAATGTGTTTTTAAAGTTACTAAAACGAATAGAGTTCCATTCATTTTAATAACTAAAGACCAGAATGACATTTGTTTGCTTGCATTTGCTTTTGTATTTAATTCAAATAAAACTAATTAATAATAATAATAATAATTTTAAAATGTGCATGCACAAAAATTACCACCAGACCACTGTGCTCATGCGCACCCTTCTCCAAAATGGCAGACAGCAACCAGTCTGCGTATGAGAAAAATGACCACCTTTGGGAAAGGTGCACAGGGTAGAGCGGTCCAGTGGCTACTTGGCTCATGCACAATGATTTTTTAATTATCTTTAATAGATTTTATACAAATGTAAAATGAAAACTCATGGGTTTTCAAACAAACAATAAAAACAGATGGATTTTTACAAACAAAAAACAAGATAACAAAAATGAATGTGGTCCTTTCTACGCACCCCTCGACAGTGCTTGGGTCTAGGGCGCTTTCTCATATGCATTAATACGCGCCTGTCAGTGACACGGGGAAGTCCGGGACTCAAACGATGTGCGGCTTCCTTCTCGTGAGAAGGGCAGAAATGCAGATCTTTGCCGGCAAACATGCAGGTCCGGCAGTGTACTTAGCCTGCCGGACGCGCATGTCTGCTGGCCAAGATTCACATTTCCACCCTTCTCACAAGGCGGAAGCTGTATGTCGTTTGAGTCACAGACTTCTCCATGGCGCCGACGGGTCCATATTAACGCACGTGAGAAGGCGGTCAAAGATGCCGATAAAATCCACTACCCAATTCAGCATTGGCCACTACCTATCAGACCTAGATTCCAAATGTTAGAACAGATTAGATAACTTCAGTAAATGACATTTCCTTGGAGAACAGAGGCAGGTTTGTTCACATCTGGAACACGCTCAACACGGAACACTACTTATGTGTTTACAAAGTGCCGAATGAAGTATAGTTAAAAACTAAAGAACTTTAAGAACCAAGAGGCTGTGAAACAGAAGCATTCAAAATACAACACAATGCAGGAAGATAGCTCCTGTGTTTATGGAATCCAAAAGAGAGAAGCACGTGGTAACCTCACCAGAGAGAGCCTGGAATACAAAACTCATCTCTCAATTTAGCTCTCCTTCCTCCACAAGCACTTTGCACGCACAAAACAAAATTAAACTAATCAAGAATTTTTGCCTACGGGCTAGAAAGGGAAGTTGTTATTGTTATTCCTATTTTTAGCCATACACAATACGCTCAGGACCATATAAGTAAACTGGATAAAGACAGAAACTAAAAGAATGGAAACAGGAAGGAACAAAAGAAGAAAAAAGAAACCAGGTGCAGAGGTCAAAACAAAGATGAAAAAGCAAGAGTTTTGACATTTATTCCCCCCAAACTCAAGTGAGATCTTTGCCTTCGGGATAAAGCTTCTCTTCAAAGAGGGTCAAATTCAGTTCCATTTGGGGGCTTACCAATGCGTTACGCTCTACGTGCACCTTGGTTTGCTGGATCTCATCTTGCTGCACTCTGGGAAAAACAGACGAGTCGGCGCCTTTGCAAAAGAGCAGCAGTTTTCCTGGAGGAGAGAGCAAATAGATTGACACACTCGCAATACGGAGCGCGCTTTTATAACTAGAGCTTTCAACAAGGGCCAAGTTGTGTTTGAAAGGGAGGAATCTGGTGCAGCTGGAAATGGGGTTACATAGACAGTAGAGATTCACAAGTTCAGAATTCTGGAAATGGCGCTAGGTCCCGTTAGCGGCCTTAATGAGCGAAGGATTCCCAAACATCTAGCGTCTAAGCGCAGGGATGAAGAACGAGGCCCATGGCAAATGCAGCCCATGGACAGTTTTTATGTGGCCGCTTTCCAGCTCCTGGATCTGAACCCTGGATCCAGTTCCTACCCTCCAAGCACTGAACGACTACGCTCAGGGGAAGGGAGCAGAGACGAGAGCCTGCCCACAAGGAGAGGGGACGGATCAATGACACAGACCCGTGATTTGGACCCTTCTTTTCTTGAGCACAACCCTTAAGCACTTCCCACCCCCAACGTCTACTAATGTTCAAAGTGGCCCCCAGGAGGGAAAAAGGTTCCCCAACACTGGTACAGAGGGTGTCGCTGCCTGTTCTTTTGCTCTTTAGCGCCAGTCACAGCGTCAACAAGGGACAGACTGCAGCTCCAAATACCAGGTCCTAGTTGCTCACGCATTTGGGGTCAGATTGACCCCACTGAGCACCAAAACATTAAAATATGGTTAATTAGTAGCTCTTCAAGTTTCAGCTTTTAGGACGTTGTCACCGGCACCTCTGGACATAACATACTAAAATTTCAGCCTGATACCTCTTACCATTTGTCTCCTATAACCAAAAAAGTGCTATTTTGTAAACGGACCCCAGGTTTCCATAGAGTTTTCCTATTGGGGTCAAATCAACCCCAGCCAATGCATTTCAAGAGGGGTCAAATGGACCCCAGCTTAAAATAAACCAAATAAACAGTTTTCAAGGACCATTCAGATAGCAAGGGGACATGGAACTCAAGGCCACTTCAGACTGGCAGCAGCAATGAAAATTAACCCCTTCACTGCTATTATTTTGTGCCTTTGTATCATGGTTTTCCTATAGGGGTCCAATGGACCCCAAGACCGGGCGAGTGCAATTTTTTAAGCCTGATGTTATTCAGTGTTTTCTTTCTTTTTAGGTTTAGATTAGTTACTAATTAAATGTTCAGTGTTTGTTCAATCAATATTCTGTATTTTAAATAAAATGTACACTTTTTACAAAGGAAAAAGATGTTTTGGGGTCATTGGCTATGTTTGGGTGAAAACAATCCCCATAAAACACTCTCTCATTTGTGTGTGCGTGCGTGCGTGTACGTACGCGCTTCCAGGGCTTAGTTTCAAGATTTTTGACATTTTGGGACACAGACTATATTTTTGGGTTAAAATATACCCCACCAACAATGGGTTTCCCGTAGGGGGTCCATATGTACCCCAAGACCTGGTGAGTGCAATTTTTTTTAAGTACGAGGGTAAGGGTTAAATAGCCAATTATTGCCCACTGGTTGCTTAGCACTTAACAACGGATTGGCATCGATCCTGGCATTCAGAGATGCAGCCCTAGCCCAGCTTGGCTGCCGTGAGCAGGCAGGAAGCATATGCAAACACCAGCATAAAAACTGGAGGAACCACCGGCGGTTTCGGGTACTTTGGGTGTGGCATCCTCCATGGTATCTGGAATTGTAGTTTCCAGTATCCAGAGTAATGTATTAATTCATTTATTTTTTAAAAAAGAATGTTTATTTGAAAACAAGTAAGGAAGAGGGCGCATTAAATATCGGTAGACCTCAAAACTGGAATTTTGGGGAAAAAAATGTTCTTCTTTAACATGACAGCAAAACCCCCACAGGTATCCAAAGGGGTACCCCGTTCCTTGTGGTCAGATGATATGCATTCGATCAGCATCGTAAGAGTTTTGGGGATAAATTCTTCTTGATGTTGCCACCCATCAGACGTGCCAGAGAAAACGCAGGTGGCTCGATTCTACGTAATTAGATTATTTGGTACGGCACTGCGGTGTAGCCAATACGCAAAGTGAAAAATGAATGGCTCTGAAGAAGGATTTCTAGAGCTTAGCAAAATCCGTTAGTCCATTGGGACGTATGCCGTCTTGAATTGTTGGATGGCCGTGCAGTTTGTCCCAATCGACAAATTCCTACTGGGAATAACTTCATTTAAGTCACAGAGCTACACTGGAGTCACTTTTGGCCCAATGAGCCAACAGGTACGAGGGTTGCAAATCTTAATAAAACTGGCTTTACTGGCCAGCGCGCCACCTTTAAAAATAAAAGGGCTGCCATTTCCAGTTTTTAATTCTGTAAAACAACCAAAGTTATTCCAGGGCACAGGCTAAGAAACAGCAAAGCTTCTAGCAAAAGTGGGCTTCAAAGTCAGATTTTGGAAACCACCCAAATTTATTAATATCTGAAAGACCACCTCCTCCCTCATGGCCCTCCAAGGGCCCGCAGAGAGGTGTTCTCACTGGTTGCCCCACAATTATGGAACTCCCTTCCCTTGGAGATCCGTCTAAGCCTAAACCTGCTCTCATCTTCTGAAATTAATGTATGACCTTTTTGTCTGGCCAAACGTTTGGGTGAGGGAGGTTTTAGAGAGTTTTTTTTTTGTTTTTTTAAATGTGTTGCAAGCCATCCTGAGCCTCAGGGGGAGGGTGGAGTATAAATTTAAGCATATACAATACATATAAATTATTCATTTTAAATTCCTCTGCTGCTTTTAGATTAGCAAAATAATGTTTTAAAATTCAGGGAAAAAATAGTTGTTGAGGTTTTTTTACCCGAGATAATGTAACTATAGGTTTTCTTGCAATGGTTTAGCCCACGGCAATGGAAAAAGCTGTCTCCTCTTATATTCTAATAGGACTGAGCGATTATAACTCAGCACAAGATCAGCAAAAATAAATAAATACCCTAGCATTTCAACAGCTTTGTCAGGATTTCCCAGTAGGATTTTCTGTAACGTTAACCTGAACAAGGACAGCGGCTCTATCCCAAAGTGGATAAAAATGAGCTCAATGTCATATTTCAAGGCCAGAGTTTTGCATGCAGGTGTCTCTGGGTTTATACAACCTGGATAAGCATACATCACTCTGATATTTGCCTAGGCAAGGGGAATTTATAAACCCAGCTGGGGCACAGGGGAAATGGGCAGGCAGCCCACAAAATAAAACAGGTTAGCACTCCAAGGTTGTAAAGAATGCCTCATCCCCCACGTCCAACCGTGATCTCTAAGGTCAGCTGGGAGGGGGGGGGCACGCTCTTGCATCTTCTACCACTAGACCAAGCTTGTATGGCAAGGACGAGTGGAGAGGATCTCTCGGTGGCTGCACACAGCTCCGAAACGTCCTTCCCGTGGAGGCTAACCGTAGTCTGAGCCTGAGCATTTTCCAGAAGCCATGAAAGACCTATTGATTTGTCCAGGCAGTTAGCAGGTGGAGATAGGGTTTGGAGGGTGGTTCTGATGGACCTTTGATATAATTTCTATATTTTATGGCTTTTATTTTTGCATGTTTATTCATATATGTTTGTTGATCTCTATTTTATGACCTAAATGTTCCTGAGCCTTCCCTTACCAGGCCAACCGAGTGGTTAAAGTGTAGCAATCCGTGTGGCTAAATGAGGATCTGACCTCTAGCAGAATAGTTCTTTGAATTATAATTGACACTGGCTGAAGAGGTTTGTGAGAAGACACCCTCCTGTTCTAGCCCACGTCTGCTTGGAGCTCACATGCAGGTACATAAACACAACAGAACCCAGTTTGGGATTTACCTGTGCTGGTTCTTACGATAACACTCATACGCCGCCGGACAGGATCAAAATTTAAAACATGGAGAAGCTGGTACCTTTAAGAGAGGCAGAAAAAGAAAAAAAGGAAACCTTTAAATGCAAGAGAAAAAAAATTAGATCCAGTAGGAAATGGTAAGATACAAGAGCATCCTACAGGAATAAGATGTGACCACATTGCTTCCTGCATCCAAACAAGGGAGTTCAAGACAGACGGATCTGAAATCGAGTATGTAAGGAAATGTCATTGGGTGAGCTACCTGCTCAGCTGCCCACGTGACCTGGGCCTCTAAGGAGGATAAGGTTTAATTTTCAGTTAGCAAGAAGCCTGCTGTTACAGCTTGCTTAGGAAAAGGACTGAACATTGCAGGCTGAGGTTTATAGTAGCTTCTGTCACTTCTTCCTGCATAACAACGCTAAAAGCGACCTTTCCTTACTGTTCCCACTGTGAAAAGTCTAGTCCTCTCTTGCGTTGGCTACTGCAGCCTCCTTACCGGCCTCCTTGCTCTTCCATTGACCCTCTCATTTCTATTCAATACGTCACTGTCAAGGTCATCCACCTTGTTCACTGCTCTGCTCAGGTTATCTCCTCCAACCTACTTGGCTAATAGTCATTAACAGACCTATGCACCAAGAACGTATTCATTCCTTTGTAAAACTTAGTTATGCCAATAGTCTTGACCACATCCTCTGGCAACAAGTTCCACCTTTCCTACCACAATACAGGAGGCCACCCTCCTGGGCTTAATTTTATTTCTCATTCAGCTAAAATTGAAGCATGGTTGTCCTCTCGGCCACTTTTGGTCTCTTTTAGGCGGACGGCTCTGTAATTAAGATTGGCGATTTCGTGAAGATCAGCAATTAATTCAGCAGAGCCTGCTGTCTGGCCTCCATCCTGCCTTCTCTGCCACATTAGCAGAGTTCAATCAAACCCCATGGAAATGGGCAGCGCCAATTCAGCTAGCGTGATCATTTTGCCGGCCGCAACTTACATTTCAGTTTCGTTCTTTTGGTTCTGTATTTTCAGGTAGTCGTTTTCATGTCCTAGAAAAGTGAAACCATACCTGTCAATGAACAAAAAGGACAGAAGGACATTGAAAAAAATGCTTGCCGCTGAGTTTAACAATATGGAAACAAAAATTAAAAAGGTTAGGAAACACGAGATGGAATCCAGAGGACCATCATCTTCCTCAGTGGCCACATTCCCTGGGAGAACCATTTTTTTCCCTATTTATTTTCATGACCCTCAAAGAAGTTTGTTGCAATTCACTCAACTTCACAACCTCCATAGCAGGTTAATTTATTTGTCTCCTCTTTGTACCATTCTGTCCTCAGAACATCAATCAGACAACAATGTCAGACAACCGTTCTGAAGAATAATAAGTTGGAGGTGGCCCGCAAAGAGCTTGAAGAGCTCGTTCTTGGCACAGGGTTGGATCTCGTTTCATACACACACAGCGTATAGTCAAGGTTGATGGCTGCTTGAATGATATAAACAGAACCCAAAAATGTCCAAGTGAACTCGGACAAAAGCAGACTCTGTTGAATAAAGAGAACAGGAGTGCCATGTTCCTCTCTGGAAATTCCCCAGTGCATTATGAGACACTGGGTACTCTTCCAATAACACAGGACAAAAACTATGGTTAATGGGAGATTGTTCAAAACAGACAAAAATATTAACAATAATACAGGCTCGATCCAAACCAAAATGAAGTCAATTGGAAGACTTCAGCATCCATGATGATCAGTCCTTGGGAGAGGGGCAGGGGTGGAAAGATTCCACTAGGTTTTATTTTCTAACCTTGGCAGCTGTTCTTGGGGATTACCTGCCTCTGGGCATTTTGAACAAAAGAGTACCGACAGCAACCTTTGTGTTCCAATTTCATCAGGACTAGAGCTACCCATGGGTATTATCTGCATTTTTTGAGTACTGTGTCTGGTATTTGACGGGCTACCAATTGGATACACAGATACCTGAAAAAATAAGTAATTTCCAGTGCCATTTAAAAAAAATTTTTTTACTGTTAAAAAATAAAATCGGAACAGAAAACAGAAAAGGAAAAAAAAACCTCATCAATACTAGAAGTCAACATTCCGATACCAACTATTACCCGATATTTTCAAGTTGATTCAAGTACCAGAAATTTGATGGGCGTGCCTGGTTTTGTGGGTACTCCTTTCAGCTCTAACCAGCACCAAAACCAACAAATTTGTTACAAGATTAAAAATAAAATAAAAAAGGCTCTGTACTTCTGAAAATACCCTGAACGTCCTTACTTTTTAGCTCCTTTCACCAAAGCTATTTCGTCTGGTGAAGAGGAGATATAAGTGCTTCTGCCCTCCAGGGGCATGGTCAGTCCATCCACGGTGTCTTCTTCTTTGATCTGAACAGTGTGGCACAGACACAAAGCGCGTAAGAAGAGCTCTTCTCGACACTAAGAGGAGAGTTAAAAGGGACAAGAATTAGTTACTCGTGTCAAGACTTGCATGGAGGACCGCACTAGAGGGGTGGAGTTTCAGGCGACTTGGTGATAAACAGACACTATGCCCATCAAGCTGGTGACCTGATGAACTAGCATACTAAATCACGCAAGTCTGGGGTCCAATTAGCCCAGTGTTTTTATCTCTGAACGCAACCGCTGCCAGATGCCTGAGAGAAGACGTGAAATGAATGTTTGGAGCTCAATTAATATATTATCCGTTGAATTTGGCCACCGCAAACCGAATCCAAAGGAGCGAATATTGGTTGGTCTTCATTCAGATATCCAACTTAGATTAGTTTGATTTATTTGGTTAACTGTCACTATTATTTAGCGACTTTGTGCATGTGCAAACTGAAGTACTGAATAGTTTTGGTCATATTCCACCTGTCCTCTGCTCCCGCCACTGGCCCCACTCTCCCAAACAGGTTGTCTAAATCCTTTCGTTTTAAATCGCAGGCTGAAATAATAGTGACTTAACTTTTTACTTTGCCCCTTTCCACTCAAGGAACTTAAAGCAAGCACATAAATCAATTTGATCTCAGGATGCGTGCTAGTCGGGAAAATTCTTAGGACACTGGATCTGTGAAGAAATAAATAAAAGTTAAGAGGTGCCATTTTACCTTCTCTGCTTTTTCATATTTGAGCGGCCCGTCGGTGCAGGAGAACCCATCCACCTCGGAAATGCTGTCCTTGTACTTGTGCCCATCGACGCAGCACTCAATGAACTCCATGGTATTTTCGGTGAGGGTTCCAGTTTTATCGGTGAACACGTACTCGATCTGGAAGAAAAGGAGGGAGCCACCATTGTACACGTCCTCGGTTGCATCACCAGCTTGTTCTCATGCGAAGAGAGACAGAATAACCTCGGCAGTGTTAAAAGGAGGCATCTTAATAAACAGGGCCCCTTCCAAAATTAAGCAGGTGCTTAAACTGGTCTTTAACAGACCTGTTTGGAGGTTCAAAAGTTAAGCAAGTACTTAAGTGTTTTTTTATGGACCAGAATCCATGTAATTAGCAGTACAAAGCAAGGCGACTGTAGCCCGACCATCCTCTCACACACAGACTGGTTCCCAATTCATTTTATGATTTCCCTGGTTTATGGAACCTCCATAAACTTGTTCCAGATGACTTGGGGGAGGAGAGGTTCCCTGCCTGCTTCCTAAGTTTGCCTTATACACAGGACACTCTTACATTATTATTTAACATTTATCTAGTAATTTCAATATTCCATGTGCTTTACAATCCTTCTCTAGTTCACCCTTGCAATGACCCTGTGAGGCAGGTCATTATTGATCTTATTTTACACATGGGGCACTGAGGATGAGAGAGAATGACTTGTCCGAAGCCACCCAGTAAGTTCTTAGCTAAAATGGGATTTGGACCCTAGTCTACCACTTTATCCACTAGGACACACGGGTTCCTTCAATAACTAATAAGACTAATTGTCATGAACTAATGTATTTGAACATTGCCTGACATTATGGAGAATGATGAACCGAAAGGTAGGTTTTGTAACACACAAGGTATACGCAGACTTGGGGGTGGGGACTGATTAAAAAGCAAATTTCAAAGGTGTTAACAAAGAGATTCTATTCCAAACATCTGCGTTTAACCATTTCTCTGCAGTTTTCGGTAACAAAGCACGCGGAACTGGAGCACATAAAAACTAATGCTCCTTCCATCATTGCACCATGTGCGTACGTGAGGCTTTTCCGGTGGTTATTCCACGGCTCTGAAACTCCCTTCTCCCTTGGGAATTTGCCAAATCCTGAATGTCTTACAGAGGCAGTGTACGGACTTCCTGTTTGATTAGGCACTTGGTAGGGGAGGATAGGCGTTGGGGGTGGGTGGGTTATGAGGAGATTTACATCTATGCTATATTTTGATTATGTTTTGCAGTCTGCCCTGAGCACTTGTGATAAGATGGGCTACAAGACCAAATAAATAAAAGTAAGCATATTTGTGGCGAAAAAGTGAAATTAGACTCCAGCAATTTTTATGGTTTCAGTGGAAAGAAATGTTGGTCATAAACAGAATCGTATACACATAGAGCTGAGACCAGTATCCACAGCAAATATCGTATCCAATGATTTTGCCCACGATGGATCAGGTACGACAAAGTGGATATAAACCATAATTCCGTTCCGACTTCAGATCTGGAACCGAACAGCCGTTTCAGTTACTTCCAGTCAGTTTGGTGTGTTGTTGACCATGCTGAACTAAAGTCACCGAAATAACTGAAGTGCGACCGGAATAACCAAACTGAAACAACCCAAAATATTTAAACCGAAATAAAACAGATCATCATTTCTGTGTCCAATTCAGATATTCAATGAGCTATCCAAAAAGGCTAATAATATTTGTGATCATGGAAACACTTATTAATTTCAGCTCCACATACACCAGGGATGGGGAACGTCAGACCTGGGGACCAAAGGTGGCCTGCAGCTGGTTTTTATGTGGCCCTATTCCAGCTCTTGGATCCGGCCCTGAGGATCCCGATGAAATGTAAATCACAGAGACGCTATGCTGGCACTAATTCATCCATTCTCTCCCCTCTCATTTCGCAGCCAACTTAAACTTACCTCTGTTTTAGCTAATTTATATTCATTTCTGTTTTAGATTTTCTTATTAAAACAGAGAAAATTAAGTTAAATTTCCACCCCCCTCCGCCCCCAGCACTGAAAACACTGACTTCAGAGTAAGGGAGCAGAGAGGCGGACGAGGTGCACACAAGGATAGGGGACAGAATTTAGAGCTGAAATAGGCACCTTATTTGGTATCCACGGGTAATACCCATATTTTTGGTACTGTTTTGGGTATCCGAATCAGTACCCAAATACCAACTGAGTATCCAAATCCAAAATACCGACAACTGGTATACTGAATTTTCCCCCAACCCCCCCCCCCAAATCCACGACGGAATCTGGGGAAAAATAAATCCGTATTTTGGTACACCGGTTGTCAGAATTTTAGAATACTGGCTGTCAGTATTTTGGGTACCCAATCGAAAGCCGGTCCAAGTACCAAAAAGGACCCCAAATAACTGGTTTGATTTGGGTACCGGGAATTAGATGGGCATACCCGTTGTTGTGGGTACTCATTTTAGCAGTAGGATAAATCCATGACCTAGGTCCTCCTCTTCCTGAGTGCAGACCACCCTCAACTTCTCTGCGGCCCTTGGAACATATACTCATTTTCAAGGTAGCCACTGGGAGGGAAAAGTTCCTCCCCCCAACACTGTGAAAAGTACATGGATTTGTAAATAAACACCATTTGCTTATGTTTCCCTTAGCAGTATGAACAAACTGATTTGATTGCCATGCGGTTTTCATGTTGCAGCGTCTGCCTCAATTAGCAATCAATTGCTTCAAATTAATGGTTTCCCTTGGAGAACCAAGAGCAGGGAGTGTAGTCATCAAATGCAGAGTGTTCTGTTTCTCTAGATGTGGATGAATGGATTGAGACATCACCGCCCCAACAGCGCAAAGAAAATATCAACAAGCCAGCAGCATACACAAAGCAAGATGGGCTGGGCTGGTGGTGTTTTCCACCCCCTCACTAATCCTCAAAGACAGTGCTTAACAAAGGATTTTTAATTGAAGCAGCGAGGGCAAAGAGACACTGTTGTATACAAAGCAGAACTAGAATCTGAAACATATCTCCATGTGGGAAGAGACTGTGTCATGTAGTCTGTTTCCACACAGCAGAAGCTATTTATAGCAGGCAGCTTCCACAAAGCCAAAACGGGATCATATTTGCCAGCTCATTTTATGTTCCGACAGTTTAAAACCTAAGTGCCGACAAAAACATGGGAAACTGGAATCCTCAGGATTTATTAAGGGGGGGGGGAAACACAAACTGCTCAGCGTAATGGCCACTTAATTATTCTTCAGAGCTGCTATACTGGCATGAATTACAGCCCTCCCATTCCACAGTCAAATTCAACTTCCCTCCATTTTAAGCTAGTTTATATTCAGTTCTGTTTTGGATGTTCTCATTAAAGAGAGAACATTAAGCTGGCGTGATGGCAAGAGGGCACGATTAACTATGCTTTATGGGTCGTCTCCAAGAGGCGTCATAATCTTTTATTTAGATCGACTGTCCAGAGCTTTAGACAGGTTGTCTTCAAGCAGTATCGGAACGTTTTATTTAGCTTAGCTACCTAGAGCTCTTGTCTCTGGAGACAGCGAAGCACTCCTCTAAGCTTCAAGGAATTTCTACGGCAAAATAACTCCTCACAAGACTCGGGTGGTAGCTCGAGCCTTGATGGAAAGTTTCCGTTAACTTATATTAATTTCTATATTAGATATTCTCATTAAAGAAAGAAAATTAAACAAGTGCGATAGCAAGAACTCACAATTAATTGTGCCTTATGGGTTGGCTCCAAGAGGTATTCTATTCTTTTATTTAGATCAGGGACGGGGAACCAAGGGGCCACCTGGAATTTCGTGCAAGCTTCGAGGGGCCACTGAGAAGTTGGGGATGGGAGAGCTAAATGGGTGCCAGAAAAGGAGGGTCCAGAATTATGGATCTGGGCCATGGATCCGTCCCTCTCCTTGGGTGCCGACTCTCATCTCCGCTCCCTTCCCCTGAGCTCAGTCTTCCAGTGCTTGGGGGCAGGAACTGAACTGAGTGGCCAGATCCGGGAACGGGACCAAATAAAAAACTAGCCACGGCGGGGTAGGACATGCTCCACTCCTGATTCAGGTCGACTGGCCAGAACTCGTGTGCCTTCAAGTTTGAGGACAGTGAAGCGCGCTGTATGCAACACACGCAGCACACAACACACACAGTTTCCTACTATCCAGCAGCAAAAAGAAATGCATACACAATATTTCCCATTTCTATATATGCCCATGAGTGAAGTGGTTTCCTACCAAAAAACCTAGGCAGGAAATAAATATCACAATACGCCCCTCCTGCATTAAGCACAGGCTTCAGCAAGTATACTTACATGCTGGCAAATGTGGCTTGCGCGACCAGACCATTGACATGGAGAGCTACCAGCGGAAGCATAATCAGGGGTGTGGAACCTCTGCTCTATGGTCCTTTTCAGTTCTTAGATCTGACCCGTAGGCCCAGCTCCTGTCCTTGAGCACCAAAGGAGGGAGTTCAGGGGAAGGGAGAGAGGACGAGGGCCTGCACTCAAGGAGAGGGGGATGGATTCATGGTAAGGATCAATGATATAGGATCCCCACCCTGAGCACCTCTGCCCAAACACCTTTCAGCCCATGGAGCTAGTACTAATTTTCAAAGTGGCCTATGAGAGAGAAAAGTTACCTCACCCCTGTTCTAAAATTCTATTGTGGCCCAAACGCATCTCAAGATCATTGTCCATGTGGCCACAATCACTTGGTTGAAACACCATTGACCGGTTCCTCAAGCACCGCATCTGGCGCCAAATCTGACAGAGAGAGAATTACTCTGGGCACAAGAAAGAAAGAAAGAAAGAGAAGGAGGGAAAGCCACAATTCAAAAACCACTGGAGTAGATTCCAGCAGAGAGATCTCAGTAAACAGGTTCTGGACTGCGGACAAGTTCTATTTTATTTAATAAACGCACCCAAGAGGATTCTCTCTCCCTCAGATTTGGTGGCAGTTCTTCCACAGGGCTTCAGTGGGGTTACTCTGGAGCAAGTGGAGTGTAGACTGTGGCAAGAGTTACTTACCCTCACTGTGGGAGACTTCCTACGTGTTCATTATCAATTTTAAATAAGCATAAAAAAAAGGAGGACATCCTCACCTGACCAAGCTCTTCATTGAGGTCGGAGGTGTTGACTAAGGCTCCTTCCTTTATGTCTTCATCGTACATTTCTTTATCCCAAGTAATAAAGAAGGAACCGAGGAATTTCTGCATTTCTACCGTGACATACATGGAGACCGGGATAATGAAATTAAACAGAACCATAAAGGACAGGAAGTCGGTGAAAATTCGTAAAACCTAGGAAGGAAGAAAAAAGAGAGGAGGTTTGTGTCGATCTGATGCGTGGTTCAACCAGATAATGGACACCCAGTCAGGAGTTTTGAAGCTGCTATGTTACAGCCTTCCATGGTGAAAAAAAGAACTAGACATAAAGCATGATGAGTGCTGAAGCGAACGGGTCAAATTCTGTTCTCATGTTTTTAACTCCAGAGATGGCAATGGAATTACAAAGATACAAGCACAGCGGGAAATGTAGGGTTTTATCATCTGTATTGTTATATTGTGAGAAGAGAAGGCGAGAAAGCGATGTGGACTCCCTTGGGTGAGAAACAAGTGAGCTGTCAGGCCTTGTCCTTGATCTGGAGTGGTGGCCAGGCCATCGCTACTGGCTACCAGCACCTCAGTCTGCCTCTGGCCCACCCACTTTCCATAAGAAGCCTCCCTGCCTTGCCTTCGCTACGCCCCTCTCTTCTGTCTCTGACCCTTGTCCCATCTCCCAATTTTCTGGCAGGCTGGCTATCAGCCAGCATATAAGGAGCCGCCCAACTGAGTTGGACCAATGGTCAGTCTGTGCCCAGTATTGTCACAACCGGACATGGGAGCAGGATTTCAAATCTGGCTCTCCAGGGTCTCCAGCAAAGACCTCACCCAGACACGCTACCTAAGTCCCACTAGGATCCCCGGCAGAGGCCTCACCCAGATGCGCTACCTAAGACCCACTAGGATTCCTGGCAGAGGCCTCACCCAGGCGTGCTACCAGCAGGGCCCCGAGCCAAATGCGGGTCCGCGATTCACGGATTTCCCGCAGAATCTCCCTCCTCCTGTGGGATCTCCTGCCCTGCTTCACCCAGCACAGAATTTACAGCCCACGCTGAGGAGACGTGGGGCAGGAGATTCCATGGAAGGAGGGGGATGAATTCAACCCTCAGGGCTTCCCCTCCTCCCGTCCCCCAGGCTGTGTTGGGTGGGAGGGGCTGCCAGGGCTTCCCCCCTCCCCCCTTCACAGCCTGGCTAAAGAACAGATTTGGCAGCAGCAGCAGCAGTTTCTCTCTGTGCTCTTCAGCTGCTCGATTCCTGGTCCCTCCCAACAGGGCCTCCCAGACCAGCGCAGCCAGATGATGTCATCCAGAAGCTGCTATTCTTTAGCCAGGCTGTGAAGGGAGGGTGAGGAGGTGAGCCTTGGCAGCCCCCTTCACCCAACACAGCCTGGGGGTGGGAGGGCAAGCCGGCCCACACTGCATCTGGGAGGCTGGGGAGCCGAGTGTGGTAAGGCACAGGATTGGGCCCCAAGCCTCCTAAACTCCCGTGGAATTTTTTTTAAATGGCTACCAGAGATCCTGAATTGGAGATGCCGGGGATTGAACCTGGGACCTTATATGTGCAAGGCATGGGCTCTACCACCTGAGCCACAGCCCACCCATATGTTTTTTGGCTCCAGGAAGGACACCCACACCCTTTTCTTGTCTCGGTCTTCGTTCTCTTGCCTTGTTCCCCCTTTTCCTACCACTCCCCCTCATTTCTGGTTCCTTATTTGTGCTCCTGTCTTGCCTCCAAGCTTTGTTGCCTTGTTCCTTACTCTTGTCTTGTTCCATTCTTGCTCCCCTTTAATCTTGCGTCGTGATCCCACCCTCAGCTTTGCTCTCTGGGCTTGTTCCCCTTCCTAACTTGCTCTTGTCCTCAGCCCTATCTCTCCTCTAGCTTTCAACCCTGCCTCCTGTCTTGTCTCCCCAATCCCAATCCTGATTGTGTGTCCTGGCCCCAATCCGGATCCCGAGCCCCAGTCCCCATGTCTTGAACACCCTTCATCCCCCATGACCCAGACAGGCCTGACAGGTGTGGATGAGTAAGAGAAGTGATGTGGTTAATTGTGTTAGATTGCACAGTTTTGTTGTATGATGGACAGAGAGGGGACTTGCAGGCTGTTTTTATTGTGGTTTTAATGCCATTTTATTTGCGTTGTAGCAGGTCGTCCTAAGTCCTTTCAGGATGAAGCCCCAAGGGTAGGCTGGGCCTCGTACAACCCTCTTGTGAGCTGCACAGGTGTGAGCGAGATGGGCAAGGAGCTGTATTGGAACGGCTAAGAAGCCAATCAAGGGACTGATTGCTCCCAGCTACACAGGGCAGGAAGCACCTAGTCAACTGGGAAGCAGCCCCCATCGAAAGATGAGTTGAACCTCTTCAAAAAGGACCGCAAAAGAAGAGGCAAGGCCCAGAGTTTGCCGGCAAGGGCTGGAGCGGGTCTCAGGACGCGTACAAAAAAGAGAAGAGACCAGGAACTCATCCAGAGCCCTGCAGTACACAGGCTTTCCCTGAAGGTGGCTGGAAAGGAACCAGACCAGCAACTCTAACAGTGGGGATCGAAGAGAGGGGTCCCCCTAAAGACAGTAGGAATAAGTGCCATCCAGAGAAAGGAATGAGTCAGGGAGAAGGGACTTGATCCAGGAACCCAGGAAATGGCTCACCTCATGACTTTAAAACGCCCCGGACGACGGAAGTGTTTTGTGTGACGGTTGCGTATTGGGAGAGGGCGATGTGGCAGGGTATATAATCAAGCTGCACTGTGGTGAGAAAACGAGTGCCTAGAATCAGGTACGTTCTATGGGTCCGATCCTGACCTAACTTACACAGTACAAATCAGGGCAAACTGCTGTATCAGGGGCCAGCTGGCATGAGGGAAACCAGAAACAGGCTCCAGAGACCATTACATGCAAAGCAAGTCAACGGACAAGGTAGAATCCAGGGCTGGCCTTAAGGCGGGCAAGTTGGGGGAGCCCCAGGTCCTGCAATTTGTTGGGACCAGATAGGAAGCTCCTGCGGTGGTGTGGTGGCAGGGTCCAAGGAACCCTCAGACTCCAGGGGCCTCTCATAAACAGCAGTAGAGGGTCCCTGGGAGTCTAGGTGGTGGCAGTAGTACAGTTTCCTCTGTCGGGTCTGCTCCAACAAACTCTGAGGGTCGTACCCAGCCATCAGGTAGCATAGCTTCCTTCCTGGGAGCTGGGGTGGTGGGGTAGCATGGCTTCTACACCCCCCCCAGCACCCATCCCCACCCCTTTTTCCCTGGGCACAACCAGGGGTAAGGCCGGCTCGGACAACTTAAATGATGGTGTATGTGCCCAAGGTTGAAGACTTTGCTAAAGTCCAGTTGCGACTCAAGCATCCCACATACTTCTGGTTCCATTTTTACATGGTGTCTGGGGTGGCCAAAATTATATTTTGTTATCTGTCCCTTCCCCACTGTCTGACTGTTCAGAAACATGACGAGTTGGCAGATATTCCTATTTCTCACAATAAGGACGCCCATTGGGAACGTGCAGGTTAACACTACAGGCACTTTTGCATGTAAGTTACAAATGAGCCAGTGCGGTGTAGTGCTCAAGAGTGCAGTACTTGGATCAGAAGGTAGCGGGAGGCCCCAGTTCAAGTCTCACGTTAGCCATGAACTCACTACGTGACCTTGAGCCAGTCACAGCTCTCTCAGCCTAACCTACCTCACAGGGTTGATGTGATGATTAAGAACTGTGTTCATTACCTAGTTGTTCATCTTTCAGTTAATAAATTCAAGAACTGTAAGCCACCCTGAGCGTAGAGGGATAGCATGTGATTTTTTTTTTTTTAAAAGCAACTTAAGTTTCCAATAAATGGTCAATAAACGTATCCACAGGAGATGAAAAAACCCAGCATCAACTCTTTCCCTGCAACTAATTTTCAACTAAAACCCTGCAAAAAAAAAAATCTTACCCGTGTGAATAGATTAGTTTGCAGGATCCTGAGCAACTGATTTGTACAACAACAAAATTGCTGGGGCAGAAACCAAGGCTTCACAATGGTGCTAAATCCCTTCTGAACATTTCTCGTAACATAAGCAGCATGGTACGGGGCAGCCGCTACCTCCCGTGGGAAATTAACAAGCGAGAGAGGAGACGCGTGTGAATATGTCGTATGAGTATGCAAGCTAGGAGGAAACACTGAAAGGCAAAGTCATTTACCTTGAAGCTCTCTTTCTCTCTTTTGGTCTTTTGGTTGTACCAAGGCTCGTCGTTAAAGGAATGACTCTGCCAGATGTATTTCATGGTGGTGCACACCGTAGCCTTGCTTAGTAGGATGCATAGGTACACGATCAAGAAAGCATTGATAGATCTGAAAAGTAGGAATGTGAAATATCAGCCGTGGCCGTCTTGGTAATGATGATACCATTCTAAACAAAAAGTAGCTCAAAACGTTCCTGTAATTTCACCGTTACATTTTTAGAGTCCTGCCTTTGAGTTTCCCAAGCAAATTTCTGGTAAGCTAATCAAACTGAAAAGTTTGGGTCCTTTTTTTTATACCTGAATCTGTTATCAGTTCGGTACCTGAAGTATACCGACAAACTGGTATACCAAAATATCCGTTTTGTCCTGAATTTTTTTTG
>QEPC01011901.1:21703448-21715827 GCA_003113815.1 Sphenodon punctatus | reverse complement strand
GGGGGGGGGGGGGGGGATATTATTTCTTTTTTTTCCAGGCAATTTCAGGCACTTGAAAAAAACGTAACCGAAACGTTTGCCTCTTTGAGCACTCGAACGGTATCCAGGTGCCGATTCAGATACCCTCAAATGGTACCCCAAAATGAAGGTATTACTGCAGGGACCACAATTCCATTTCCGTTCTATCCCCAACCTTTTCGCCTACCTGACCTCCATATAATCCTTCAGCCCCAGCAAGCAACAAAGGAATGCAAATAGGCTTAGAACGCCTTCTGGTTTGAGCCAGAGTTCCCGGGTTTTTCTCCCCCCAATCTTGAAAAAAATCAGGACTTCAGGGCCATGTCAGAAATGGGGTGGGGCGAAGAGACTTGTATCTCCCTTTCTGACATGACCCCGCCCCCTACGGAACAGCATGACATTCCAAAGAGGGAGTGGCCATCGCCATCGAAATCATTTCCTCCGTCGTTTCGAGTGGCCTCACCCAAAGCCTCTGGGAAGGTGGCACGCCTACGTTGCCCATGCCCACGGTGACCCATACCCTGGTGACCACAAGGCTCGATTTTTGTAATTCTCTGTTCCAGCAGCTCCATCACGTGCAACTTGTTCAGAACGCGGCAGCGTGGCTGCTTCCAGGTTGGACCAGCTGTGACCATTTTTATGCCTCCCCTGTGTTCTATGCATTGGCTGTCCGTAGAGCAGCACATTGAGTTTCAGATGGTTTTGGGAGCCCTGAATGGTACCAGATGCGTGGCGATAGTCAAGACCTGCTCCTGGAACCTCGCCCTGATGGTTATCTGTGCTCAGAGAAACCACCTACTGTTTGGGGATTCCAACATCACGCCTTAAGTTTTAAATTGAATTTTACTGTTGTATTTTATTTGTTGTTAAGCCGCCCCGAGATGCCATGGGCATGAGGGGGCAGCTAAAAAATGCAAGGAAATAAATAAAATAAAATAAAAGTCAGTGGGTGATCGGGCCTTTGCTGTGTGGCAAGCCCCTGGCTGTGGAAGCATTCCCTCCTGATCTCAGTTCCTCTTTTCTCAGCTTCAAAAAGCACCTGAAGACTCATCTATTCTCCAAGTGCTTTTAGGATCCCTTAAGGTACTTTGGCCTCCCTTTACATTGTATTTATAAATAGATTTTATATTGTGTTAGTGTATTTTCTGTGAGGCTCTTCGAGTGTCCCTTGGCCGAGGGGTGCTACTTGGGATCAAGACCCAACATTTGGGAACCTCTGCTTTAAAAGGACCAGGGGAACAGTAATCCGATACACTCCAGTACAGAACAATCACAACACAGAGGCGGATTAATCAGCAGACTGGCCCATGGGGCCCAGGGCCCCTGAAACAGGGGGAGCCACCCAAGGGGAAGCTACCACTGTTCTTGTTCTTCCACAGGGACGCCCCTGGCCACTTGCACATGTTAAACTATGTCACGTTAGTTTCTACCCTACGGGAGATTTAAAAACAAATGCATGCACCATTTTTTATTCATCAGGAAAAGTCCTGTGATGTTCATCATGGACGTCAGCAGAGTGAAACCCTTCTCTGACGGCAATGCGAGTTTCAGATCACATTAAATTGGAATGTGCGCATGCAGTGAATTTAATGTTAGTTTAACAAGTGAAAATTAGAACATGTAGAGACTCACCTAGTAACGTGTGCATGGATCCATTTAACGGTCTTATAATCCATTTTAAGACCGTTTTTATACGAGTAGGAGTTCCCCCGCGGAAACCCCCACGGGGGAGCTTTAGATGCTCCTCTGCAGACTAGAAGTCGCCCCGGCGCCATTAGAAACAGCAGCGCCGGACGACTCCCAGGTGTTTTGTGACGCGCCACAGATAGACCTTATTGGGGTCATATCTATGCCGTGTCTCAAAACACCCGGGAGTCGCACAGCGCCGCTGTTTCTAATGGCGCCCGGGCAATTTCCAGTTCACAGAAGAGTATCTGAAGTCCCGCCACCTCCCCCCCCGGAGGTGTCCAAGACCCGCTTGTTTAAAAAGGCCCTCAGTCAGAGCAAACAGTGCCAGCAGCATCCTCACGCTTACTGAACTGTCTGCGCTGTCGTTGCCATAGTGAATGGGGAGAGGGGATGTCAAGTACCGGTCCAGTTCTACAACGGGGGTGGGGGCCAGCGCACAGCAACAGCCCCGATTCATAACCAGCTTCCTTCCTCAAGCACAGTGGTGGTCAAACGTACGCAATTCACTTGAGCGAGGTGCCAACTAGGGCTGAAACACCCTCACAATTCTTGAAAATCTCAATGAGAACCAGGTTCAAGAATGAGTCAAGAATCAGACGCTTCCTGACGCATTCTCGTGCAGCCAAAAACCAGCTGCGGCCATTCTGTGCATGCGCGGAGTATTTTTTGAGCTTTCTCGAGAATCTCATGAGATTCGAGAACCAACAAGATCTCACTGGGGTTGCAAGAATCTCATGCGTTCTCACGAGAATGGATATCCATTCTGGTTTTACCCCTAGCGTCAACCTCAGTGATCCACTAGGACTTCTTCCACCAGCTCCCAACTCTAGGGTGCCCGAGCAACTGGTTTCTGGAGTGGAAAGGAGCACTCCCCTTTAGAGAGTCTTCCCCCGCCACACTGGAGAAGCTCTCGTAGATGTCTGCTTCCTGGAGACACTCCCTGAGGTACCAGTCCCACTCCTCCCCAGAGGCAATCCCTGAAAGGCTGTTTTCCTCTTCCCACACCATTGTCTACTGGGCACTAGCTTATGATCTAACAGTAGATTGGGATCTACTTTTTAGCCACCCATGTTCAAGCAGCTAATCAAGCGAGTCATTCTGGAGCCATATTGGCAATTATCTATTGAGAAAGGGGGTCAGGGAAACATTCTTTAAGCCCAAATGCTCTTTGGCCAGGGGCCCAAAAATGTTTAACCCACCTCAACCCAAGATAGCACAGCCATTTGAATGCAACCCCAGAGGCCTAACTGAAAAGATAGATTTTCTAGAGAGTTGGAGTGCAATGAAAATGCATGATATAACATTATGGGATTACGTCTGCAAAACGGAACCTGTGATGAAACACCGGCATTATATATATATTTTTTATCTTCAGATACACACACTCACTTTTCTACAACAGAACGTTTCTGAGATTTCCCTTGGTAGTTCAGTGCCATTTTGGTTTCCATCCCCGTGTAGACAGCAACTCCTGCCGAATAAAAGGAAGGCTTGAAACGGCTTTGCAAAGTCACGTCTACTCACCAGTTGGTAATGAAGTGGACAGTTTCAGCATTTTCAAATTTGAATCCACAGAGAAAAAGCGTACTGCACTTTGGAAATAGGACGAGTCAGAAAACAAAACTCTAGAAAAATGTTTTTCCATTTAATTTTCCCAGAATGTTGGATGCATCATGGCAGACGTAGTCAATGGAATGTAATACAACTGCATTTCCCACAAGGCACCATGGCATCCCAGTAGGTGGAATACCCTCCCGGAGGAGGCTTGCCTGGCCCCGGGCCTGTTGGCTTTTCGACGTATTTGTAAGACTTGACTGTTCGCCCAGGCCTTCGGAGGGGAGGGTTGGGTTTTCTTATACACATCTAGATGTGTATAAGAGACAGCCATACACATGCTCATAGAGAACACAGTGTGCCATGTGCAACCTGCACTGGACCCACATGGATCCCACTTGGGACTGCAGCCAAAGGCCACCGCCATATTGCTCGTTTGCAAAACGGCGGTGGCCTGTTCAGACAGCATGACCTCTGCCGTTTTATACACTGCGCAAAATGTTTGATTGGAATTCTGACCGAATCGCTTGATTGCCATTCTGATTTCACAGAAAGTTTCCATGGAACCGATATGGCTGATTCAACACAGCCCTGTGCCCCAGTAATGCACCTACATGAAAGATGTTTTCTTTCAGGTTGGGTCCAATCCAGTGTTATTTGTTTTGTGTCAAAGTCCTTCTGAGTTTTTCTTCTGCAGAGAAATTCCAATGTTGTTCCGATTTGGGACAAAATTAAGAGGCACAACTAAGTCCCCCATGGAGCAGAACTATGGTTTTTCAAGTAGTTTTACATGTAAATTCCTCTGGTGCAGTATCAGTCCTTTGTACAAATTAACAGGAAATCTGTTCATTGGTACATGTTTATGAACTGTATCTCAAAAGAGACAGCTCTTAGAACTCCATAAAACTGGCAAACAACTTCACTACAGACCTGATAAATTACATTCTTAAAAACTCCTCGGGGAGTACCAAGAATCTGGATGGGAAGTGGGCCCAAATATATGACTCAAGAAATAGAATCATGTTGTGATTTTGGAATCCTGGAATCTACAGAAGTGGAACAGAGGATTTGCTAGGAAGCAGGGAGTGGAAAATTTGAAATAACCTAGGAGAAATTCTGTTTGCAGATAAGCATTTCCACTGACCTCATGAAGCTACATGCTATGCTGTGGCTGCTTTTAGTCCCTAGAGAATAGCTAAATCATTAGCAATAAAGAGCACAGAGTTTGTCAAGGAAACTCTATTGTTTCTTTGAAGAATTTAAGAGATTCATGGATGGAGATAGCATAGCCGGAGGTGGGTCAAAGTCCCTCCGGGTTTTCCTTCTGCAGAGAAGCTTCAGGGTTGTCAAAAGTCTCAAATGTGGCTGGTAATCCAAGCCAGTCCCTAAAGGAGGACTGATATTTAAGGACAAGCATTCAGCATTTTCTGAATAATCAGATCCCTATAAAATGTCTCACAGTCTCCCTGCAAAATGTTGCATTCAAAAATAAAACCACAAAGAAGGGTTTTGCAAAATTTTGGCCAAAACGTATTTAGACTGGACTAAAACTTTTGATTGAAAATACTGCTAAGATGTTCTAAATCAGGGGTGAGGAACCTCTGACCCAGAGACCAAACGTGGCCTGCTGCTAGTTTTTATGTAGCCAATTTCCAGTTCATGGATCTGGTTCCCGGATCCTGCCCCCAAGCACTGAAGGGAGGAGCTCAGGGGAAGGGATCAGAGAGGAGGGTATGCACTCAAGGACAGATTTATGATCTGGACCCTCCTCTTCCAGAGTGCACGCCTACCCCCAACTTCTATGTGGGCCTCGGAACTTGAACTAATTTTCAACGAGGCCAATGGTAGGAAAAAGTTTCCCCGTCCGTTCTAAATTCACTAAATTTACTTTTATAGGAACAACGCTACCGATGGCAACCACTGACAGAACAGCAGTGTTTCTAAATCAGGAATAATCATCCCATTACTGCTGGTTTGGTGTTAACATAATTCCACAATCCATTAACAACAACAACAAAAATCCTCACCATAAATCTTCTTGGTATTTTTTAAAGCTGCTCCCTTCAACAAGAGGTTTTCAGGACCTAATGACCTAGGTTGAGAAAGAGGGGGGGAGGGGTTGTTATATCATTTATGAACAATTTCAAATGAATTTGGGAGAGGGGAAAGAAACGCAAGTTATTTGGCAAGACTATAAAAACAGGATTGCAAATGAATGCCAGTGCATCATTTTCAAGCAGCCATTTGCTCCAAGCACATGGGGTAAAAGGTAGATTTTTAGAGGGCACTAACAGCACAGTAAGCCAATTATTCCTGTGGACTTTCCAAGAGATTTGGGGGCACAATCCTCTACCCATTAAAGCCAATGGCTCAGCTCCCTGACTTTGATGCATGGAAGATTGTACCCTTAGGTACCAATGCTGTATTTGAAAATGGAATTTAGATCTACACCTGAAATTAGTACCTGCAAAAACTGGTACTCGGCCCGATAATATTGGGTACAATTTGGTACTCGGTTGATGTACCAAAATCCGGGTACATCATTGGTACGTGATGTACCAAAATCTGGGTTCTTGCTCCAATTTCCCATCTTCCAGTACCAATGTCTATATCAATGTACAATTTATCAATCAGTAAGATGATAAATCAGTAACAGCAATACCCACTATTTGAGGGTAATCGGGAGCAGAGTTTAGTAACTATTCTCACAAAATTCTCGTGAGAATAGTTACTAAGATCTCAGTGAGATTCTCATCCAAATTTATCAGATACCATTTACCGTACACCGATTAACCATGTATTTCATTTGGCCTACTGTACATGCACTTTTCTGTGTGTGCACATCCCTCTTCCAAGATGGTTCCAAGCATCACTGCTATTTTGGAAAATGGCAATCGTTTTGTGCATGCTAATTACTGGACAAAAGGTGGTACACAGTAAACAGTACATGGTAAATCGATATACAGTACACAGTATATCGGGCTGCTTTTGCAGGAGGGGCGGGGTAGAAATCTATTGAAATAAATAAATAAAATAAAATAAATCACGGCTAATGGAACACAGTGAATAAAAAAAAAAAATCTCATCTGAGAAAGTGTCGAGAACTGGGGTTTTTTCTCGATTCTCGCTAAAAAGGAGTCAAGACCCGTGATTCTCTTCAACAATCGAGAGAAAACTCAAGATCAAGTTTCAGACGTAATTGGTGGCCCCATCAGTACTTGAGCAGCCCATTGAGTACCCAACATGGTACTCAAACCCGCAGGTTTTACTCAAGGGAATTAAAATAAGGTTGAAACGAGATGTCGCCCTTCTAACGAATCTTGTCGAGAACAGGCTTCTTGACAAAATTTTCTTCTCTTGAGATTTTCGCGAGAGTCTCGTGAGAAACTCAAGACTCTTGCGAGAAACTCGAGATTCTCGAGAACCTCAAAACAGACACACACACATTAAAAAAAAAGATCACCGGACATCCATCCAAGACCCAGGCTGCATATCCGCTTAGCTACAACTGCCTTGTTGAAGCAAAGACGTAGAGTACATGCTGATAACACTGTTCTTTGCTTTCGCTGGCTTGTCTGCAGCAACTCAGCAGGAGAACGAAATTGATGAGCAATCCTGCACTCCCAGAGCAGAGACGGTTTCTTTTATCAGCAGGCTTCCTATGAAATCGCTCGGGCTGAGGAAAGAGGCTGCAGAACAAAGCACACTCTCTCGGCTCCTGGGGCACTCCTGCATTGGCGCTCCCAACTCGCCTGCTCGGCTGGAATTTACCCCCAGCCACAAAACTGGTTCTCGGCCATCGCTTTGTGCGGGGTAAGTGAAGGGGAGGGGTTAATTAGGGATGTAAACGAGAGATCTGGGGTACCCCATTCTGTCTCCCAGAGGACAGGATATAGCTGTGCTCGTGTGTTTCCGCCCCACCCCCACTCCTGACTTGTGGACGCTGGGGCACTGCCCCACTTGGTACCGAGACCTATAAAACCAAGCTCCAAATGAAAAAGGAACATAGAGAGGAGGTCACATTTCAGACAAGGTAGCTTCCACAACTAACTTTAGGACAGGGGTGTAGAATCTCAGGCCCAGGGGCCAAATACACCCCACGGAAAGTTTTGATGTGGTCTCTTCCCAGTGCCTGGATCTGCCTCTGGATCCAGTTCCTACCCCCAAGCACTGGGGGCAAAAAAAATGATCTCGGGTAAGAGAACAGAGATGAGGGCATGCACAAAAAGATAAAAGCACAGATCCATAGTACAGATTTACTAACTGGACTCTCTTTTCTTGAGTCCACCCCATAAGCACCCCCACTCCCAATCTCTACGCGGCCCTTGGAGCTTGTACTTATCTTCAAAGTGGCTCCCAGGAAGGAAAAGCTCCCCCACCCCTGCCGTAGGACAGCCGAGACTCTGGGGCTCATTAAGGAAGCAGCGACAATACAGGGAGCAGCAAGAAATAAACTGGGAGAGTGCACCAACCTGGCAACGGGCTCTTGGTTGCTTTTGAAGATATTAATTCTGCCGACAAACCTGCAATTAAGATACACAAGAGGGACACTGGTTAACCAACGGGTGCTGTATACTCAAGGAGCCATCATGGACATAACGAACATTAAAGCAGGCTGATGGAAATCAAGGGAGTCCATGGTTAGAATAAATAAATAAATCCAGAGTGTTGGCATCAAATGCGGCTTTTGCACCCTTCCTCCCTGGTTCCTGGCTAAGCACAGCTTCCCTGCCAACTCCCAGGGTTGCATAGGGACAGCATCCATTCCTACACTTACTTGTAGAGGTCAGGCTGAGGCTGTTCGCATTCGATTGTGGCAGAAAGGGAATCTATGGCTTCGCTGGTACAGAGTACGGTGGTATCCCGGACCGCGTAGTGAGTCTAATTAGAAAACACCAATAGAAATTACTGCATATACACTCATACACAACTCAACACACTCCCACTAACTGAGGACGTTTCCACAAAGCGTCTAGAGAGAAGAGGAGGTTGCTATGTTGGTCCCAAAAGTAATAGATGGAGACAAAACAGTTATAAGGAGCTGCCTAACTGAGTCGGACCAATGGTCCATCTTAGCCCAGTATTGGCAAAACCTGACATGGCAGCAGCATTTCAAATCCAGCTCTTCCAGGGTCTCTGGCAGAGGCCTCACCCAGACGTGCTACCCTCCAGGATCCCCAGCAGAGGCCTCACCCAGACGTGCTACCCGAGAACCTTTAGGATCCCCAGCAGAGGCCTCACCCAGGCGCGCTACCCGAGAACCTTTAGGATCCCTGGCAGAGGCCTCACCCAGGTGTGCCACCAGAGATTCTGAATTGGAGATGCCAGGGATTGAACTTGGGACCTTACACATGCAAAGCATGCGCTCTACCACCTGAGTCATGACCCACCCCTTGAGGTTGAGGAAGTTGCTATGTTGGTCCTAAATGTAATAGATGGAGACAAAATAGTTCACTGGTTTATTGGACCAACTTGCGTGTGTAATTTTAACATGTTACTCTAAAATGCTGATGTACCACAAAACCTGCTGTAAGTGACCGTTCAGAGACCCGAGTAGCGGCTTACAGGAAAGGGGTCTCTAATAATTCAAAAGACATTCGACTTTCACTCCGATTAGGAGTCAAGACCCTGAGTGGGGTTACTGCATTGCTGAGGAGACTGGATCCTCACAATTAAACATGCACATTTCCAAAATGTGGAGACATCACCATTTCTTTTGTTCTGCAGCAGAGTCACGGCCTGAAATGTGTCTGTCCTAAACCAGAACCAGCAAGTCAGGACCTAAGAGTGGATCCCGGGAAGATCTTAGGTGGGTCTCAGGGGCATCAGTGATAGCAGCACTTCCAGGCAGCCCAAATTCCTTGCTGCAACTATACTGGACCCCTGCCACGTCCCCTCCTGCCTCTTGTTCTAGTTGTTTGTAAGGGCTGGAAAAGTAGGGAGGGGGAGCGGCTTCCTACACTTCCTCTGGCTCCTGCCTCCGATTCCTTCGGGTCCCCTCATACCATTTCCCTGCTGCTGCTGGGATCCGGGTCCTCTGCACTGTGCCGCCACCGGATCGCGGGATTGGGAGATCCCTGCACAGGATCGCGGACCCAGAGAGACGCCTTCGTTGATGTTGCCGTTTCCCAGCCATGCCTGAGCCTGGATTATTATTATGTTTTTAACGGCAAGATCTCTCTCGCACATAAAAAGGAATCCTAAATTAGCTCCCAAAAGACAGAATGTGGCTGAAGGAAGGAGATTTCTGCTAACGGCAAAGAAAATGACAAGACACCTGCGACTCCAGCAGACTGAAGGAGAAAATAACTAAGTGGCAGGTGCTTCACAGAGCTGCTTGCTCCATTAAGGAGTTGCCCCCCGCTGTTTCTGAAGGTAATTAGAAGGCAGTTCCGCTATCAAGGGATCGGGGACCGCACTGACATGACTGAGCTATTCTTAGCATCCACAGCAACGAACATGGATTTCTCCCATAATTAATTCATCAGAAAGCTCACCGAGAACCCATTTTAAAAATGTATTTATTTATTTTTTAAAAAGAGGGAAAAGTCATATGTACAGAAACTACTCAGGAGTTGTAAGTCGCTACCGTCAGCAAAGTGCCGTGCCTTAATCCATCTTCGTAAACAAATCCGCTAAAAGGCTTCCCGAGCTCGTTAAGGTTGAGTTCCCCTTCTTTCGAGTGATGGGAGAACACAGCTCTAATGCACAAGCAGCGGGAGGATATTAATGGCATTTTAAACACCGACAAATAAACAATTTTCTTTTTCTTCTTTTTTTAGAACTGCTGTGTTTTTACAGTAAACACGGCTCCTACACCAGGGGCAGAGAACCTTTTCCTTCCCGGGAGCCACTTTGAAGATAAGTACAAGCTCCAAGGGTCGCATAGAAATTGGGAGTGAGGGGTGCTTATGGGGTGGACTCAAGAAAAGAGAGTCCAGTTAGTAAATGTGTACTATGGATCTGTGCTTTTATCTTTTTGTGCATGCCCTCATCTCTGTTCTCTTACCCTGAGATCATTTTTTTGCCCCCAGTGCTTGGGGGTAGGAACTGGATCCAGGGGCAGATCCAGGCACTGGGAAGAGACCACATAAAAGCGATTCAGTTAATGGAGAGTAGGTCGGTCCATTAACCAAGCAGGTTTAAAGGACGTAACGTAGCCCATTTTTAGACGTGCCGCAGTGCAGGCAGATTTCAATAATCTGCTTTTAGAAAAGTCATGCAGATGTTGTTGAGACACGCTGCCACCATTGCAAACCGCAGCTCCCGCAGTCTTTTGAAACAGCATTGGTAAAACCTCGATATCGGGGTTTTACCAATGCAGTTTCAAAAGAATGTGCGAGCAATGGCGGAGGCGCGTCTAAATGCCACCCACACAACTTTTCTAAAAGCGGATTATTTAAAGCCACCCGCACCGTGGCACGTCTAAAAGTGCCCTTATTGTCGGGAGCGGTGAGTGAACAACGGGGAACGAATTGCCGATTGGCACTTACTGAGTACTTTCCCCAAGAGACCAAAATTGGCCACCGTCGGAGACAGGATGCTGGGCTCGATGGACCATTGGTCTGACCCAGTATGACATTTCTCATGTGGCGCTACTTATGTTCTTACCCATGATGAACGTGGGTCTCTGGCCTTTTGATTATTCAATACGCATTTTCCGGAGGGTTTGATATACACTCCACATTTTGGAGGGCAAAAAAAAAGAACACGTGGAAACCTATTTCAGTATTCGGCCTGCTCTGACTTTATTTATAAAGCACCAGTGTTTAAGTGTATTGGATGTTGGTGTTTGAACCAGAGAGCCAAGAAGTATAAACAAAAATAAAATTTCCATTAAAAACAAAGAAATGTAAGTTTACAAATTCTCTCTTCCTTGATTTTCAGGCTAGGTCGAATTCATGACTAGGGCCGCTTTCAGACCTTCTCCCACCACCACCCCTGCATATTCTGGCTGTGGGTGGGGGATGTGCAGCCAAGCCAGGATAAGCACAGGGATCAACTGGTCTGAAAGCCCCCACCGCGTGGCTTTGCTAGCAGACACACACAGGGGTGCAGAGTTCAATTTCCTACTCTGCACCCCTGCATGTGTCTACCGGCAAAGCAGCATTGGGGGGGGGCCTTCAGACCGGCCGATCCCCGCGCATATTCTGGCTGCGCATTCCCTCCCGCAGGCAGAATATCCACGGGGGTAGAAGGTCTTGAAAGTGGCCTGAGTCCCAGAAAGGACACTTTCATGTCCTGTGAATTTCCCTTGTTATTCTGCAATTTCTGTGCTCTCCTCCCCACATTCTGAGTTTTCATCTTTGGTTACATCCATATACAGGAAGCAACAGATGATCAGTTATAGAGGGGCCCAGCAGAACAAAACTGAATTTAAATACTAATGTTTGTATAATAGAGCTGAAATGGGTACCTGAGGGAGAAAAAAAACTAGTACACTTGTCCAATTTGCAGTACCCGGTTCGACTCAAAAATTACAAGTCCTTTACGGTTCCCCAAATGGTGTCCAATAAGGTACCTGAAATACTGACATACCTAAATACTGGGTTTTGTCCTAATTTTTGTTTAATTCTGGTCCCAGATTTCAGAAACTTTGCAGAGAATTTATTTTGAGTTTTCAGGTAAGTTCCATTATGTGAAAACCCAAAATTTTGATTTTTCAGGTAATCGGAACGGTATTCGAGTGCCAATTTGAATACTCAAAACAGAACCCAAGAATGCTGCTAGTACTGGTGGCAACTAAATCATTTCCACTCTAGTGCATAACCTTAATGTTTTACTGACTTAAAAACTTAAAACAGTTAAAATAATCTTCACGGTAGTGTTAATTCAGCCATGTTGAATTTTTTGTCTTCATTATGATAGCCACAAGAATCGAGCAGAACAGTCCAAATTGTGGCCCATGGACCAAATCTGGCCCACATTAGGGTTCCATCTGGCCCAGTGTCTTGAAACCTAATTTTATTCAATATCACTATTTTTTTTAAACAAATTATTATTATTATTATTATTATTAAACATTTATAAAGCGCCAGTAACAACCTGGCGCTGTACAGAACATATAATCAGCTGCGGTCCCTACAAACAAACATTCAGGCGGATGCGAAGTCTCAGG
>QEPC01011901.1:21662995-21702537 GCA_003113815.1 Sphenodon punctatus | reverse complement strand
CCCAGCATCCTGTCTCCGACAGTGGCCAATCACGGTGGCTTGGGAGAAGCACCCAACAGGTCACAATGGGGGATCCATTCCCTGTTGTTTTCCCCCAGCTCCTGTCATGTTCCCTGATCCTGTCTGGCTAATAGCGGCTAATGGATCTATCTCCCAGAAACTTGTCCAAACCTCTTTTAAACTCAGCTATAGTACTAGCCCTTACCGCAGCCTCTGGCAGTAGATTCCACAACCCAATTATACGCTGAGTGAAAAAATATTTTGTTTTATTTGTTTTAAATTTGCCACCCATGAGTTTCATGGAGTGTCCCCTAGTTCTAGTACTAGCTGAGAGGGTAAATAATTGTTCCTTGTTTATTAGTTCCACACACCTCCTGATTTTATAGACCTCTATCCTATCTCCTCTCAGTCGTCTCTTCTCCAAACTGAAGAGCCTCAACCTACCAAGTCTCTCCTCATACGGGAGCCCTTCCATGCCCTTGAACATTCTCATTGCCCTTCTCTGTACCTTTTCTAGTTCCGCTATGTCCTTTTTGAGATGGGGCGACCAGAACTGCACACAATATTCGAGGTGCGGTCGCACCATTGATTTGTATAGAGGCATTATGACATCCTCAGTTTGATTCTCTATCCCCCTTCCGAATAATTCCTAAGATTCTGTTTGCTTTTTTTGACTGTTGCTGCGCACTGCGCTGTGGATTTCATTGTATTGTCCACAACCCACCCCCACTGTATTTATCATTTGGTTTCTAAAAATGGAACCTGGGGATTAGATTGGCCAATAAGAAGCTGGCACAGGCTGCACCTTCAGCACCTGCCAGAGAATTATTGGGGAGACTGAAAGGGCCTTGGCTTTGAAGCAGAAGGGCAGTTGGATAACCACTCCCGAGGTGGTCAGTGGAAAGGGGACCCTGCTCTGAGGGAAAATGACATTGGAAGCGGTTTGGGGGCCCACAACTCAAGGGCTGCGGCACAAGACAGCAGGAATAGGCTGGCCTGTGCAGCACGGTATTGTTTCTCGCTTAAGGACAGAGATCCACAAGAAAATCTCAGAGGAGATTCGCAGAGCTAACTTCGCTTGAAGACTTCCAGAGGACACAGCAGCTGGCGTTGTGGATATCTCAACCTAGCTTACCATCACACAAACGGTACGACTGGCTTTGTTGTGTAACTAGCAGGGTTCCTAGTTTTCCGCGACAAAAAATCAGAAATTCTCTGATGAAACAACAAATTCTCCGATTAAAAAACACCAAGATCTCTGTCTTTCTATGATTAAATGTAAACGCTAGTTGACTTTTCCCTTGCCACAATATATAGAGGTAGGAGTTAGACCACCACATTTTATTGCATTTTTATGCAATTTTGCAGCTACCTGTCCCACCAAAAGTAAAAATAAAGAAATGCATATGTATATTTTTTTAATGGAGGTCTGTGGCACCCCTCCAAATGCAGAGCCAGCCCCCCCCCCCCCGGTTGCTTCCCCACCACTGGAGCTCGCCGCCACCGCCACCTGCCAAACCTGTACATTTTTGGCATTTTCTACAAAATTCTCTGGAACAATGCAAAATCTCTGGTTTTTCTCTGATTTTCTGTCACAAAGAGAAAACTAGGAACCCTGGTAACCAATTCCCACCCCAAGAAGGGAAACCCTTAAGAGAGACCTGTGTAACTAGTTCATTGGCCCTTCTTTAATAACAATAAAGCAATTTCTAGTTTGTTTGTTAAACTTGGCTGGTGTCCAGCCTCTTCCGTGGAGGGTCGCTGGGTCAATCATAAGGCCGTCCCCCATCATACCTGGCAATAATAACCCTTGAGAAACTGAACTTCCCTATTTGAAGCCACGTGCTCTAGCTGTACACACGCTAGAGTGGGTGGGTAATTATAGCAAGTAGGCCCAATACAACGGGAAACCATGCCACGAGCAAAACATTGCACGTCAATGAGAAACCGGGCGAGTTCAAATAGGAGACGTGCTGAAGAGGGTGAATTCTAAGAGATGGCTCAGAAACAGGTTTCCAGTTTCACTTCCAGACTACCCCCCAGCCTCCCTCCCTTGCCTCGGCTTGGTTACCTTGAAATTCGACTCGCCGTCAAGGCTGGCTGTAGTGACATAACAGGTCCCATCGTCACTACTGGATGACAAGAATATCAGGTCGCAGGGAAAGGTTTCATCGGTGGCCACTTCTATGATGTCTCCCACCTGGGGGGGGGAACAAAAGCAGGTTTCCCAGCAATCTGTTCAAAAAACCCCTCGCCGCTCCAAAGCGGAGTAAAACATTTCATTTTTGTTCAGAGCTGAAACGGGGAGCGGAATGCATGTCTGTGCCCCCTGCCCCCCATTTCACATAGGTTTTAGTTGCAGAGCTGAAACAAACACCCGCAAACAGAGATATACCCCCGGCACTCAAAATCGAACCAAACATTCCAGCTGCTTTTCGGAACCCAAACTGGTACCTGAAATACCAAAGTAGCAAACTACCAACAAACCAGTATACCAAAATACTGATTTCATCCACATTTTTTGACCTTTCATCCTGGATTTCAGAAAACCTTTCAGCTATTATTTCGGGCACTTAAAACCCAAATAACTGAAATTTTGGTGGTTTTTTTAGTACTTGGCGGTCATTCGGGTACCGATTCAGAGACACAAAACGGTCCCCCAAAATGCGAGAATTAACCATGGGTACTAAATCAGATACCAGTTTCAACTCTGGCACCAGGAGAGGAGTAGAAGGGGGAACAGTTGCACCCCTCGGATCTCTCCTCTTCCGAGTGTCATGTGCTCAGAAAAAAAGTGTGGTTCTCTCCAAGGGGAAGGACCCACTTGACTCCGCCTCTTTCTGACACCGCCTGGTCCGTTGCTGCGTCTGTGTCTGCTGCCATCCTCCTGATGGTGGCCATCTCAGTGCTGGCTGCTGCTCCTTTCAATTTCAGTTTCCCCGCCGCTGCTTTTCTGAGCGGCCTGGGGGGAGAGGAGCAAGCCGGGGCCTCGCCTGATGCTGCACGCCAGGCTTGGAGCACCTACAGTTTTACCGGTCGTCCAGGAGGATCTCCCGAGAGAAAGACACCCCTTTACTCTGCCTCTTTCTGACATCACCATGCCCTCTTTCCAAGTATCATGATGTTAAAGGGACAGAGCAAAGCAGGTTTCCTTCCCCCTCCCCCAAATGCCGTTCTGCCAATGTCCTTGACTGTAATTGACCTGAATGGCATTCACAGCAGTATTTGACCAACTGAATTTTTTTGCCATTTTGATTATTTCATTCGGTGGTGGCTTGAATGTTTCATGGGGGGGAGGGTTTGTTCATGTTTGTTTGAGTTTGCACTCTCAGTGTTCGCGGTACTCCTATGCAACTGCTACATGCTGTACGCTCAACCAGAAAAGGCTCCCAACTGGATCATAGTCTCTCTGTAAGGTACCATGATCTGCACTCTCTCTGTTAGGCCAGAGAGTTGATTGATTTATGGGAACTGATTTATGGGCATCTCAGAAAAGAAGGACTCTGAAGAACAGGGCAATGATCAATCCATAGGAGAGCTTCTCACATGGATGGAGGCACGGCATAGCAAAAAGCATGATGGGGGTTATTTTTTCAAAAGAACTGACTGTTTAGGGTCATCATCACAAGCAGAGAAGAGCAATGGAGTCAATACAACAGGAATGCACACGACGTGAGGAACAGCATGCATACATGTAAGAAAGGAGAGGACTTTGTCTTGGATATAGTGTAGGACAAAGTGTTCGTGTAGCTCTCCAGAGAGTCTGGGTCCAAAGGCAACCAGAGTCAGAAGAGGGTGCAAGATTGGGTTCAGGCAGAAGGGAGGGTCATGGCAGAGTCTAAAAAAGGGTCCAGATTCAAGCACAACAGACGCAGAGGGACACAAAGCAGAGCAGATACAGGGCCAAGCAGAACACAGAGCAACTACAGGAAGGGTGGGATGAGATGATCCACCTAGCTACCTGCTGCTACCAGCTGGCTTTATATGCTGACAGGCAGCCAATCAAGAAGCTGGGCAGGTTACGGGCCAATCAGGAGGCTAAGGGGAGTGGTCATAGAAACCCGAAGTGGAGACAGCCTAGGTCCAGCCACAGCACGGCGGTGGTACAGTGGGGCCAGTTCAAGGCCCAGGTCCCTAACTCTCACTCTTGGAGCTTCTTTTCTCATTGCCATCCACAGTGACCGCTCAGGCCCCATATTCCATTTCTCTTTCTTTGGTTACCTTAATTTTTTCACTCTCCTTCTTTACGTGCTTTGCGTTTTCAACAACGAAGACGGCGCTTTTATTGACTTCCTTGTCGGCCCTGTGTCTCAGCCAGTCCTCGTACCCCTAGCCGAACAAAACACAGGCAAACAGAAATTAAACCCAGATAAACAGAGAAGGTAAATTAATAAAGCAGACTGAAAAAAAGAAAAGAAAATTAAAATGGTCATTGAGCTTGGCTGCTTGTGCAGGATGGCATGAGGAACAGGATGGCTCCATCCAAATTGGTTCAATTTTTAAAAAAAAACAAAAAAACCCTTCAGATCCAGGTTTGACAGACGCAGGACAGATAAAAAGAACAGCGCACAAGCCTGATATATATGCACCACATGCCAATAGAAGCCAAATTGCGCTCTTTTATTCTCGAGATCAGTAAGAATAGACTGATAGCATGAATAGGAGGCATTGTTCTCGGCTCCCAATGCAACGCAAGACAAAACGTCTCTCTCGCTCTCATCAGAAGATGACATATTTCGAAGAAATGGATTTTGCTCTTGTACTCCTTTCCCAACCCAGCCGGTTTCCTTTGGACGAAAAATCATACACGCAATGTCGTTTCAAAAGGAATCAGAATGGGTGGAGCCAACTTTCTATAAGCATCAAGAGTTCTGCAGGTTGCCAGGACCCAATTTTAATGAAAGAGAACTACTCCTATTCTTCCATTCACATTGGAATAAAATTGTATCTGAATTGGTATCACGTCTCTTCATCCTCAAAATAGACTCAAAGTTCATTCTCAAGGACAGAAGGTGGATTCCAGTGGCACAACAGCTACAGAGGCTGTGACCTATCAAGGGCAATCATTTATGCCGTGGGGCTGGGGTCTAGAAGTGGATAATGCAGGGTTGGAGAACCTTAGGCCCGGGGGCCAAATGCAGCCCATGGATAGTTTTTATTTGGCCCCATTAACTTCCTAGATTTTGACCTCTGAATCCAGCTCCTACCCCCCAAACGCTGGAAGACCAAGCTCAGGGTATGGGAGCAGAGATGAGGGCATGTACACAAGGATAGGAGACAGATCCATGGCGGCACAGAAATTGGTGACAATGTGGAAATTGCAGTGAACCAGGATCCCTGATGGTAATACGGTAAACGCTAATATCCGTAATTCCAGTCTAGCGGTTCACCTCTCTGCAGTCAGCGGATAACTGCAGAACTATCCAGAATACCGGATATGAACCACAGATAATAAATTTGGTATCCGCTTCAGCACTAGGTACAACACACATGGTTTCCACGGCAGAGGAACGTTCCTAACCCCTACTGGTCAGTAGCAAGTAAGAATGGTCCATCCACAATGCAAGGAAGGGTATGAGTGAACTGATGAGTGATGGTGGGGGGGGGGGATAAGTTGATTGGCCACTGTGAGTGCAGTATTCAATCGTCACTGAGCCATGCCATAATTACAGGGGCTCATAAAGGTGGCATAAATTCAGGAACTGCTGTCTTAGGAGAAATAAAAAAATCCTACACTATTGTAGAAAGTGGATTTAAAAAGAATAAACAACGGTCACCTGTTTAATAGCCGTGACAGTAATCACAAAGAAAAGCGGGAGTCCACTGGTAACTGGGCTGGTTGGTGTGTCTACTATAACCTACAAAGAAAAGAAATCAATGTCACATAGTTTTATGGAGAATGTCAACGATTATTATTACAGAACCGTATTCATTCATTCATTGTAGCCCACCCTTCCCATTAAGACTCAGAGTGGCTAAAAACATTTAAGATTTCCATAAGCCCCCGCAAAACCCCTAACCCACCCCACCCCGAACCGTATCCCTGCTTGCCAAATGCCTGGTCAAACAGAAAGCTCTTACAACACTTCTGGAAGATGATCAGGCTTGGACGTAGATGAATCTCCAAGGGGAGGGAGTTGTGGGGCAGTCACCAAGAATGCCTCGCTGTGCGCCCTTGTAGAAACTTGGCAGGGAGATGGTATGTGCAAGAAGGAGCTCCTGGCTGACCTCAGAGGCCGCAACAGCAGATAAGGGAGGAGGTGGCCTTTCAGATACTTGGGGCCCAGCTGTTTAGGGCTTTATAGGTCAAAACCAGCATCTTGAATGGTGCCCAGAAAGCTATCGGTAGCCAGTGCAGAGCGTGGAGCAACATACACACACCAGTACTGACCGACGTACACCAAAATCCTCTACTAACAACCCAAATACCCTCATGATTGGGAAGGTTGTCGGAGTGCAGAGTACAGCAAGGGCCCTTGAAGCTCAGTCTGCAGAAGCCACTGTAAAGTCTGCTAGAAGCTTTTCCAGCTCAAGTCTTCAAAGAAGCCAGCAAAATTTCTCTCCTGCTCTGGGCCTGCAAAAAACCCTATAGTCTTGGATGTGTGGATTGCCAGGACTCTAGAACCACGGGGCTCAAATAGATGTCTTGGTGTCCTCTTCCCCACCAGAACACTGAGGTCATCTCCACACATTATGGTGAAGGATAGTAAGGTGTCCTGTCCAACTATACGAAGACTCTAGGCTGTGCGGTAAGTATATTTGATGAATTTACCCGAGTTTTTGGGGTACTTCAACTCAACAAAAAAATTCTACTTCTCCAAAACCCCACACTCACGTCTACCAGGTGCCTCATGAGTGTTGGGTTCTAATCTTTCTTTTGCCGGTTCCAAAGATCCTTCTCTCTCAATATTTTGCATATGTTTACCCAGCTGTCATGAGCAACAAAACAGGCCGGGGACCAATGCTTTAATTAATGGAAGGAAGGCCTCAGGGGACAAGAACAAAATCAATTTCCATTAACGGCATCAACTCAGTTCAATTTTTTAGGACACTAGAAGCGTGTGATCAACTGGAACATGCTGGGAGTGGGGGGGGGGGACATGGGGAGTGAGGGACAAATCGAAAAGAAAAAAAACAAGCTCAGAAATACTAAGATGCATCAAAACAGAAACACAACAGGTATTAATCATTTTGAATCGTTCAGACATCAAGGGCTCTAAACCAAAGTTATTCAGGAGTAGGAAGTGAAACATGAACTCCTGAAAAAATCCCACGTAATTCCCTTTGGCTTTTTACATCCCGTTACTTCACAATAAAAAGGGTAACATCGTTTCCCCTTATTATTTTTATAACACCAGCAGTGTACCTGGCATTGTACAATCATAATTTGTGACAGGTTCCTGCCCCAAGAGGCTTACAATGTAGGAAATGTAAAAGGAGAGGAGACAAGACATAAGAACGTAATGGAGTGCCACTCTGAGTCAGACCAATGGTCCATTAAGCCCAGCGTCAGTGGCCATCCTTGGTCGCTTCGGAGAAGGACCCAACCATCTACCCATTGGGGTAGACTGCAAAGGAACTGCTTCAGTTTGCAGCTGCAGCAGGAACGCCACACGAAGTGGACTAGTTACTTCAGTTTAACTCTGGTTTTTTAAATGAGACCGGTATTACAGCTCTGTGTGCATCAAAGGCCACATCGTTCTCTATGCTTCTCCCACAAAGTACCTCGTTATGATGCATATGGGCAATAAAAGTCATTCTCAGCAGACAGATTCTTTTGGGGCGGGGGGAGAGAAATCCCATTTCCTCCATGCCTAAACGGCAGGAGAATTTTTGTCAAGCTTGTCCGAGGTCCCTTTGTACGGGTTTCACCCCACCCCCGACACACTCGCACAGAGGCCAGATTCAACACTCGCAGGATAAGATGATGGGTCGCTGCTTGGGCCAGAGATTGATCTATGGCAACTGAGAAGGGAAAAGAGAAATTGACCGCCAGAGTCTTGTGTTCAGTCATAACAAAAGGACTTTGTTTTGCCACACATTTGTCTCTCTTGTGCATTCGAGAACAACAGATCCTGTATTTTGTTGTTTGGGATGCTCCATTACAAAGGGGGTGGGGCTGCATCAAGCACAAAATGTTTATCTGTCCCTAGGAAGCTACTTGGTGTCATCAGACAGTATTTATTTATTTAGATGACGTCTTAGCCACCCCATCCTAACACAGCAGCTCAGGGTGGCGTACAACAGGACTAAAACATAAAAATACAATAGAACTTAATAAATACTATCAAAATATAAACAATAAAACAGAGGTGGGACTCTGGCCAAAATTTCAGTTACTTGCGGTTCTCGTGTATTTCAGTTCTCGTGTCGGTTGTATCGGATCTTTTGCATCAGTTTTTGTATCAGATTTTTAACACGGCGGTTTTCCCATTGAAGTCAATGAGGAACTTCATATCCCATTGAAATCAACGCAAAAGATCCGATACAACCGATATTGAAGAAGAACTGAAAATTCGGATTAATCTGAAATGGCCATTATTGGGTACTTCCGTTTTTTTCCAAAACCAAAAGTCCCATCCCTATTATTTGCCTAAATTCCTACTCCCGTCAATCTTAAATAGTGGCCTGCATTTTAATCTCTACCCCCCCACCACATCTGCACCCAAAAATCAAGAAACAGACTAACATATGAAGAACTGAGAAGCTTGTTTAGATTCGTGCAAACCTTCCATTTTCTGAAGTAAATGGAGAGCACAGAAACAGATCTTTCAGGCACGGATTCTGATTAGATAAGGAAAAACTCAAGTGTTGCTAATCTTCCGAAGCTACAATAGTACTAGTTATTTATAGGCACAGTCTATATTCATTTCCCAACTGCATCTCTACAAGAATGAGGCCCTTTTTGCACAGACACTCTTAACACCGATAAAATGGGTGTTACATTTGATTATACATGGTACAGGGCAACACTGCAGCCCTGCAACATGGGACCTTTTCACACAAGATGCCTCCACCCAGTTTTGCCAAGTGGAGGTGTCTGTGTAAACACCACTTACCGTGGGTGTAGGTGCATGCGCGCTCCCGCGCAACACCCATCTCCACCCAGCGCCCACCCATGGAGCAATCGGCAGTGGAGTCCATTGCTCTGTGGGTGGGTGGAGATTAGAACACCCACCGCAAGTGGTGTTCACACAGACACCTCCACCCATCTCCGCCCATCAAAACTGGGTGGAGGCATCTCGTGTGAAAAGGGCCCATCTTGCAGGGCTGCAGTGGTGCCCTGTACCATGTATAATCAAATGTAACACCCATTTTATCGGTGTTAGAGTGTCTGTGTAAAAAGGGCCTGAGTCTGCCTCTGCGTGATACTTCAGAAATCAAATAAAATGACAACGCTGCTTTATTTGACACTTTATTTCTAAGTCTAAAGGATAACAAAATGTGGTTTTGATAGTCCATTCAAAAACTACAGATATTTAATTCTTTCCCCCCCAACACAAAACAAAAAAGGAAAGCATAGTTTTCTTACATGCTGTCAACATCTCTGGAATGTTACATCCCTAGTTACTTGTAGCCAAGTCTGCTCAGCATGTTGGGTGTCTTTAGACAGGAGCGGGACTGGCTACACCCGGCGCTGCTCTAGCGACGCACCCCACGTCTGTCTACCCACACCCAACCCCACCTGGGTCGGTTTTAAATGGACCCAGCGGTTGCCCTGACCCACAGTTCGCCCATACAGTACACCTCACCGCACCATAGAGTTGCGGGTGAACCACCTGACTGGATAGACTGCTACCCACAACTCTATGGTGTTGCCTGCGGCAACTGCCGGCCCGAGGCAAAGCTGCAACTACTGTCCGCTAAGCAGACGGACCACAGCTGTGTCTTGGGCATCTCCCGGCAGGCCCCTGTTCCACAGCGCACACGTGAAAAGCGGCCGCTACCCTTAACCAAAACAGCAGCCGCCAAAATGATGTTGCTGCCATTTTGCACATGCTCCACCAGGGGCTGTTTTGAGCATGCTCAAAATGTCCACCACCCTTAACCAAAATTGTGGCGATGTCATTTTGGCCACGACTGTTTTGGTTAAGGGTGGCAGCCATTTTGTGCAAAATAGCCATTCTGTACATGTGCGGTGCAGAGCAGGGAGCTTGACAACATGCCATGGTAAAGGAGACAGCCCCCCACAGTAGCAGTGGGTTGGCGAAGCTTCAATCAACCTCTCCAAGGCCAGTAAATACATGCCAGGGCCCCTCGAGGGGGGGGGGGGAATCCATAACTTTGGATCCGTAACTTGCCCAGAGTTCGGATTGGTTCGGCTCAACCCGTAACGGCCTGTTTCAGGCAGCTATGGATTGGCCTGAATCCATAATGGACACCACTAAAGCTTCACACCAAGATTTTCATATCACCAAGAGCCACAAGACCCATTACATTGTTTGTGGCTTCCCTCGGGGACAGGGAAATATGGTTTCCCCCAGTTCCCGCCTCACATCCAAGCGCTGGCTCCCAGGCACTCTGATGGGCCAGGCAGCCGCAACACAAGTACAGGGCACACTCCTCTAGCTCCAAGGAGGCTCTAGCAGTGGAAAACGGTGGCCCAGGTTTCTCTTGCCCCCGAGGCAGCCAATTCTGGCAAGAGCCATGGCACAGGTGTCAAAGAGCCACAAAACCAGACAAAATGAACCGAAATATTAAAAATATACCCAGATAAAGCCAAGTAAAAAACAGATAGCATCCCCTAACCTACCACACACCTGCCAGATAAAAAGGTCTTACATCGCCTTCAGAAGACAAGCAGGCTCAGGCTTAGACCTCCAAGGGCAGGGAGTTTCAGAATAATTGCCTCAATTCGGGATAGCCATAAAAAATAAATGGTAGCTTCATCAAGTGGCTCCTGGTGGACTGGCCCAGTGCCACTGAAATTAATGGAGCTGCTCCAACTGACCCCATAAATGAATTTGGCCCTTTGAGTTAAACAGGTCCCATGACAAGGAGCCTGCAGGAGTTATGGTGGGGCTGCCGGGGTTGGTTTTTTGAAGCAGTTACTGCAGTGGAGCAACTTGCGTTGCCGTAATTTACGATGCAGCTGGCTTTCCAAAGCAGCAGCACAGATAAAGGATGCACAGACAGATTCATCAACCAGACTCCATTACAGAGGTCACCTTTCCTACAAGCTACAGTAGCTAGTAGATTTGAAGACTTCATTTATTCGCTGCCGGCACTTACAATTATGGAAGCTTTACATGGAGTATTTTTTTTAAAAAATATCCTAACATTTCAAAGCCTATTCACACAAAACCTGTATCCTGAGGGGGTAAGGGGGGGGGGGGGGCATTAAGTAGTACCATACTGGGTCAAACCAACAGGCCATTGAGCCCAGGATCCTAGCTCTGACTGTGGTCACCACTGGGCACTTCACACAAGTACCAAAGATGTCACAATGGAGTTCCCCATTCTCTCCATTCCCTGTTCACTCCCAGCTCACAACTGTTGAAGGTTATGCCCCCCAAACAACATGACCAATAGCCATTATGGATCTATTCCCCCAAGAACATACCCAATTCCCATTTAAACTCTGATAGGTTATTAGCCTTAATAATGTCATGCGGCAAGAAGTTCCAAAGTTAATTGTACAAGGATTTGTAAAACGTAATTCCTCCTTGAAGCTTTTGCTCCCTCCCTTTCATCAGTCTGGAGTTGTGGGAGGGTTTTCCTGTGCTAGCAAACACACCTACAACCACCCCTTAGAAAAGCCCTTTCGAACAACCAGCCAGCAAGGGACACACTTTCCCTAGGATCTGGGTTTAGCGCGAACATGTCCGTAACTCGTGTACAACCAACCCGTTTGCTCAACCACCAGCCGACAAGGGACACAAATTCCCTAGGATCTAGGGTTTGTGTGAGCATGTCCTTAACTACGGGTTTTCAGGGAGAAAATCCCATTTTACATGCGTCAAATGCCTCGGCCTCTGCATTTTATTTACTCTCTTACTTACCAAACATCCTCAACACTCCTTCAAATTTTCAGCTCATGAAATCTAAAACCAATACTCAAGCTTATCAGAGTGACTCAGAATCCCAATATCTAGTTTCCCTTTATGAGTAAAATAGGATTAGACTTTTGTGCACTCTATCAACGCTGGTGACATGAAGAGGTTTTATCAATGTCATTACGTGCGCTCCTACGCACAGCTTGCCTGATCGGACTATAAGATAACCCTAGCAGCAAGCCACGGACCCCTTCCAATTTCCTTGATGTCTCTATCCGCACTTAATTTGTTGAGAGAGATAGGCAACAGTCTTCACGCCTGTCCATAAGACCCACTCAGAAGAAACGAGCAGTTTTCCTGCTGGCACAGGAAACCCCTTCACAGTACTCATGACCAATGAGGGGGAGAGGGAGCAAAGACTTCAGGAAGGAAGTGCTTTTTAAAATCCTTGTACAATTAACTTTGCAACTGCTTGCCACAGCACATTATTAAGGTTAATACTGTATCTGAGTTTAAAGTTTGGCTGCATGTGGATATTCAGAGGGAGCTGCTTTGTCTGGGTGACCTGGAGTGGCTGCCTGGGCCCCCACTATCTTCTCTAGTTACGGGGGCCTCACAGTGGCCCCGGTTTTTACCAGAGCAGCATGCGGGGCCCTCGCTCCCTCTCAGTAGGGCCCCAAACACGATCACCTCTAGGGCCCCCTGGAGGATGACCCTGAGAGGGCTGGGCCACGGGGAGGTCACAAGGGTCCCCGACGTTTTAACTTTGCCCTGGGCCCGTCAAATTCTAAGGCTACCAACACCACTTGGCCAGCCAAACCATGGGATGAGAAGTAGCCCCCTCATTGCCCATCCCCAACAGCCCAGGTCTCAACCATGAAAGGGGTGATTTTGTGGACGGGTGGAGAGGAGGATACTAGGCACCTTTAGACATACATGGGATTGGCCACTCCTGGAGTTGCTCCAGGAGTGAACCCCAACACTCACCCACTTGCAGCCTTGCCTGGGTCGTCCATTTTAGACAGACCCGGTGACTGCCCCGGCCTGCATTCTTCCTGTCCAGTGCCTCCATTCCCACAGCATAGAGTTGCGGGGTGGGGAGATTGCCCAACTCTCTAGGCTGCCACCCACAACTCTATGGCGTAACCAGGGGCAACCACCAACTGGAAGCGAAGCTGCGGCATGGATCCGCTGAGCAGATGGATCGCAACTCTGCCTCGGGGCTGGTGCCCCACGTTTAGCCAGCCTGCTCCACTGGCAGTGCTCGCCGGGATGTTCCTCTGCCTGCTCCACTCCGGCATCTGGTGGCGAACCATTGGAGGGATGGGCCACCCAGGGGTTAGCATAGCCAGCTCTGGGGCAGCCCATCCGTCTAAAAGCACCCACTGTTGCCACACGTCAGATATTCGGCACTGGGCTGGAGAGGGTTACTTACAAACAGGTGATGGGCGGTACTAGCACCACCGGTCCTGACTACTGGCTACCATCAAATTTTATCCAGCTAAGGATGGGTCTTGCAGAGTAGCCGGATCTGAAAGGAGGTGCCTGTGCCCAAGCCCTGGTGCCAATTAAACCCTAGGCTAGGGGTGGCCAGACTTGTGGGTGCATGGGATCCTCTTGATCCAGGTGGTCTACCAGGACCTCTCCTGCTGGCTCTCAGCTCTAGGACACCTCAGCAGCAGGTCTCCGAGTGGAGAGGAGCACCCAAGCCTTCTCTGCCACACCGGAGGAGCTTTCCTAACCCATCTCCTCCCTTGGTTCACTCCCTGGGGCACCAGAAGTCCCATTCTCCTCCACAGAGCTCACCTCTGAGAAGCTGGTACCACTTCCCACATTGGGTGTTTTACACACACATTTCTCCTGCATGTTTGCTGTTACATCCTGAACTTTCTGTGTGTCTAAATCACTCATCCAGATCTTAAATCATCTGGCTCTTTGAACGTCTGCACAGAACTTCCCCCAGAACTTTTGTGTGTAAAATGTTCTCCTGGTAAACTGCTTTGCTCCAGGCAGCTGTGGTCACTTGGTTTCCATGGCAGCCCCTCACGTCTACAGCTGCAGCTACTTTAGGCTGCCTCAGGGCAGTGTGTGTGTGAAAAATGCATCCGGAACTTACTTGTGGACTTGTAAACCTAGAAGACTGAAAGACCAGCACTGGACAAAACTTCAGTTTCGGTCAATTTCGGTTTTGTTTCTCATGTATTTCAGTTTCGGTACTATCAGATCTTTTGCGTTGATTTCTGCACCGGATTTTCAACATTGCATTTTTTCAATGGGGGGCAAACCGCAATGTTAAAAATCTGGTACAAAAATCAACGCAAAAGATCCGATAGTACCGAAACCGAAAAAGAACCGAAATTTCAGACTAATCCATAATGGTCATTTTCGGGTACTTTCGGTTTTATCCAAAACCGAAATTCCCATCCCTAACCAGCACTTTAAGGTGTGTGTAAAAATGCCCATTGTGATCTACTGGAGCTCTAACTCTCGGCTACCCCTGCCTTAGTCGCTACTGTAGGAGTGGGGAACCTTTCCCTTTCCCTTGAAAACTGGCACATGTTCCGAGGGCTAGAGGCAGGGGTGTGCTCAAGAAAAGGAGAGTCCAGCTCACGGACCTATCCTAGTGTCCTTGTGTGCATGCCCTGGCACTTCACCCCGGGCCGAAGGTTCCCCACGCTTGCTCTGCTGACTGTTCTCTTGCAAGACCGACTCTTATTCTGATAACCCAGGGTCAAAAGGGGGAAATCGGATCAAAATTGCCCCAGTCCTGTACCCGTTGACATGCATGAGTAATGCTCCACATGAGTAGTCTGTGAACTCTTAGGTCATATCATTAGTTTATCCTGATTTGATTCCAGACAAACCCAGCCGTTTTAATTGTATTTTTTTCCCCTCCTATTTTGAAAACATGCCAAGATTATCATGCAGGTACCGACTGAAGAGATTTCAGAAGCTTGAAGAGCAAGTCATCTCTGAACCTTTGTTCTTAAATCAAACCTAGTTTCAAAGCGTTGAATGATCAGAGTCTAAAAATAAAAATGTCTGCCTTCATCTTTATTTTATTTTTTTAATAAAAGCCCTTACCTGCACAAGGAAAATGATAAGGAAGTAAAAGTTGGCAATTCTTCTGAACTGTTCAAAAAGATTCTTCGGGAGAAAATTCCAGACGGTGTACTGCGGGAGGAAAGAGAATAAGGAAAGATAAGCAACACAAAAACAGGCAGCGAGGAAACTATCTGGATGGCAACAGAACAAAGCCAGAAATACAGAGCCCGTCGTTAAGAAATATTTATCCAGGTCCAGATTTAAAGAAAAGGAATTTATGTTTCTAAAAATGAGCGGCAGAAACGAGGTTTTATTTTAAAAACTAGCTCTTCTGGACAGATGCATCTCTGATGCAATTTTGCTGCAGCCAGTGGCTCTCCGTGCTGTCAAAACCCCCTGCGCGCAGGATTCACAAGGGTCCCGCGCGGCACAATGTCCCCACAATGGACTTGCATGCGGGTTGCACGCAGGGACTGCACGGGGATCGGCCCCAGTAGCATTAGGGCCTAGGAGATATTTGGACCTAAGTGGAGTTAGTTCGGTTCTCAAGCCAAGTCAGAATTTGCAACACCTCAAATGCAGTTCTGACTTCAGACTGGTGTTACCAGGAGACTCAGGGTGCTGTCTGTTTGCACTCAGTTAGAGAAGAGATCTTTCCCAACCAGAATGTCTTCTATCGCTAAGAAAGCAGGCTTATTGGACCTAAGAACGTAGGAGCATAAAAAGTGCCATATTGAGTCAGACCAACGGTCCATCCAGCCCAGCATCCTGTCTCTGATGGTGGCAGTTTCAGCTGTTTCAGGGAAGCGAACAGATTACAATGGAGTGACCCATTTCTTGCTCTCTTTCCCAGCCCCCAAAAGCCAGAAATCTCAACTCCAGACCAACTTGACTAACAGCCATTTATGGATTTTTATTATTATTATTATTAAACATTTATAAAGCGCCAATTGCAAAATCTGGCGCTGTACAGAACATACAATCAGACGCAGTCCCTGCCTGTGGCTTACAATCTAAAAGACAAGGAGGGGGAGACAAGGAGAGAGGACAGTGGGAGAGACATGGGAGAAGACAAACAAACATTCAGGCGGATGCGAAGTCTCAGGTGCGTGTGCTTGGCTTGGTTACGAGGAGGTTGGTAGCAGCAGTCAGCAGAGGAGGGCTGACAGTAAGAGCAAGGGGAAAGACTAGAGGGCATTGGGAAAGGCAGCATGGAAAAGGTGGGTCTTGAGGAGGGATTTGAAGGAGCGGAGGGAGGGGGCAAGGCGGATGTTGGCAGGGAGGGAGTTCCAGGCATGTGGGGCAGCGAGGGAGAAGGGACGAAGGCGGTTGGGCGAGCAGGAGAAACGAGGGAGAGTGAGGGAGTCTTTTTTTTTTTTTTTTTAAACCCAGCTATTCTCTTGGCATTCACAGAATCCTCTGGCAAGGAGTTCCAGCTCTTAACTATACTCTTGAGTGGAAAAAAACTTTCTTTTTCCTGTTTTGAACATACTGCCAGTTAATTTCAGAGGCTTTCTCCTAATTCTATTATTTTTCGAAAGGGTCAATAGCCATTCCCGATTTATTTTCTTTTTCTTTTGTGTTAGCAGCCCTGAGCCTTCAGGAAAAGACAGGATCTAAATTCAAACAAACAGACAAAGAAAACTTCTAGCATAATTTAGATTCCGGACCACAATTCTGCTGTAATTCCAACATGCATCCATTCAGCACCTCCTTGAGTCTAGACTTCCTTGCTTCTCCAAATCCCAATGTGTGCTAGAGAGCCAGTTGGCATGACTGTCCCCAGACAGGGCGAGTTACTGTGCCAACCCCAAATATCAGAGATGAAAACCAAGTCGTTCAGATGATACCGGACCAAATTCTGTCAGCGGGGTGTGGTCGCCAAGTTGGTGCCATTCGCAAACAAGCTGGAGGAGGAAGAAGTTAGGCTGAAAGTAATACTAACAGAAGTTGGCCTGTTAAAAGAAAATCACCTGAACGACTTTGTCTCCAGTTGACATGGTTCAAGCTTGGTCCACCCGTCACAGAGACCATAGCTGTAAATAAACAGACTTCCAAGACACGTTCTTTCCATGTTCACACATACAGTGTGATTCTCCGGCTGTTTAGTGCCAGTGCTGGGCATTAGTATGAGCCCCATTGTGAATGTTACTTGCATAGGCACTAAGGTCTAGTATTGAGCTCTGCTCCAAAGTGGGCCTGAACCTGGCTGCAATAGGGCCCAACTCAAGCTAGGGCCCAAGGTTCGACGACACAGAGTGCCATGCTTCACAAGGGGGGGGGGGGGCTATGGCATTCCCCCTCCCCTGCACCTTTCCAATGGGGTCTTGGCATTCCATCGGTGGTGAGGCCTAGCACAGTCTATAGGTGAAACGAATCATGTATTTTGTATTCACAGATATTATCTGCATATTCAGATACTCATACGCGTGTGTGTTTGCTAGGATTATTAGTTTGCTTTTTCAGTTTTTTGTTTACTCAGTTACTTCGTTTCAATGCTATTTAATGCTATTAATGAGTAGGAGCTAATGAAAAAAAAAAAAGCAACAAACCAAAATGTACAAATAAACAAAATATTTTAACTGGATTCTGAGTGAAACAAGGTAAATATCCACTCCGTCAGATTTGGTTCAAAACTGCCAAATGTGACTGATAATATATTTGCATTGAATATTGGTTTTGTCACTAGCCCGGCCTAAATGGTTTGGCCACAGAGCGCGCCCAACCTGGGCCCAACAAGACGGGCTGGGTTGAATCGGTCATTTCGGTTCTGCAGAAATTTTCCGTGAAATCGGAATGCCAAACGAAACCTTCTATCAGAATTCCAATCGAATGATTTGCGCCGGCGGAAAATGGCTATATCACGCATGAGCAAAACGGTGGCCACCGTATAACTGCGGTGTGGCTGCCATTTTGTACATGTGCAGTATAGCCACGGCCATACCGCATACATGTAAATCAGAACACAGACACCCAAAAATTGCCTACTGATTCCGGTGAAACAGAATCAGAATGAACGTTTGTACTGTGTTTCACCAGAACAGATTGAACGACCAGATTCTGTTGGAAACGGAAGGTGGTCAAAAATGAAATTTCATCCCCAAACAAGACCAGTCAAGTCCTCTCTGCAGGTTGGAGGCTTCCGTCCTGAGCTAACGTAGGGCTGGAGGGAGCAGGATATAAGTCAAATAAATAATAATAAATTCTAGTCTAATGCTAGTATCCTCTAGCTGGAAGATCACACTCACAACCAGAAATGCGAGAGAAAAAAATCCTTGCAATTATGATACACTTGCAGGGCACTATGACTTCCCAGTTAGCAGCCTTGCTTTTCCCTCCCCAGCATGTTCTGGCAGCAACAGGATTACACTGTTGCTGTGCTGTTCCTGTAAAGTGGAAGATAAATTACATCTGCAGCGCCAGCAGAAAAGTCGGCATTGGCACTCCAAACCATAGGATGCCTTTTCTCCACATCCGTCTCTCCCTGGATGTCAAATGAAGCATATGGCCCTCTAATAGGCAATAAGCGCACTAGGAAGTAACCAGACTGTAATTACGTTCCTTTCATCTGAAGTAAGAGGAACGTTAACGTGCACATTCTAATAATAATAACGCAGTTGTGTATATATTATGCACACGCACATCACAGATGTGTAGAGTGCCACACACATGGGATTAAGGGGGTAATCCCCCTTGCTCCAAGTGCACACAAGCATTCCGTGTGCCCAGGTTGTACAAAATGCTGTGCTAGACTTCCATGGGTGCGAAATCTAGCCGGAGGCATCTACGCGGAGCATAATTACGCGCGTGGGCTGCTGCCTCTAGCATGGGAATAAGGAGCACACTTCGGGACCTGCAGCACACTTGTGAGTGGTCAGAGCAGGCTTAGGGGCCGCCTACCAAGCTCTGGGGGTGACCGTGCATGTGCAAGGGAGACAGGCCGATGGGTAATCATGCCACTTCCTGTGAAAGAGGATTTAGCCCTCGCTTCAGCCTGGTGTGGCACTTTGGCATGCAACTACAGCTCCCTGGTACACCTGGTTACATTAGGATTGCACCCTAATTGCCGGACCGTAAGGTGAGCTGGACAATGGAATGGGTTCCCTAGAGAAATTAACGATTCTCCATCGCTGAAGGTTTTTAAAGAAGGGGCTGGAAATATCTGGATTGATGTAGGAATGGCAAACCCGACACCTTTTATTTATTCATTTATTTTATCTTTACAAATTTCTAACCCGCCCATTCTGCCACAGGCAGCTCTGGGTGGCGCGCAACATCAAATATTAAAAAACATTAAGACAACTTTATAACAACAACAAAGGGAGGCATAAAAATCCCTAACCACCCACCACTCTAACCCATTCCCACCCTACCCATCCTCTCCCACCCCGAAAGCCAGACAGAACAGCCATGTCTTACAACAGCGTCGAAACAAGGAGAGATCTGGGGCCAAATGGGCCTCCATCAGCAGGGAGTTCCACAGCCTTCCATGCCGGAAGCTGGACTCAATGGCTCCTTTACAACAGGCCATGGCTGGGGTGGTGGTCCATGGGCACGCCACTGCGGGGGTGGGTGCACATCAGCACACACTGGTCCCCCTCTCCCCCCCGCATCCCCATGCACGGCGCAACCTGCGTTGCCTCTGGTACGTGGGGATGCGTGGTTTGCGAGAGCGTGCACCGGAGAACTGCTTGAATCTATACTGCGGCTTCAGCTTGTCCGTGCAAGAGTGGCGCCAACCACCCAATTAAGTTAAGTGGAGAAAATACCCAACAATGTCCTTACCCTCCTCCTCATTTTATGACTAGCGTTCTCTCCACTTAAATTAATTGGGCCACTGTAGCTTTGCAAGCGGAAAAACGTCAGCAGCTGCATGGAGCGTAGCTTCTCAAACTCGCAGCCAACGTAGAGATAAAGCTCTCTATGGAAAAAGGGAATGCGGTTGTAGTTACTATTACTGTTAAAGAAACAAGCTTTTCAAACCAGGTTATTCTGATTACTAGATTGCTTCAGTCAAGGCCTCTCTCTCGTTCTAGCAAACATTGACCAGTCTTATGAGTAGAATTGAAATAGTTAGCAAACAAGTTGTCCACTGTTAATAACTGGTAACGGTGGAGGTTAACTGCCAATACAGGATATTACTGTTTACTGTATTACCACATAAGCAAAGAAAGAAGTCCGGTCTATCTGAATTACCGCATAACCAAACCGGTCCGGCCTGTATGGGTAGGTTTGGTTAAGCAGTAACTCCGTAAACAGTACTTTGGTAAATGGTAATATCCAGTTTCCCAGTCAACCTCCATGGTTACCAGGGGGAGGTTACTGGGAACGAGTAAAAAAAAAAAAAGTCAAATGGAAAACAGTAATGTGGTAAATTGTAATGCAGTTAACTGGCGGACACTAAACTGGATACCATTCCGTATCCAACTGGGCACTATGATATCTGCCAGATACTGGATAATAGCAGACACTCATTGCAGCTCTCGTCAAGATCACTGCGAGATGAATTTCTTATGTCACTTAAAAGCTATGGGACCGTACAACTGGCATATAGCAACTTGAGCCATCGGCCAATACTGAAGTGGAAAGGAAAGATTATCAGACGGATGTTGTTCTGTTCTATAAACAATCAGAACTAGAGAAGGCTGTTGTGTAACGTTCATGAATTTGCACTTCCCGAAAATCAGTTGTGCCATTACGCACTGTGTGAATTCTGGGATTCTTAAACTTGCTTTTGAAGTCCATCCCATGTGGGGAAAACACAAGACTAAACAACTAGCAGAGTTACATATGATGCATCAAAACGAGATGAGATTTTTCTCACTGCTGTTGGAGTTGACCGTGTTTTGTGACTGGGACACTGGCTTGTGAACCATTGGGTTCCTGGCCATTTCACAAACGGTTGGGTGAGGACAAAGGTGGCTTGAACACTTGCTATGGAAAGAATTACATCTGCCTGCAAAAGCCATGTGAGGAACAGGTCAAGTATTTGACCCTTTTGCGTCCATTGTATTAAGAAACTGCTTTTCCCAGGGTTGTGCTGACATTATTAGTGAGACTTATGCAGAAATAACAAATAAAAATAAAGACAAAGTCAGCTTCATTTTCACTGTAAGCACATGGAGGGTGGGGGGAAAGGAACCCAGGTTTGCCAAATAAGAGGAGACAAAAACAGTATTTGGTGATGTTGGCTGGGGATTGCCCCAGGCCATGTCGGCAGCTCGCCCGGACTCTGACCTCGGAAAACTCTGAGGTCACAGCCCCGGCGGCTAAGGCCCACCCAACCAGGTCAAAGTGGGCCATCCCGTCTGTTGGCTGGCATACCGGACTGGAGCCACCATGGCCACCCATCATTGGCCACCATGGAGTGGGGCACTGGGCGCAGTGCAGGGCTGGCCGGCTGTACGGTTGTGGTTTTCCCAGACCACCCGCTAGGCTATGTGGATCGTGGGACAGTGCCCTGGCTGCAGGTACGTTTGCGTGGCGCTCCAACCCAACCCGTGTCTGCCGTGGTTCTCCTCTCCGGGCCAGGTCGGGCTGCTGCCGCACCGCCATCACATGTGTTTCTACCCCTAAAGTGACAGGGCCAGACGAGACCTCTGGGGTTTTTTAGCAGCAGGTGAGCCCCCATGCTTGTGGCGGGGTGGGAGGGACTGTGGTGGCCGTGTGTGTCTCTCTCTCTGGATGTGCGCGTGTCTAAGTCTGCATGTCTGTGTGTGTGTGTCTGCATGTGTCACCTTCCCACACTCTCCTCTAGTCCTAACCCATTTGAATTCCCCACCCTGTTTGCTCCTAGCCGATTTCCCTCCCCGCCTCTTCTCCTCCCCACTACTCCCCTTCACCCGCACTCTCTCCTGCCTCCCCCACAGCTTCTGTTCAGCCCTCCCACCTCTCCTCCATAGCCACCATTTCTCCCCTAGACCCCCTTGTTGAGCCCTCACACCCTCTCCTTCTCCCCCCTAGCCCTTGGCTTCTTCCACCCCCCCTCCTCCTTTCCCCTAGGTCCCGTTCCCTGCCACACCGTCTCCTCCCTTCCCGGTAGCCCCAGTTCTCCCCTCCTACCCTCTCCTTCTTCCCCATAGTCCCATTGTACTCCTGGCCTCTCACTAAGCCCTCCCACCCTCTCTTTCCTCTCCATAACCCCGGTTTGCTTCTAGCTCCCCACTGAGCCCTCCCACCAAACTCAGTGCCAAGCTCGTTGGGACTAGGACACCTCCAATGTATATTTGCAGAATAACAAAGGGGGAGTAGCCCCATTGACGCCCTGTGGGGACATAGCCAAGCTTTGTAGACTTCAATGGAATTACTCTGCAGTAAGTGGTTTGGGGTCAATTAGCCACTGTCCCCCCCCCTCCCCCGGTCGCCATTGGTCCATGCCGGCCCTGGCTGGGTCACGCTCTCTCCCTATCTGAATAGGCTGCCGTGGGTGGCATGCCGCATGGCCCCGGTAATGGGCCCTGGGGAAAACTGGCTGGCTTCAAGCTTGAGACGTTCTGGTTCTATTTTCAAACCCCATTGAACTAAATGGAATATTATCTTAGAGGGATGGGCGAACAGAACTGAGTTCGGAAATTCGGTTCGGTTTGAAATCAAGTTCGGTTCGGTCGACCAAACTCGTTGAGTTCGGTACAAACTCGGAACCGCGTTCGCCCATCCCTGTAGGTCAACACCAGAACCTTGAATTGTGCTTGTAGTCTACTGGAAGCCACTGAAGCGCCCAGTGACCCATATTATAGCACTGAATAATGAATTATTAGGAGAGTCCACTTATCAGGGCCAGCCTTAAATGACTACAGGTTGTCTGTTCAGACGCACCAGATTAGGAACTGGCAGGGGGAGGAATTGCATTGGGAAAGCAGCAAGAAGCAATGTAAACCCTTCTTCCTTCTGCTGCAGCCAAGCTGGAGGTTTAGCTCCCATCCCAAATGTTCAAATTAAACTCCATAATAATATTTTTGGCTACAAAAAATTTGGGACTTCATTTGGAAGGTATGGAAGGCTCTAGTCTCTCACTCTGCTGCTGTGGGATGGATTTTAAGCCACTAAGGAAAAATGTACATATCAGGCACTTATCCTGTTATGTGCAATAAGGACATTGAGGTGAGGAAAACGGGGAGGGAGACAGGCGAGCCTATGATTGGGGGGGGGCGGGGGGGGGGAGGCAAAGTCCATTTCTTGTCCCTGGACCCATTCCAACCTAGCTGTGTTTCCTTGTGTTCTTTCACTGGTCTGTTGTGTCCACCGGTCATCTCTTATCTTACACTGAGAAGCAGGCGTCTTTTTGTTACCTCTTTGCACAGTGCCTAGTACACCGGAGCTTGGATCCATGCCTGGGACAATCAATATTTGATATACTTTGCATATCATTGCTGCAGGATTAGATTGAAGTCTCATTATGGACAATAAGGTAATGCTGCAATGTAAGCATCTCTCTCTTCCATCATTTATGGTCTTCCTTGCTCGGTGACAACACAACAATGCTTCAGTTACCGATTGTGCTATCACACAGTTTACAGAATAAGGGAGGTAGGTCGTAAATTAGACCAAAATGAAGGTGGAGACAGAGTATTTACGCTGGATTGACCTGTAGGCAGCAGCTTACCGCAGATGCAACCCCTCTTAAATATGTGGCTTTGCGGCTTGCACTGCAGGAGTGCCGCCACATTCTTTACCAGCATGCAGTGCAAATCTGAACTGGCTGTCTTGCACTGTAGGCTGGGGAGGGGCAGAATGCAGCTCCTGGGAGCCTGGTCAATTTCACACCCATTTCTGTTTAATGCAAGCTGGGCTCCCTGCTTCCCCCTCTCCCAGAGAGCTGACCAGTGCGGAGTAGAAGACAGGGTATCTCCTGAATGGGGCTTGCTGTCCTCTGTTGAGCAGCTGTAAGAAAAGGATCACCCTCACCCAACTCACATGAATAGAGGCTTGGTGAAACTGACCAGGCTCTCTTTCTCCAGGAAAATTTCACTCTATAAACCAAGGGTTCAATTTCAGATACGGGTGAAATTGACCAGGGGAAGGGAGCCTGGTCAATTTTGCCGAGCTGCTATTGGGGGGCAGGGGAGTCGGTTTCCCTGCCTCGCTAGCAGGGAACAGGGGCTCTAGCTACAGGGGACAAAGAACACCTCTACCTCGCCAGTCGCTTCGACCATGTGCAGCCCCTCCTCTCTTTGCTTCACTGGCTTCCCCTTCCTGAACGAATCCTGCACAAGCTCCTAGTCTTCACCTATAAAGCTCTTCACAACCTTGCTCCCCCCTACCTCTCTGCACTTATCGCCCTCCATACTCCAGCCCGTGCACTTCGCTCCTCCTCTGTCCCTTCTCTCACCCTTCCACGCCTTCCCTGCTCCCCTAAGCGCCTTCGTCCCTTCTCACTTGCTGCCCCCCATGCCTGGAACTCCCTCCCTGTCCACATCCGCCTTGCCCCCTCCCTTCATACCTTCAAATCTCTCCTTAAAACTCACCTCTTTCGCTCTGCTCTGTCTGACTCTTTATCCTGCTGAGCCACTATTCCTATACCTACGATCGGTTTACCCTTATCCTTGCAACATGGACCTGCCTGCTGTCATTCTCATCGTAACCAAGCCAAGTACGTGCACTTGAGACCTCGCATCTTCATGAATGTTAGACCCCTTGTCTCTCCCTCTGTTCCCCTTCCTAAGTCTCTCCCCCAGCTCCTGTCTCTCAGATTGTAAGCCCTAGGGGCAGGGACCCTGTCTATTTTATTACTTTGTAAAGTGCCAGGTACACTGCTGGCGCTATATAAATGTTTGTTAATAATAATAATAATAATAATAATAATAATACCACCACCCTGGATGGGTTTCCCTATCAGACAAAGAGCACCTAGCCAAGCCAGCAATGAATGAAAGCTCAATGAAATTGACTCGACTCCTTTTCCTCTGGTCACTGGTCACATGGTAAAGCTGTGCTCAGCAGGGCAGCAAAATACTTAAGGCTGCCTCTGAAATCTTTAAGTATCCAAAGAGATTATTAACAGATAACTACTAAAAGTCTAGTGTTGACATAAATTCCTCTTGCCTGCCTCATTAACATCAAGACCCCATTTGTGCAAAGGTCTGGGGTAGGACATACCATTTCATCAAGTTGTCCAGTTCTCACAGATATGTCCCTTGGGTATATGATTTTAAGCTTCAATTCCAGAGGCAAAGTGTTTGAAATCTTACTAGATTAATATTCTTGCTTATTACCAAATGTACCATGGAGGCACTTAGATACAGCCATGCTTTACGCACAGATAGGTTTAACTACAGGAGTACGCATTTATGAGGTTTTAAATTTCAGAGAGCCATGACGGATGATGATTAAAGCAGTTCAAAGAACGCGGTTAGGGCCTTGTGTGCTTTCTGGCTGATTAAATGACCTCCATCTCTCCGGAAGCGTTAAAAGAAACATACCTTGGAAGAGACAATTCGGTTACTGCAGAATTTCTGGGGGACATACGCGTCGGTTTCCGTAACAGGGCGGCGGCCGGCAAGGACCGTACGCGTGCAGACGCGGTTCTCTTCGCCGGCACACTGTCAGGGACGCAAAAAAGCAAAAGCAAAATTAAGTCACCGGTATGAAAAATGTCACCCGTTACACCTCCAATGAAAGAATTTTACATGCCTCCCATCTTTTTTACACTTCCCTCAAAAGCTTTCCTAAATTTCTATCTTCTCAGCTGCCTTTTGTTGCCGCATTCAGTGAAATAAAAGATGAAATTGCCTAATTACATGCTTGATACCACAAAAGGAAATTACTACCTTTCCAAGTACAATGTGGCCATGTTTGAAGCTGGCAGCACATGACGTACAGCTTTATTAGCGTTTCTTCTCCTAATCTAAAAACCTACAATAAGGAAACGAAAGTTACAAAGAACATACTGGTTCAGATTTGTGGTCCATCTACTCCTGTTTTCAGCAGTTGCTGGTACCAGTTGATAGAAAGGAAGGCACAAAAACCAAGGAGTAGGCAGATACAAGATAATTAAATCCCCAACAAGTACATCTCGGATTTCCTAATGGTCAGCTATGCTTAAAATCCTTAAAAACAGGGCAGCCTTTATATCCCTTACTTCAAACTTATTCCTCCGCACTGGAGTCATTTTCCTGTTAGCATTTAGCCTCTCCCAAGTTTCCATCTGTTTGATTTACAGTAAACAAGAAAGAAAATCTTTCCACTATTTGATTCAAAGGGAATGGGGGAAGAGTTTTAAATATACATCTTGAGGAATTGGTCTATCATTGCTCTGGGCTGCCGGTCGTGCGTTTCTGCCTTTGGAGCACAGGTTTGCAGAGACCTTGAAATCGCATCTGATCTGCCGCCAGAGATTATTTTATGCTTCTGTTTACACTTTTCAGTTGCACATATGAAAAATTAGAAACAAGCCAAGGGGAACACTTGAGAACACATTTGGCAACGTATTTCAAAGGATCCCAAACCACAGGTCGTGGATCCCCAGCGGAATCGAGACAACTGCAAATAGGGTCACAATCCCAATTTATTTTATAGGATAGAATCTGAATATTTTTGTTGCTCTCCAGTGTCACAGGATCATGCATAGAAGTGTCAAAATGGGGTCACGCAGGTAAAAGATTTGCCCACCGCTTCCATCTTGGGAATCCACACCTCAATGCCCAGCGACTGCAACTTTTCCTTCAAAAGCTGCGTTCACATAATCAGCTCCTCCACATTCCACTTCACCTACCCTTTGGCTCTGATGATCAAGAAGGTTAAAACATAGTTCAATGGGCGATTTGTACCATTCATCTGAAGTACAGTTCACATGCGTTAGTAGCACCGGAATACCTAACACCGATCGAGGAAGCTGATTGGAACTAGAGGCCTGCAAGCCATTGGGCCTTGGTTGAGTTGATCGCACCATCTACCCAGGCCTCTTGAGCTTGGGTCAACTTCCCTAGCTGCAGGAGGTCATACCCCTTCCAAAGCACCATGATGTCATGGCTCTCTGCAGAGGACATGGCCATGATGGCACTGGGCAGCCTGGGGTGATGGCTCCGGGCCCCACTCTTTTCTTCCAGGGTCCCCACGGTGGCACCCATTTTCACCAGGACACGCTGTAGGGGGTTTTCCTGCCACCCAGTAAAGCCCTAAACATGACCACTTCTCGGGTCTCCAAAGGGATGACGCATGGGGAGGGGAAGGGTCCGTCAGGGTCCTCCCACATTTTATCTTTGCCCTGGGTCCTGCAAATTCTATGGCCTGGCCTGCACGGCGGAAAGGAACAGAGGACATTTTAGCGCCACCCTTTTCCTGATGTAACTGTTTTCCAGTGTAGTCATGCCCCTTACAGAATGCTGTAACACTGCAATCGTCCATCGGGGGCGCGGCCATCATGTAACATCGGGCATGGGCTCAGAAGAGCCTGGCTGCATTGGGCCCAAATTTTTGGCCAAACAGGGACTAATGAGAACAGACCCTGCTCAGCAATTATTTCTTTAGAATACCGTTGTGGTTCTAGAGAGCTGACCGGTATCTATACATACTATTATCTTGTAAACACAGCAGCCTATGGCTATTTATGGCATACGTTACCAACACGCCCTTGTAGGGATTATATTTCCATCCCCTTGAAGATGGAAACAGTCCAACTATGTTAATATGAGCAAAACACATCCTAGTATAATTTTCAATCAATCCCGCTCTCCTGCTGTGAGCCAAGTAGAAACCGCTGCTTTCTTCTCTCTGGTTTTGATATGAAGACCTTTTCTCAACAAAACCACTTCAGATCTTTTTCTGCACCTTTCGGAAACTACAAGCTGGTGGAGAGGAACAAAGCAGGTACTTTTTGTTTAAAGAAGAGGGAAAAATCCCCCACACCCCTCTAAAAATCTACCCTATCACCACTCACCAAGTGCATGGCCAGACAGAAAGGTTGGCGAACTTTCCAGGGCAAGGGATTTCCAGAGCTGTGGAGCATCCACTAATGCCTCTCTGTGTGTCCTTGATGCAAGGATGAAACTAGCAGGCGGCCATTCTCGGCTCTCCTTTGCACATTTACCAATCCTTGTTAGTTTTCCATAAGACCAAAACGAATCTGTTCATCCCACAGATTTTATTGGCTGCAAACTTTGCCTTTTAATTCCAAAGGAGCATTACAAGGATGCAACGTGACTTTAGATATTTATTTTTCTTCCCACTTACGACTTTATTTGTCCAGGCTTTTATTAGCAAATCGGTATATAACTTGGGAGGGCAGGAACAGGAGTGGTTTTAATTAGAATTTTATATGATTTAATATTTTGAATTTAAAAAAATATGTTTTATGTTGTAAGCTGCTCTGAGCCTGTAGGAAAGGGTGGAATATAAATTCAAATAAACAAATCAATGAATTAATAAGTGATCAGAAAACGTTTCTGTTGGATGGTGAGTACAGGGGAAGAGAGAAAAGGGGGCATGTGCACAGTTTTATGGGGAAGTTTATTAAGCAGATTTTTGTCACCCCATAAAGCAGCTCTGTAAGCTCATAGCCTAAGAGTCTAAAGTTCCCAGCTCCCTAGCAGATGCAAGTTGTTGATAGAGGCAGAGTATCAGGAAGGACGGTCATGAATCTAGGAAAGGGTTAAGTGTTTTGCACAGGAGGGAGGCCAAACAGCTGTGAATGCTAATGGCAGATGCCCCAAAAGGTGAGAGAGAAAGGAAGTTCATAGCCTATGAAACAGAGGTTCTCAAACTGTGTGTCATGACAAATTAGAGGGATCATGCTTAGAGTGTTTTTAGATAGGAGCGCTTTCTCCCGCAGCTTTAAAATGTGGCTCAGGGACACCTCCACCCCCTGCAGGGAGGAATCAGATGCTTCCTTGCTGGACCGGAAGTTGCCTGGGCGCTCTTGGAAACACCATTTTTAGATGCTCCACGTCTCAAAACTTCTGGGATGGACCCGGCACCGCTGTTTCCAACGATGCCCAGGCAACTTCTGGTTCAGCAGAAAGTGTCTGATTCTCCGCCCCCCGCCCCCTTTGTGGGGGGGGTTTCCCCAAGCTGCAGTTGAAACTACAGTTAAAAACTCTCCCATCTTAAACCAAAAAAAAGAAGATGAAATTAGTACTTGACAAAAACAGGTATATCCGTTGAATTTCCGGTACTCAAATTGATCCAAATATTTCTGGTACTTTTCGGTATCCAAACTAGTTTTTGATCAGGTACCGGAAATACCAACAACCAGTATACCAATTTTTGTCCCGAATTCTGATGGGTATGATTTTGGGTAGTTTGGGGTACTCAAAACAAAACAAAACAAACTGACAAAAATTTCATTTTTTCCAGTACTTGATCATTATTTGAGTACCAATTTGGATACCCAAAAAGTTACCTGAAAATGTGGTTATTCCCTGCGGGTACCAATTCAAGTATCCGTTTCAGTTCTAGTCATGCTGATCGATATCCGATATACTTTGCAAGCTTTTGTTGCTTTTGGGCACCAAGGGAAGGAACTGGATCCTAGCAAAGATTGAACGCTCGTTGGTGTTTATTCAATGGACCCTGGGAGGCAGATGCTGACTGGGAAGAGAGAACCCAAATGGGGAGGGAGGTGGGTTTCATTTCATTTCTTATTTGTATCCCGTACTCTCTCACCAAGGCGACTCGAGGAGGCTCACAACAAAAATGAAATCATAGCATAATAAAGCACAACAGCTGGGTTTAATCCCACACAGGGGGCCAATAAGAACAAAACAACCCACCCCTCTACAATATTACACAATAAATCACAACAGCTGGGTTTAAACCACACAGGGGACCCAGTATAATTTCAAAAGATCCACAGGACCAATACAATTTCAAACAAAAACGCAAAAATCAATAGCCACAGTATATGCTATCGTATATAACATAGGGCCCTTCGCGCCCCGGAACGGCTCCTGCGGTCTGCCGGGGGTGCCCTCCTTGAGGTCCCCCGTGTTAAGCGGGGGGCCACGATGGAGCGAGCATTCTCAGTGGTAGGGCCGCGGCTGTGGAACTCCCTTCCGGAGGAAGCTCACCTGGCCCCAAGCCTTTTGACATTTCGGCGGAACTGTAAGACCTGGCTGTTTGCCCAGGCCTTCGGGAGGGAGGGTGGGGGGGTGATTTTAATCCCCCGCCCATTTATTTATTTATTAATTATTGTCTTCTAGCCCTGTTTTATTGATGTATTTTATATTTATATTTTAAGTGATTTTAATTGTTTTTATCACTGTTGTTAGCCGCCCCGAGCTGCATTGCAGGAGGGGGTGGGATATAAATTTATAAAATAAATAAATAATATAAATAAATAATAAATAACATTCCCCTTTTACTAGCCCATATCAACAATTTAAATTCCTTCCATCTCAACTCCCATCCCACACCCTGCTGCCACCGGGGGGGGGGAGGGGGGTCCCTCCAGTCTCTCACACACACCGTTCTCACCGGTTGACCCTGCCACATGCAGTAAAGGCCAATGCTCTCATCAGAAGGCCCACCGTCGCCGCCTATGGATGAAGAGGACAAAAAATGTTTGCTTGAACTGGGATAGGATGAACTGATCCAATCAATGCTTCTTCCCATAATTCCATGCTCAACTCTTTCCGCCTCCATAATTTCATCTCTGGATTCCTTCTTTGGGACATTCCAGCAGGAAGGTCTTTACCATTAACAGCATCTATGCACTGTCCAAGGACCGCACCATTCCCCAACAGGAATTTGAATGTTCTTTGCCAGTACACCCAGTGGAAAGCTGCTACCTTGGGCTGAAACCCAGAGGGAGCGGGACCACAGCAGAGGTGGGTGGGGGCAAAAGGGTTGTCAAGTCCCTTTCTGATGTAATCCCCCATGTATGGAATGCTGTGATGTCACAACATTCCACAAGATGGCGGCACGAAGGGGCTGTTCATGCCCCTGTGTCATCTTGTGCCCCCATAATGCCGCCCTTGAGAAGTGTTGTGACATCATGGCACGCCAGAGAGTGGCACCCAATCAGAACGGGGCAGCAGAGTTCCTATGGTCTGTCCTCTTTCTGATGTGGCCATCCCCCAGACGCCTCAAATCCCTGGTTGACCCGGATCCCCTCAAAATTGAGAGACCGAGTCAAAACCTGGAGCCCCTAGGTCAGAGGTGGCAGAGAAGTAGATCTTGATCTACTGGTCACAAACTAGTCTCCAATAGATCGCAAAGCGGTGGGGAAGTCCAGCACTTCAGTGACTGCCTCTGGGGAGAAGAATGGGATTGGTGCAAAAGGAAGTGAGGGAGGAAACAGGCTCTCTAAAGAGGAGGGTTCCTCTCCACTCTTGAGACCAGTTGCTGAGGTGTCCTTGAGCTGGGAGCCAGTGAAAAGTGTCCTGGCCTGAGGTGGTGGAGCCAGCAGGAGGCATCCTGGTAGACCATGCAAGATTGATACCTAGATCACGTGGACCATAAATGTCTGGCCAGTGACCACCCCTGCCCTAGGTGAACCACAGCAGGATAGCAACCTTGCTACCCCTATGCACTAGCCGTGACAACCCAGCCACTGGAAATGCTCCAGAACTCCCCCATTTTAATGGGGGAAATGGAGGAATTACTGGTGCCAAGTTTAAATGCTCTAACGGGGTAGATTTACAAAAAAAGAAGAGAAATGCCATTTGTGACTTTGGAAATCTACCCCTTTGCCATGGAAGCCTGGCGTGATTCATGACAAAAATAGGACTTGATAGAGGAGTTCAACTATTGTCAGAGTTTTAATTATAGACTCACTCCCCAATAGCATTCAGAGAAGAGATAAAAGACCAGGAAGGGGAGTATTTATAGCCTGCAAAACATCCAGGTCAAATCACGGAAACAATTTCTGTTCCTTCCTAATTAAAAAGACATATTGCATTGTCACATCAACAGACACACACACACACCCCGGCCGGTAGACTCTAACGAAAAAGACATACGAAGACAGATCAACAGGTGGCCCGGATACGCAACATGCTGCAGCGTGTTCAAATTTTGTGGCCCATAGCAGAATTGCTCAGACGTAGAGGGAGAGAAACTACCTTGAAAGGAAATTAATCTGGGAAAGACACATCCCCAGTGTAAGCTCTCAGGAGTGTCTCAAACACAGAGTTTGAATCATCTGCACCAAAGTGACTTTTCAAAAAAGCCATGATTATGAAATAAAATACATCAATGATCTACCAGATATTTCCACACAATCCAATATTGAGAACAGCACAGAGCCCATTTTTTTCCATACACCACTTATGGGTTTTCAAAAACGGGTGAAATACGGCTTTATTAACTGATCCTTCGATCAAAGAATGAGATTCCTCCCTCTGTTGCTGCAGAGGTTTGCAGCAATACTTTATACCCACCGCTGTAAAAAGCGTATGTTTTTACATCACCATTCAGTTGGCCAATCTGTTAGGTTCTTGAAGGAAGGCTTTCCCATAGGTTAGACTTCAAAATGCTTTGGAAAACAATGTGTAAATCAGCAAGGATTTGAACCAGGGGTTCATTCTCAAAGGCAAAAAGTGACACTTTTGTTGCTTCGATTGCAAGCTGGGCAGCTAAGAGACATTTTCCATTTAAAAATCTACACCTCAAATGTGGTTTAAGAGCCCTTTAATGGGACGCAAGCCAACAGCAGGACACTCTTGCAAAAAAAAGCCAACATCATTTTGGGTTGAATTAAAAGATGCCCCATACCCAAGACTGAGTAAGGGATACTTCCCATCACTCGGCCCTGGTCAGACTTTCTTGAATTGCCATCTTCCGATGGAGGACTACGCATTTCAAGAATGTCAACACTGATAACTGGAAAGGATTCAGGAGGACAGTAATGAAGATGATCGGGGGTCTAGAATGCACATCCTAAAGAAAGTCTAAGGTCACTTTCACGTTACCAGGGAGACAGGGAAATTTCCATGAGTACAACCATGGCTCTATTCTCACGGGAATGCACTACTCCTCTTTTATCCCATGAGAACACTTGCGCATGACCGGGTCCCCCAACGTGGCTTTTACAACGATGCGTGTTCTCACAGGATAGAAACAGAATCGTGCTTTCCCACGTGCGCAAATTCCCATGAGAACAGAGCCACAATTGGAACCATGGACGTTTTCCTGCCTCCCTGGCAACATGTTAAAGTGGCCTAACGGAAGTGGGTGTGATTGGTCTAGAGAAAAGACGATCAAGGAGAGACATAACAGCAGTTTTCAAGGTGGCCCCTATGAAACAAACGGTCTCTGTAACAGGGGTATGGTTCTCTCGGGGTACGTCCTTGCAGGACTCGACCCTGCCAAGTCACTGTCCCGGTTGGGAATTAGCTCAAAAGTCCTTTACTCTTGTAACACCAGGTCTCGATAATAATAGACAGTCTCTTAGGAGGTCTAGGTACAGTTCTCCACCATTATATACTTCCTTGACATTTATACACACAGAGCTCCACCTTCCATATATACACACGTAACCCAGATCCCTCTACGGTCTCTTACGCCTGATAAAGTCCAGCTCCCAGTTGTCCTTCTGGTCTCTGACTGGCTAGACTTAGCCCTGTCACTTACAGTTCCCTGGGCTAGGCCCCCTTCTTTGGAGCCCAGCAGAAACCTTCTGGCTTGGGCAACACTGGCTGGCCCCACAGGTACGGAGCTTGACCCTGGTCTCCACTTGGATCGTCATGTGGAGGCGGTGGCCAAGGGAGCCTTTCGCCAATTACATCTTGTGCGTAGGATCCAGCCATATGTCTCAGGCTCTGACCTGGCCACCCTCATCCATACGTTCATCACCTCAAGGCTAGATTACTCTACGTGGGGCTGCCCTTGATGACGACTTGGAAGCTACAGCTGGGGCAGAATGTAGCGGCCCGTCTCCTGACAGGGACGAGCCATAAGGGAGCACATGACACCTGTGCTCCGGGCTCTGCACTGGCTGCCTATAGCGTTCTGGACCCGATTCAAGGTGCTGGTTTTGACCTTTAAAGTCCTACACGGTCTCGACCCCTCCTATCAGAGAGACCGCCTCACTCCCCGGGCCATGGAGCGACCTGTGTAATCTACCGGGGGCGCCTTCTTGGAGGTCCCCCAGGTGAACCGGGGGACCACAATGGAGAAGGCGTTCTCGGTGGTCACACCACAGCTGTGGAACTCCCTCCCAGAGGAAACTCGCCTGACTCCCAGCCTGTTGGTCTTTCGTCAGGCCTGTAAGACCTGGCTTTTTGTCTGGGCCTTTGGGGGAGGGGAGGAGTGAGGATGGTTTTTTGCCAGTAAATAAATAAACCCCCTCTGAGCCTACTAACCCAGTCCAACAGGTCTCTCTGCAGGAGAGCTCTCAGATGATGTCCTTCTCCTAAGGCCACCCTCCGGCAACTGAACCCTGTGAGCCTTTACAGGCCTTTGGGCATGCCCAGACAGGCCCACTCCTACTGAGCATGCCTGTGGACTTAGGTTCTGCAAGAGATCTGGATTCCTCTGAGCATGCTCAGGGACTTAGGTCACTTTTACAGGAGGCGCTTAGAAGCGCCTCCGGAGCCCCATATTCAAGAGGAAAGCTGCGTGGGGAGTGCTTACATGCTCCCTGCGCTACCGGAAGTGATGTGCCACCTGATCTGCTTAGCAACGGCGGCAGCTGCAGACGCGGGGCTTTCAAAGAGGTGCATTCTGTAGACCTGAAAATTGAGGTCTGTAGAACACACTTCTTTGAAAGCCCCGGAACTGCAGCCGCCGCCACTGAAGAGAGCGGGCGGCATGTCACTTCTGGTAGCGCGGGGAGCATGTAAACACTCCCCCACGTGGCTTTCCTCAGTGTTTCCTTATGAAACACTGAGTACAATGATACAAGAAAAGTACAGCCCAAATTTATAGTGCAAGAGTATCTGTAAATAACTGGGTTCAAAGAAGGATTGCAAAGCCTGTAAGTGGTATTAATTATGTCAGTCAAGGGATAAGACCTCTGGCTATTGGGGGTTGGGAATGAATAGCAAAAAATAGCGTTTTTCACTCAACTCATAATTAACTTATGGAATTTGTTGCCAGAGGACATTGTCAGGGCCAGTGGTATAGCTGGGTTTAAAAAAGGACTGGATAAGTTCTTAGAGAGTAGTTGCATTAACGACTATTAACCAAGTAGCTTACGGGATGAACTCCTTACTGTCGGAAGCTGGGAGTGAACAACGGGGAACGGATCGCCCATTGTGACTGTTGGTTCTTCTCCCATGTGATTGAGAGGGCCACTGTCGGAGACAGGATGCTGGGCTTGATGACCATTGGTCTGACTCAGTCTGCCACTACTTATATTCTTAAAATAGATCACCCCCTAATGGCCTGTTGTACATTTATCGGAAGCAACCAAAATTGCTTCTTTACTGTTGGAAGACAGGATGCTGGGCTGGACGGACCAGAGATCTAACCCAGTACGGTGCTTCTTATATGCCTTTCATTCTTCACAATAGGGAGGTTTGCAAGCTACGGGTGACGGCCCCAAGTGAGGTTACGATGCCGACTGATATTCAACATACTCTGCATGTGTTTGTTTTTAAGAGTCAGGGGTTATTATAGCTTAGTCTCACAGTGGAGTTACCCAGGCAAAGAATTTGGGAACCACCGTCTTAATCCTTTAACACAGGTGGTTTGTTTTGAAAACGGACGATGCTCCCATTAAATGCCAATAGCGTGTTAAACCGAAAGTGCAGCAGGCATCCTGAAAACGCTCCCGCCATCCCCCCCAACCCCCCGCCCTCAGCGTGCGTTGGGTAAGGGTCTAACGTTCCATCCGGCTGAAGCGAGCGGGCTGCGGGAAGCGGTTATCAAAACCACATGCCGATTCCAGAAGCGGCAAAGACATTTATTTTTATTTTTTTTAGAAAAAGGGTTAAAAGACATCAGGGGCCAGATGCAATTGTGACAGAGGGTGAAATCAAACAAGACAACAGCCCACATTTAGCCTTCACCAGGCATTTCCTGCATGCCGGTCTATTGGGCGTCTGCCACATTGCCTCCATGTGGTCACCACAGAGCCGCTACTCTCGGCAGAGTTCAGGAACATGGCGGGCCAACCGTGTGGGCCAATCAGAGCTAATGGGTGCCCATGTGTCTGCATCTTGTCAACTACGCTCACCCACAGCCTGGCTGGCATCCAGGTCTGCCGGCACATAGGATGTCTTCAGATGGACGGCAGCCCTGCCTCTGCTCCACCTCACTCCGGGGCGGCACGTCTACTTAATGGCAGGCCTGTCAGGGGTGCAGGTGGAGCAGAGATGATGCTGGCTGCTCCAGCCCCCCTCGTGGCGCTCTGGAAAAGGCTGGATCACCGCCAGTGGAGCAGGCCACTGAAACCCAAGGCACTGGCCCAGTCACTGCAGCTCTGCCCTTGCGCTCAGGCGGCGGTCGCCCCTGGCAGCATCATAGAGACCACCTGAACACAAGAGCAGGGGGCTGGGGAACATCCGGAAGCAGAGTTCATGGTAGGAGGCATCCAGTCCTGTAATGCGTGAGGGAAATTGCACTAGAAATGGGTCGGCACTCGCCCCCCCTGCACATGAGTGGAGCTTCCCGTGAGGTCTCCTACCATGACCTCTGCTTCCAGAAGTCCCCCCGCCGCCCCGCTCTCGTGTGCAATTAGTCAGAGCTGCAGGCAGGTGAACTGCCGGCAACTCTATGGAGTGGGAGAGGGGTCACCATGCAGTCGGGCTGCAGCCACCGCCAAGTCTGCCTCGGGCTAGGCTGGATGCGGTCCAACACCACCAGGGCTGAAAAGTCCTAGCTCCATCTGTTTGCACCCACAGCGTCCCACCTAGCATGCTTGGCCAGCTGAGAGGCAGGAGTGGTAGCTGAGAGGCGTGCTAGAGATCTCCCTCCCCGTGGCTGCCTCTCAGCTGTTTCCTATATGGTACCATTGCCCTTTTCTGTCCCGAACCTGGAAGACATGTGCATGTGGAGTGATCACAGAGTCTCTGCTCTTCCACAGTGCAGACAAGGATGTGGCGGCTGCTTCACTCCCTTTCAAACCCTCCCACTGTTTTCAAATGAAAGAAGAAATTATTCATGGGTAATGGATGGCAATGCGATAAACAAGTTGAATCCTTCAAATAGCTTGGATTAATATTCCAGAAAAACGGCAAATGGTCTCTCCACCACAAAGTGGCAAAATCAGCAATCGGGGGTGCGCCATGGGCAATAATAAGGTTGTTTGCCAGGTTTGGGAGGTCGGAGTTGATCTGGGCCTTGTGAGTATTTATTTAATGTCAAGGTACAATCGAGATTCCTCTATGGAGCAGAACTGTGGGCGATATCCTCACCAAAGGATTTTAAATGGTCCGCAGAATAAATTTGCGCAAGTTTTAATAAGAACACCTAGAGGCATCCCATTAGAAGCCATTAGGTTTGAGTTAGGCCAGCCTAGCTGGGAAGTGGTATCAAAGAGGAAGGCTCTTGGTTTCTGGCTAAAAATATACCACTCCTCTAATCCCATATTGAGAGTCCTGTGGACTGACTCCTTTAAAAGCACATGGAGAAGGGAAATGGAATGTCTTTTTACTCAGTTGGGTTTTTCGGAGATCTATATAACAACTAATGACCCAGCTTGGATGAAATCTGAAGCAATTAATAAATTAGAAGATATAACAAGGCAGCAGGTTCTTGCAAAGCTCAAGGAAACTCTTTTTTTGCGAGATTATATGCAGCTAATTCTATGGCTTCGTACCTAGCGCAGAATTCTGGTCTTATGTGCCCGGTTAAACTCTTTTCCATCTAGGATTTTAGAAGGGCGGATTTGTAAGACGACGTACGCAGACCAACTCTGCCCTTATGATCATTTAACCGCGGAAACGGTAGAGCACATTCTTTTTGATTGCCGATTATATGATAGTTTGAGGGGGGGAATATTTGGCTCCTTGTGTTGCCCAGTACCCAAGGAGGGATGGCTGCACCCTAAAATGGATCTTGCTGGAGGACAAAAACGAACACTTAACATTGAGGGTAGCTAGTTACCTAAAGCATGTTTTTGATACCAGACGTAGGTTCTTGAATTTCAAGGCTGTTAACATGGATCGTGGCAGCTGATTTGGTTTGTGTTAGATTTTTATTTGGGTTGTTTATTGTGGATTTTACACGTGTTAAAATGGCTTTTATGTGAACCGTGGCAAATTTTAAGTTGAATGGTAATTATTTAGGGGCGAAACTATATTGGATTAAGTTCTATGAGTTCTAGGATGTTTATCTATGTTGTTCTATGTATGTATGTTTGTTAAGAAATGGGATTCATTTGAAATATGTCAGAGCTGGTAATGACCATTTGGTCGAGCCATAAATAAAGATTTGATTTGATTTGAACCCTCCCACTGCGAAACAGAGAGCCAGCAGCACGTGTGCAACTTGCATCGCCCAAGAGAACAAACGTTAAGGCCGAGGGCTTTTGTAAAGATGGTTCTGTTTTCCACAGATCTTTCCCCTGTCCAATTAGGGGTTTGCGAGTGTGCCAGACTCATGTCAAAATGTTCTTTGCCCTGGACCAGTAGCGGTGACACCGCAAGAGGCGTTCCTGCAGTCTGTCTCTTAGGATGGACAAGACGATCGCCCATTGGAGTCTGTATTTGGTGCCCCCAGGCCACAGGGGAGTGAGACGGCGAGTGGAGGGAGATCTCCAGGGCGCCTCTCAGCTGAGAAGTGGCCATGAGGGCGGGAGCCTACAGGGAGGAAGATCTCGCGCGCGCCTCTCAGCTGAAAGGGGAGGGAGGGGGCTAGTGCCACTGGTGGAAGCTCCCACAAGCACAAGAAACACAGACAAGGGGCTGCCCATTCGTTAGGCTGGATGCGCTAAGCAAGCAATGGGGACTTCCCATGTCTTCTAGGTTTGGGACAAGAAAAGGAAACAATGCCATACAGAAAACAGCTGCCTCTCCACCTCCCACCATACATCCAGATCCCACAAAAGGGCTTGCAGATGGCATGGAGAAAAGAGGACATCACGCTTACATTCTTGTTAAACTCTGTCCGTCCTTGCCTCAGTGAGCGGTATTTCAGGAGATCTGGCCCCGGACATACCTCCCAACATTTTCAGCAGCTAAAGAGGGAGAAGCTCCTCCCCCTCAATTAATAAGTTCTGCCCCTCCATGAATAATCTCCACCCTCTTAAACACACCTTCCAAAATCCCAAGCGCATACAGAGGGACACAGACGCCCTCCCGCAGAACATTCCACTTAGTTTCTTGCCGTTCCATCATTCCGAAGGCCACGACAAGTTAGAAGCGGAGGTGCTTAAGTGGTGCGCTCAAAGAGACGGCTCCACTTCGTGCATCTGCGCCACTGACCTGTGTGCCCTCTCCTTGCGCGCACGCCGTCATCTCTGCGCCCTTCCACAGAGTTCAGTCTTCCACTGCTTGGGGGCGGGGGTTGCTGTGGGGGTAGCTGGGGTTGGAACTGGATCTAGAGACCAGATCCAGGCACTGGAAAGTTGACAGAGGAAAAAAGCTTGGGGGGGTGGGGGGATGAACAGAGGTCAGGTAGGGGACGGTAGCAGAGTGAGGGTTTGGGGGATGAATGGAGGTCGGGTAGGGTAGGGGGCGG
>QEPC01011901.1:21629262-21662295 GCA_003113815.1 Sphenodon punctatus | reverse complement strand
TGCGAGATGGTGGGGGGTGGGGGGGGTGAAGGGGGGTTGGGTAGGGAGCGGTAGAAGAGTGGGGGTTGGGGGGATGAACGGAGGTCGGGTAGGGTAGGGGGCGGTAGCAGGGTGGGGATTGGGGGGATGAACGGAGGTCAGCTAGGGTAGGGGGCGGTAGCAGAGTGGGGGTTGGAGGGGATGAATGGTGGTTGGGTAGGGGCGGTAGCAGAGTGGGGGTTGGGGGGGATGAACGGAGGTCGGGTAGGGTAGGGGGTGGTAGCAGAGTGGGGGTTGGGGGGATGAACGGCGGTCAGGTAGGGGGCAGTAGCAGAGTGGGGCCTGGGGGGGATGAACGGTAGGGTAGGGGGCGGTAGCAGAGTGGGGGTTGGGGGGGAATCTCCCTTTCTTGCCAACTGGGTCCATTCCAGTGTAGCTACAGCCCTGATTCTAGAGAAGGGGTGGCCAGACTTATGGCCACTATAATGATGGTGGCACCTCAGCCGATCTACCAGCACCTCTCCTGCTGGCTCTGGCACGCCAGGCTGGAATTCTGCCTGCTGACTGGCTCCCAGGTTTAGGGTACCTCAGCAACTGATCTCAGGAGTGGAGAACAACACTCCCTTTTAGAGGTAGCCTTCTCTGCCTCACGGGAAAAGCTCTCTGAGTCCATCTCCTCCCTGGTGACACTCCCTTGGGTGTCAGTAGGGTGGCCAGATAGTCACATTTTAAAAGGACACTTATGAGAAATGCAGGTTGCAGGGCTGCATTGCCTCCACTGCAGTTCTGCAACCTGTATTTCTTCTAAGTGTTTGCTAAAATTTGCATATCTGGCCACCCTAGGTGGCCGCCCTGCCGTCCTGCCCAGAGGCAGTCCCTGAGAGGCTGGTCTCCCTGCCTACACCAGGATCTACTGGAGACTAGCTTGTGGTCTACCAGTAGATTGTGACAGATCTTGGCTGCCCCCGTCCTAGGGAACAGAAAGCAAAACCAAGAGCAGCGGCATTTACACACGGCTTACACACTCCTTTTCGTCCCAAATCCTATCCCAAACTACGCACTACAATACTTTCATCCGCCCTGCAGCGCAGTTGTTCCTGGCATGAACCGTGACTGCCAGACATCTGGCCTTGCCGCGTGGAGACTCCCCGATCGACTTGTGGCTAGACCAATTCAAAATAGGAAGTCTCACGGGCACAGCTATTGAACGGAGCGAGACAAGGGTGAGCGCTTACAAACCTGAGACTCGGGCGCCTGAGATGCAGCCATTCACAGAATCCTGGAGGGGAAAAGCTGCAGATTAGGCAGCAAATTGTACCGAGCCCTGCAATCCCTTTACAGGTCCTCCCGCCCCCCAGGCGAGGAATGCTGCTAAATGTGCTTTGCAAGGGACTCTGTAAGCCAAGAGGGAGGAAGCGAAAGCTTCCCCTGTTCTCAGTCTAGCGCCTGAGCTGCCCTCGGAGACATCTAAACAGGCCAGAGTGATATTTCCCCACAGAGAAAGTTATGAAAATCCCACTGTGAAGTTTTATTAAGCCTGCTCCAAAGCTCACTTCGGAAACATGTTTTATTACCCTTCAGCCATAAAGAAGCCTCCGATAGAAAGCAGAGGTGGCGAATTTTATTTTTTCCCCTCCCAGGGGCTACTTTAAAAATGAGTACAAGCTCCCACAGGCGCATGAAAGCCACAGGGAGGGGATGCACCAAGGAAGAGGAGATCTGTAATGTGGATCTGTCCCCTGTCCTTGTGTGCGTGGCCCTCAGCTCTGCTCCCTTTCCCTGAGCTCAGTTTTGTTCAGTGCTTGGGAGAGGGAACTGGATCCAGGGACCAGATCCAAAAAAACAGAGCGGGGGCCACATTTATTTATTTTTTTAAACTAGTCGTGGGCTGCATTTGGCCCCAAGTCTGAGGTTCTCTACCTTGGTGTAGAGAAAAAGCAATAAGAAAAACCTCTTTAGCGTAATGGTCTCCCTCATTCTCTCTCTTCTTTCTCACTGGTTGTATTTTCTTGTGTTCTTCTCCAACAAACTTCACCTCAGAAATTAAGAGTGACTTGGGTGCCGGAGACCCAGGTATTGTGGTGCTCGTAAGTCACACCAGGAACAGAAAGACCTGCTGCCAATGACTATGTTTTTCAAGCTAGCAAGAAAACAACACTCACATTAAAACAAACAAAAAAACCACAAAAATGTCCTCGTACGTGAATAATTTTTTTCTAAAAAAGGCTGGACATTAGCAAAAAAGCAACAAAAACAGCGACTGCAAAAACAAAAAACAAAGCAGTTTAGTAATGAATATATATAAAACCGATAGGACTAATAAAGTGTCCAGATGAAAGTTCAAACAATAGTAGATCGATACAATTAGTATTGTACACTATAATGTTTATTAAAAAAAATAAAAAAAGGTCAAATCCAACATGTGTTGAGCTTAGCTTTTCATCAGGGATAGTCAGATTAGAAATCATCTGCAAAGTAGTTTAATGTCGTCTCGTTCTGGCCCATAAAGCGATTGCTAGGTTATTGGATCTGCTCCTGTGAACAAAGGTTGTAGCTCTCCTGCAAGAAGGTTCCACTGGAACGTCCTTGCTGGTGCTGCTCTCGGCTTGGAAACAGCGAGGGGAACTTTGGCAGAATTTGTGGACAAAGGTCAGACCCTACACCTTTATTCCCAGGAGCAGATCTTACAGCAGTAGTGGAAACTCCCCTAGCAATTGGGGGGGGGGGGGGGAGATTGTAATTAGCATACTACAGAATTTGCAAAGCTCGCAGATTTGGAGGAGGAGGGAGCAGATGGGGCTTGGCAGGGGGCTGTGAAATCAGGAAGCTGATGTAGTATTTAAACAGGGGATTTAAATAGGGGAAATTTAAGTCTCTCTCTCTCACACACACACACACCACATGGTTATTTTTTTTGCTTCTGGGTTAAAGGTCATGTTATGCAGCACAAAAGCTACGGTAAGAATTGTTCTATTTCCCCCTGGTACAGAGTTGCTCTGGTATGCAGACCTGGGTATGCCAAAAGAGATTATTTAAAAATCATATGATTCCCCCCCACCCCCCCGCAGCCAATCGTATCTTCAGCCACCCCTGTAGGAGACCGGGTGTTGTGAGAGGGCAGAGGACGAGGTTCGAGGATGTTTTTAGAAATCTTAACGATGCAGCCAAATCGGCTGCCTTGTGGCTTGGAAAACACGGAGACCTTGAAAGAGGCAGGGCTGGGAGGTTCATTGCTTTGTCCATCCCTTAGAGCAGGGGTGGGAAATATTTCCCCTCCTGGAGCCCACTTTGAAATTAGTACAAGCTCTGAGGGACTCACAGAAGTTGGAGATTGGGGGGGGGGGGGCATGGATCTGCTAGGAGTCTTCTAGAAATGATAAGCAGTGGTAGTAGGATCAGAGCCCTATCCCTGCATGGATGCCCTTATCTCTACTCCCTTGCCTTGAGCTCAGTCTACCACTGTTCAGAGGCAGGAACTGAATTCAGGGGCCAGATCGCAGCCAGAAAGAAAAGGGCAAAATAAAAACTTGTGACCGGCCCACATTTGCAACCCGCCCCCCCGGGTCCGAGGTTCCCCACCTCTCCCTTAAAGGGTGTATTCTCACCAAAAAACTTTCCTGGATTAACCGGGGGGCGGTTAAATGAGGTGTTTGTGACACTCGTCAGAATAAGTGGTTCGAGCACATTAATTGTTCCAGAATCACTTCCACTGATGGAAGTAGCAGATGCGAACACACTGCAAGAAAAAAGGACCACATTATCTTATGCTCACTGCTCATCTGCAGTACTGCCCCCCGGAGTATAAGGGCCAGACATCCTTCCCTTACTAGGGCAGACACAAGCCTCACTTATCATTCCACTTAGTTTCTTGTAACCTTCCATCCTCTCCCTCACCGCACCCCAATTGCTCTCCCTGAGAGGCAACCAGGAAAGAGGTGTCAGAGACTTGAATACTGATCTTTTTGTCTCTCTTTGAGTCTCTGGAAGGACAGTGGGATTCAGCTCCCAAGGACAAGATGACCCTCAAGGGCATCAAATCCTCTCCAGATATTTTTTTTTAAAAAAAGAGAGAGAGATTGCTGAAGCATTTCATGTAAGAGTCTCTTTGCTGGCCTGGTTTACGGTTCAGAATTCACCACCAGGAAAGTTCACAGAATTTTAGAACTGAAAATGACGGTGAAGATCAGCTGGTCCAACCCCCTGCTAGGATGCAGGATGACACCAACTACAATATCCTTGACAGATGGCTGCCTGGCCTCTTTTTGAAAACTCCGGCGATGGAGAGCCTACAAGCTCATGTCTACCCTCAGGCTTCTTTTCGCTAGGCTAAACATACCCAGTTCATTCGGCCTTTCCTCATAAGACTTGCTTTTCAAACCCTTTGTCGGCCTCCTCTGAACCCGCCCCAATTTGTCAACGTCCTTCTTAAAACGAGGCACCCAAATCCGGCCGCAATGCTCCCGGCGAGTCGGACCAGTGCCGAATGAAGTGGAATTATTCCTTCTGCCAAAATGCATTTTCAAAGCCACTCAGAGAGGTTATTCGCACCAGTCTCATAAATTAGTCATGGGATTGCAGGCCTGTCCACCTCACTGCTAGGGTGATGTAGTTCATATTACGGCAGCACACGCATCTAGCGAAGACCCGTCTGCATTTCAAACATGAATCTAAAATTCCAAAAACAAATCTATTCAAGACAGCAACGATGCTCTAATACGCCCCATCTTCTGCAATAAGTTATAGGTCCGGCATGAAGGAGATGGAAATAATTGATTTGCTATTTAAAGTAACCCTTTTTCAAATTCTAAAGACGTATGTCTGTAGTTAAACCTTTGGAAGATGAGTTACTGCACACCATAAATGCCAGGCGCAAGACTCTGCTGAATTATTTAAGGACAGATGGGTTTCTGATGGTGACTTAGCCGGGGAAAACAAAATATGGTTATCGATGTCGGAGATAATAACTGTAACAAAAGAATAGTTGACAGTCATAGCAGCCAGTAAGGGCACCGAGCCGGGATTACTTCTCTCTGACTCCATGAACTGTGTTTTACAACATGTATATGTTTATATATTTATAAGTACTTACAACATATAAAAACATACAAACATATTTTAAAAGATTTCCTTAATGCTCCTGGCCTTTCCCTTTCCACCCAACCCAATCCTTGCCTGTTCAACATCTGGCCAAACAGAAAGGTTTTACATTCTCTAGTTAATGTCAATGACAACTCTCTCTTTGTCATTAACGGAAGAGGAGCGCCTTCTTTATGTGACTTTGGCTAAATCGATACTGCTCCCATCTTCACGAGACTCTAATTCAGAGGTGGGAAATCTCAGACCCCCGGGGCCCAAACGTGACCTGGGGCAGGATCTTGTGTGTGCCCTTTCCGGTTCTTGACCCCTGTATCCCATGTCTACCCCCAAGAACTAGGGATGGGCGAACAGAACGGAGTTCGGAAATTCGGTTCGGAATTCGAGTTCGGTTCGGTCGACCGAACAGACCAAGTTCGGTCGAATTCCGAACTTCCCAACCAAGTTCGGCCATTCAAAACCAGGTTTTTTGGTGTGTGTTGCCATAGGGATGGGCGAACAGAATGGAGTTCGGAAATTCGGTTCGGTTCAAAATTCAAGTTCGGTTCGGTCGACTGAACAGACCGAGTTCGCTCCGAACTCCTGAACCGTGTTCGTCCATCCCTACCAAAAACGGAAAGACTGATCTCAGGGTAAGGGGAACAAAGTTGAGGGCATGTGCTTCAGGACGGGGGACAGATCCAAGGTGGAGATCCAGGACTGGGCCACTCTTTTTCACGAGTGCACCCCCACCTCCATGCAGCCCTCTGAGCTTGTACTCATTTTTAAAGTGGCCTGGCTGGAGGGTTCCCTGCCCCTGATCTATTTTGAGAATCAGTACCTTCTCTCTTCTTTCGTGCAAAGTAGAGATAATTTACTTATATTCATTTATTTTCACTATTTAATACCCTGCCCCCATCCCGCCATGGACAGCTTGGGGGGCGAGGCTTACAAATTAAAATAATTAAAACCATAAAATACAGATTAAGATCCAACCATTAAAACAAACAACAGTCTCAGGGGTAAAAAAATAATAATAATTTTAAACAAAAAATCACACACACACCCCACTACCATTCTCCGCCACCAGGTCTTACATTTCTGTCGAAAGCAAGGAAGGGCCGGAGATGAGCAATAACGCAGAGATAATGGAGCTGTCTGTTTAGATCGAGGGTGGGATTTCCTGGGCCCGCACCAACAGACCTTACTGAAGATTAGGCCACCTTCAGACATTTCCCCCCTCCCCCCACGCACATATTCTGGCTGCTGGGGGGGGGGGGGGGGGGGNCCGGTCTGAAACACACACACACACCCGGTGTAGCTTTGCCAGCAGACACGCACAGGGATGCAGAGCCCAATTTCGGGGAGGGGGGTGGCTTTCAGACCGGCCGATCCCCGCGCATATCCTGGCTGCGCATTCCCCCCCCCCAGCCAGATTATGCATGCGCGGGGGGCAGGATGTCTGAAAGTGGCCATAGTCCAAGCTCCCATGAACCGCTTAGCAGTTGGTGGCAGGGGTGCTTGGGGGGGAGGGGTGGGGAGTACTTGGGATTAGGGAGTAGGAATAGGAGGGTCCACATCATGGATCAATGCTATGGATTCCCCATCTCCATGCCATTCCCCTGAGCTCCCTCTTTCAGTGCTTCTATTCAATGCTTGGGGGCTGTATCCATGAGTCAGAGTCGAGCGGAGGCAAATATTTATTCAGATTTTTAACCCTAACCCTTCCCCTTTAAGGCGCAAGGCAGGATATACCACGGGCCAGATTTGGAGATCAGACTGTGGGCTCCCCCCACCTCTGATCCGAGAGTCGAGACTAGGGACCCAGGGACTTCTGTGAAGGCAATCACGTCTCTGTCATCACGGGAATTATCGCATCTAGAAATGCACCATTTCTTTTAGTGAAAACACCCATGGGTATAAGAACTACATCTGGGGACCCTGTCATGCACGAGCGTTTTCAAAAGGAGAAACACTCCCACCCCACCCCGGTCCAAATAACCTGTCCAAGTGCCCATAGCCCCTATCTAGATGGATTTCTACACAGCAGCGGGACACCCAGTCCTGGTTGAGGCCTGATGGCGCTACTCCGGTACAACAGCTGGCCAGGCTGACGAGTGAGGGCGTGATCCTTCCCGTAGAGCATGCCAGCACTAAGCACAGGCACAAGTCCTATAATCAGGGACCCAAGTTCACCACACCAAAAAATCTTAAATTCTGCAACCAGTGAAGCCAAATTCTGCAAATTCACCGCGAGCATTAATATTTGCATAATTAACTTGATTTGCATAACTGTGCATGCTGGGAAGCAAATTTGCAACAGGTCTGACATAGAATCGCAACGTTGCTAATCAAACACGACTCAAATCCTCTGAAATTTCAACACCCCAGAATTCCCACCTCATATTAAAACCCCAGACATCCCTCACCCAAACACAGGCCCTTCAGACCCCACCCACAATTCATCTCCCAGGGGCCTGTTTACCCTCGGGTCAATGTCACACCTCCCGGACAGACGGCAGCTGCAGCAGCAGTTTTAGTTTGGGGCCAGGCGACAAATGTTCATGCCTGAGCCAGGATTTAAAGATCCAGCAGATGAGCTCCCCACTGCAGTGTCACTGCAATTTCAGCCTGGCACTGCGAGGATTGGCTGATTCTGCAAAAGTCACTGCAAACCGCAGCAACACGGGTCCCTGCTTATATTCTGGTGTCCATGCTAGGTCTGAGCGCCAGGGCAATCTACACAGAGGATAGCCCTGTAAGGCTCCTGCCTGCAAAAGCGCTGCTCTGTGGCTTACGCTGGCGAAACCAGAACTGGAGCCAGACACGGTTCTTAATGTGTGAAATATTTGAAAAGAAGGTCCCCTCCAGTCCCTCTGGAGGTACGCACGCTCTGCCCCACAAGTAGGCCCGATCCCTGGAGAAGCGCCCAAAAAAGGAACTCTCTCCATTGCTCAATGCACTCCATCAGCACAAGAGTGGATTGGCTCAGGCCGGCATAGCACTTGAAGAACCAGGGAGGAAATCTTCCAACATCTCATTCTTAAGCACCTAAAGACACAAGCTTTACTTAACACTTGGGCAGCCTACACAAAAACAGACCCAAACGGGACCTCTGCAGCTGCGGCCTGTAAAGCCTTTCCTCTGGAGGGGTTATTATTATTATTATTATTAACAAACATTTATATAGCGCCAGCAGTGTACCTGGCACTTTACAAAGTAATAAAATAGACACGGTCCCTGCCCCTAGGGCTTACAATCTGAGAGACAGGAGCTGGGGGAGAGACATAGGAAGGGGAACAGAGGGAGAGACAAGGGGTCTAACATTCATGAAGATGCGAGGTCTCAAGTGCACGTACTTGGCTTGGTTACGATGAGAATGACAGTAGGCAGGTCCATGTTGCAAGGATAAGGGTAAACAGACCGCAGGTATAGGAAATAGTGGCTCAGCAGGATAAAGAGTCAGACAGAGCAGAGCGAAAGAGGTGAGTTTTAAGGAGAGATTTGAAGGTATAAAGGGAGGGGGCAAGGCGGATGTGGACAGGGAGGGAGTTCCAGGCATGGGGGGCAGCAAGTGAGAAGGGACGAAGGCGCTTAGGGGAGCAGGGAAGGCGTGGAAGGGTGAGAGAAGGGACAGAGGAGGAGCAAAGTGCACGGGCTGGAGTATGGAGGGGGATAAGTGCAGAGAGGTAGGGGGGAGCACTGATTTCAATAAGACTACTCTGAAGAAAGGGCACCGAGTGGGGCAGCCCCAGCTATTAAACTCAGTTGAGTTATTTTGGAAGTTATTTTAAGTTTAAAAGCACCAAATAACATCTTGGATGAAAAAAATAATACTGATCTCTCAGTCCACACGCTGCTTACTCTGGAGAGCTTCAAGCATACGTATGCCACCTATGCATGTTTTTAACAAACACTTACAAAAAATACATTGGCAACTAAGACACCAAGGCAGGGCCCTGCAACATGTATTTTCCATAAGTGTTCCTTAAAAATGCACCTTTGAGTCAGAAGCTCCCCATTATGGCTTATGGGCCTGGGGAGTCTCAGGGTCAAACTGCAAAAGTTGGGGTGACCCTACGTGTCATTCGGTTTGCAATCCGATTACACAAAAAAGGCAGCACATCTCCGTTTTCCAAAGACAACTCTCCCCCCCCAATCCTGGTTTTTTCAGCTCACTAACACATTCCATTTTATCAGAAAGCCTCCCGGCACCTGCCCAAATCCCAATCCATTTTACTGCTTACAGTTTCACACTTTCCCAGAAGCTGCATTTTAATTAGGCCCTGCATTCTCCTACAAAGCACTGAGCAACTGCAAATGAGGGACGCCTTACCCACACGGACCAGAGCTTGAACCAAATTTCCTGGCTGAACGTGAATTCCATCGCTTTTACAGATAGCACCACCAATCTATTGTCCACACTGGGAAGGCGTTTGATTAAAGGGCAGCCTACAAAACTGGAGCAGCTTTAAAATACAGGGGGGGGAGAGCAGGGTCTCAAGAAAACAGCTGTCCACACAAAAGCTGGTGAGCAAAGATCAAACTGGTTAGAACTGGAGAACATTCAACTGAAAGGAATGCCTTCCAAGAGGAGGAGGAGTCAGCCATTTCCAATGGAAGGAGCAAACCCCAAAGCATTTCCTATTGATTGGGGAGGAGGGGGGAGTGGTAGAGTCTAATTAGAGAAATGAAGCCCAATGCCTTAGTGCTGTGCTTTGAGGGCTGGACAGGGATATGTTCCATTCATTTCAATGAGATTAATGCCCACGCTATGCTGCTAGAGTCAGCGCTAGCTGGCTGGAGGATCATGCTCTTAAGCAAATAAAACTTTCACCTACTTCTCTGGGGCTGCCTGTCAGAGAGATAAAGGATCCAGCCAGAAAAACCTATTTAAGGTAGCATTAAACGTGCTAGATCAAATGACCAAGTTACCGTACACCAAAATTATGTTAAATAAGATGGGGAGTAGGGTGGCCAGATATGCAACTTTTAGAGGACGCTTATGAGAAATACAGATTGCAGAGCAAGCCACCCTGCAACCTGTATTTCTCATAAATGTCCTCTAAGAGTTGCATATTAAACCACGGGGGGGGGGGTGTTGTCATAAATCATCTTAAGACAACAGAGAGAACAGACTGGAGTTCCCTTACTGGAGAGGAGGAGACTCTTTTAAGGGGGATGACTTGTTTTGAAACAGTTTTAACAATTAAAACCCCCTCGAGAGTTGCAGTAATATGAGCTGGCCCTTTAAGGCGGCAGTGCTCAACCCATTTGGTGTGTCCATTTAAACTCAATGAGATTTCTTTGGCGTAAGGGGTTTCAGGACTATGGCCAAGTAGCACTGATCCTGAAGCTGTTGGATGCCGGCACGAACCCTCTGTACCAACGCACGACCCATTCACTTCTGTGGGACTTCTGTCAGAGCAAAGTGCTAGCCCCGGCGCTCAGCAACTTGGGGATTGTGACCTTGGCCATATTAAGTACTCAGCTGCCCCTTGCCGAAGGCAGGCCTACCACCTCAGCGGAGCCTGAGCAAGACTAACAGCAAGAGAGGCCTCCTGTTTGTACCTGGCTTTTGTCACCCGACATCACTGCTGTATAGAGAGAGAGACTTGGCCACTGTGGGGTGGAATAGAGAGAGGCATGTGAAAACTTGGAAAGTGGCTGTACAGAAAAGTGGAACATGGTTGTAAGGAGATGTTACTGCAAACGCTGTGATATCATACGCTGCAAGCAGCTGGCTAATCAGAAGTCCTAACTGGAGGAGCTGTGGTGGGGAGAAGGGCCTGTTCGACTATCCTGCTAAGAAGTAACTACCTGGGAGCCTTCCATAAAGACCAGGGTTGCTCCGGCAGGGGAAGAACCGGTATAATTTTCATACTGCCGCTGATAAGTCTGTTGGCCTCCTGAGTCCCAACGCAGCTCTGATAAGAGCTTGATTACCAACCCCAAGCCCAGGAAGAGAAAAGAATCGGTCCTTCTTGACTGAGGAGAAACTGAGCTTGGACTGGCTTTTGTATTCCTGGGCAGCTCTGTGAGGATCTTCAATGAGACGTGGATACCTGCATGGTCGTTTGGACTTTAAAAAGAGAGGGGAGTGGTGTTCAGAGTGTGTGTAAATTCTCATTCTCAAATAAATAAACAATTTATTTTATGGACCATCTGACAGAAGGGGATTCTGGCAGACAGAGGGAAGAATAGAACCCAGGACCCTTGATACAGCTGTCCCCAAAGAACAGCTTCTGAGCCACACTGGAAGGGCTTGGTATAGTAGTGCCCTATAGGGCTCCCCCACCCCTTTTAATGGCTCTCTAATGTCTACATACTGTTCCTTTCCCTACACTACAGCAACTGTGAGCCCATGATCTCCTCATGTCTTTTCCAAAGTTCCCCCACCAATCTGAGCAATGGCTGATCTTCCCCCACACCCTTCCCTAATTTAGTCATGAAGAAGGGCAGGCCTAGGGGTACAAAACTAGAGTCTGGGAACCACTGCTCTATCGTTTGGTCTCTACGAGCCTGAGGTAACAGACCCATTAGCCGCTTTAGCCTAACCCCATGACAAGAGAGAAGACAGAGTTTTATAAATTCAGCATGAACTAAATTAGCCTTCAGTCCATAGATGCAACTTCAGTACTGTGTCTCGGCACAGTGAGGATTAAGTTAAACCTGCCTAAGCACATGCATGGGGGGGGAGAGATTTTCAAAGTTGGAGAAGGTGGATGTATAATTCTATGGTGAAGCAGGTAGTGGCTCCTTTAAGAGGGCGCGGTCATCACCTGGCCCACACACCCCTTCTGGGGTTATAAGAGCAGTGAGTCCTCCTCTCAAGTCAGTCTGCAGTGAGTCGGGGGTAGAGGAGAGCACGCGGGTAGATGATCCTAAGAGAACAGTGAGATGGAGAAGCTGCAGATGTGCAATCTTTTGAGTAAAATAACATGGAGAGAGTAGTCCTATGTCCCCCTACATACAAGGCATTGTTGAACCCTGCTACGGACTCCCACTGTTAGGTGCACACTCAGGACAAGGCAGAGCAACAGCAGAATCAGGACCCAACCAGAGTTCCAGCAGGATCAGGCCAGATTAGCAGCAAACCTCAACAGGCAACCCAGAGGCAGAGTCAAAACCAGGAAAGCAGTCCAAAGCAGGTGGGTCAGGTGGAAACGGAAACACTGGGGTAGAAGGTAGGCAGGGAGTGGGGGGGGATCAGGAGCTCAGGGATAGGCATCAGGAGACAGGGGTCCATGGCAATTGTTCAGGAGGCAGCTAACCAGACACAGACTAGGAACCAGGTGGTTGCTCTGCCTGGCTCCTGCTTCCTGTCACATGCCTCTTATACAGCACATGCCTAGTCAAGGGCCAATCAGGGTGTGGTGGGCAGGAACCCTATCAGGCTGGTCAACAGAACCAAATCAAGGACTGAACCTTGTTGTACTGATAGCGCAGGGGTGCCAGCCACCAGCACAGCAGCCCTAAGACTGCTGGCTCAACACCAGGTCCTTATACCCAGCGACTTTCAGTAACTGCTTCGTAGGGATGGGCAAATGCAGATCGAAAGTTTGGACCAAACTCGACCAGTTCGGTCCATTGAACTGAACCGAATTTCCGAACTTGGCTCTGTTCGCCCATCCCTGAAAGATAATATTCCATTAAGTTCAATGGGGTTTGAATTTCCGAACTTTGTTCGGAAGTTCGGATCGAACTCGAATAGTTGGGTTGACCAAACCGAACTTCTGAACGAAACCGAATTTCCAAACTGAACCGAACCGAATTTCCAAACTCGGTTCTGTTCGCCCATCCCTAATGCTTTGTATCCCTTGAGTGGGAACAAACCCACAAGGACTAAACAACTTAAGACATTAGGGTAAGTTATTTTCTGATTGAGTAACTCTTGTCACTTGCCACTCCTAGCTGAAAGGTTTGGGCTTCTTATTGCAGAAGTCAGCAAACTGTGGCTCCAATGGATGCAGCTCTCAGGATTAGGAAATGTTGCCCACCTTGGGCTTGTTAGCTTTGGGCTGTTTCTCTCCATGTCGTAACACTTGACTTTTCTGGGATGGAATTTTGTTATCTGCAGCAGGACTTTGCCGTCACCACTGTTTAGGCCAGGCATGGGGACCCATACGCCCGGGGGCCAAATGCAGCTTGATGGATGGTCTTTTATTTGGTCCATTTCCAGTGTCTGAATCTAGTTCCTTCATCAGGCACAGAAAGAGTAAATTCAGAGGAAGGGAGGAGCAGCATGCATGTACTGATAGGTGGGGACAAAGACATTCAAATGATATCTTTTATTAGACCAACTATTGTTGGCGGAAATGTGGAAGCTATCAGACCTCACAGGGTCCTTCCTAGGGCTGAATTTCTTGATTTCCTGCCAAATCTCGCCAAGATTTGTGAGAACGAGAATGAGTCGAGAATCAGCCACTGCGGCCATTTCTGCGCATGCATGGCCCCTGTAAGCCATTCTGTGCATACAAAGAGTGCTTTGAGGGCAACGAGAATCTTGCGAGATTCCCAAGAACCCTCAAAACATGCTCTGCGCATGTGCAAAATGGTCGCCAAGAGGCACGCGTATTCAGAAATGGCAGCGGTGGTCACTGGCGCATGCACAATGCGTACATGAGATTTTCGAGAATCTTGCGCAGGGGTTGCGAGAAGCTCATGCATTCTCATGAGCACGCACAAGATTTTTGTTTCAGCTCTAGTCTTCCACAGGCAAGTAGGAGTCAGAACTGAAGATATGAGGAAAGTGCAGTGGCTGTATATCATGTAACAGGAAGCGGGGGGNGGGGGGGGGGGGGGGGGGGGAGAAGAGAAGGGTGATGGACGAAGCAGAGTAACAGAAGGTGAGAACAGGGGGAGATAACTAATACAAAGAGGGAGAGTTCGAAGGGAGGGTGGGGTACATTAAAAGATACAAGAAGGCAGTGAGTGAATAAACACTATAAATAAGGTGTGAGTGGAGGTGAAGATAGGCAAAGCACGGGGGATGGAATAGGCACTGGCAACAGAAAGGTGTGGGGGAGAGTGAGAGACTGGATTCATCCCATCTTGATGAGAGCGGAATCCATGGCACAGGTCCATAATCTAGATTCTCTTCTTCCTCCCTGACCCTGAGCACACACACCCCCCTCTCCCTGACTCCTTTGCCGTCCCCAGCGTTTGTCCTAATTTTCAAAGTGGCTCGTGGGAGGGCAACCATTCCCCACCCCAGTCTAGGCTGAGAGATTCTACCCCTCTTATCCTTGGAATGGTTCCATGAGCGGCTCAGGTTCTGCTCCTTCTGTAAGTGCTGAAATGCACACCAGCGAATGAATGAATGAATTTATTTGATGGCCTGGCTTTCGCCTTAGCCCATTAAATCCCAAACAAATTTACAAAATAACAAATTTACACAACATAGATACCAATGTTGATAGCCAATTGATACCGACATAGATACCAATAAATACCAACATAGATAGCCAATGCTCTATTTGTCCAGCCAATAAGAGTATTGGCTGGACAAAAGCTGAGAAACGTAACGTGTGGGCTTCGAATAAAATCTAACTGGCCTCGAGTATTGCAGCAACTTGGCTAAGATGAAATAAGTTAGAGGTCATCCCTGGGATGGGTGAGGCAACATCAGCATCCCCTGGTCTTCCTCTTTGGAAAGGGCAAACCATCTTTAGAAAGAAAATAGCTTGTGGTTCCTGGAAATTTACTTGGGGGGAAGTGCAGAAAGGAGGGGGGGGGGGCGGAATGAGAACAAAAGAACTAAGTGTTCTTTCCAGAATATCTTGCTAAAAGCCCAACCCTGTTATTGACTTCCCAAAATATAAGGTGAAGTTACTGAGAGCTAATTATGTTCCATTAAAAGGCAGACAAGACCGTCTCTTTGTGGGCCTTCCTGTGACCCAAGGGAAGGCCTTATTTCCCTTGCTTAAGAATGATGGAAGCTTTGGCTACACTGTCTGATGGGCTTTACTAATGAGCAAGCAAAAGAGGAAGTGATTCTTGCTCGATCTGGGAAATCAACTTAGTCAGTGTTCTACATGAAAGCCTTCCATTGTGCGTCTTAGCAAAAGACGCTGAGCAACTGGCCATCAGACTGACCAGTTGAGCCACTCAGGATCTGGGGAACCAGGTTTTGAATCTCACCCTAGCCAATGAATTCACTGGGTGACCTTAGCCAAGGCACAACCTCTCCGCCTCTGTAAAAAATAGGAATATGTGCCTGTCTGTTTTTCCCTGCGAGTTCCATTCATTCTTGTCCCTCTTCGATTGCAAGCAAGCCCACCAGACAGGGACCTGTCTGTAAATCTGTGACGGTAATGTACCGCCTCTGCCTAGGAGCGCTATGGAAATGAGGAGGAGTAAGAGGCCAGTGGCAGGAGAGCTGTGAACACTTATGCTAGGGGTGCCCAGCCCTTTTGCTTGTATGACCCCATTGTGTGACTAATGTTGGATCAACCTCTGTTGGTGAGATGATACAAATCTGGGGGCCATCTAACATGTGAGCTTTTGGGACGCACATGTTCTTACATCATTTCGCCAACAGAAGCTGGTCCAATAAAAGATCATTTGAACTACTTTGTCCCCAACACTTATATTTGGGACTAAGACAAGCACCACCCTCTCTCTAAATGAATATAACCCTGCGCAAGGCAGTGCAAAGTCTATAAAATATTGATCTGATGGTGACCCCATCCAAGGATAAGGCGAGTCCCCCTTGGAGATCTGGCCCACAGCTTAGAATCATCTGACTTATCTTCTCTTAGCAGCTAATACTCTCCGGAAAGGACGGAGAACAGAGAAGGCCTGTATGCTGGTCAGAAAATGGTGGTGCTCTCTTTAGCTGAGGGTGAGGTGGGGGGACCTTTTCCCTCCTGGGAGGCCACTCTAAAAACTAGTACAAGCTCCAAGGGCCGCATAGACATTGGGAGCGGGTGTGCTCAAGAAAAGGAGCGTCCCGATCCTAGAACTGTCCCCTGTCTTTCTGTGCATGCCCTCATCCCTGCTCCTTAACCCTGAGCTCAGTTTCTCGGGGGTTGGGGGTAGGAAATGGATCCAGGGAGGGGCCACATAAAAACGTCCAGTCCCTGGACCTTAAGATGGAACAGTGGGCCAACTTGGGATGGCACTCTTGTTTTTGTAAGTAACGAGGTTACCCAAGTACAGGAACTCTTATCTTCTCGCCAGCATAGATGGTATATTCCTTTATCCAAAAATTCTTGCAGGCTTATCCAACCTGTGAAGAGCTTGAATGTTGAGCCCAACTCAGGAGCACCATTCCACCAGAGCAGCTGGGTGCTTCTTTCTTGGGTATTGATCTTAATTGCAAAGCCTGGATCGGCACTGGCTTGCTCTTTGCTATTGTTCAGCAGGGGGCTGTCCGCCCTACCTTGATTTAATTAAAAATAATAATCCAGACACTGGGCAAAGTCCAGCTCGGCCATGGGGGCCTCCGCAGAGAGTCCACCGTGTAGCCACCTAGCCACCTGTCCGAGCAGACGCATCTAAGCTGCAGTGAACCAATGTGGTATAATGGCTAAGTGTGCTGTACTTTGACCGTGAGGTAGGGAAGGGGCCTAGCTGGTTCTAGTCTCATCTTAGCCAGAAACTCACTGGGTGACCGTGGGCCAGTCACAATTTTCTCCTAACCTACCTCACAGGGTTGTTGTGAGGATTAAAATTTGTGTTAAACTGTACCGTGGAAAGCGCTCTAAGTGCTATGGCAGGGGCCACTATATAAAGATTATTATTAAACAAGTTTGCACCAAAAACACCAGACATTTTTCCTCCACCCTGCCTTCTTTGTCCTCTCTCTCTCTCCTCAGTTTTTGGGCCAGTTGGAAAGATCCCTGCATAAACATCCTAGGCTTGTCTTAACTACTACTTGGATTATGGGGCAAAGCGATTTTGACACAAGAACATGTGTTCTTTTGGAAGATGTCCTCTTAGATGGCAGTCTGTCTGCCAAACCCTGCATTAGTTGTCAGGAAGCAAAAAGCTCTCCAGCACTAACCTGCAGGAGAAAAACTAATAATACTGAAGTCTGGGCTACTAAGTCATAAGCCAGGAGCTGTGGTAACTGTGTTTTCCCCAGTGGTGGCAATGTTTTTTTCCCCCCAGGTTTTGGAGTAATTTCAGGTATTCGAAACCCCAAACGTTGAGTTTTTAGGGTACCAAAACTGCTGATTCAGGTACTCGAGAAAGTACCTGAAAATGCAGGTATTACCTTCGGGTATCAAATAAGGTTCCCGTTTTAGCTTTCGTGGCCAGCAGCCACCAAAGAGCACTTGACCCGGGTGCCTCAGCATCAGCAGGATCATGGAAGCGTCATCAGTGTAAGTCTTGGGAGTGGCGGCGGCGGTGGGAAGGAGAACTCCAAAGGCGTAGCTATAATCAAGTGATTCATCTGTACCACGGTCCACAAGCTTGGGAGGCCTATGCTCCCTAGGGCATCTGTGTTCCCTCCTGCTGGTAGGGAGTTACGGGTCAGGGGCATTTCCATCTTTTACAATAAGGCTTATGGACCCCTCAAGAGCAGCCATGGTAGTGGTTCTCCTAGGGGCGTGGCCAACAAGAGGTGCAAGACTTCAAAAAGCATGGGCCCAGGGGCATAGGTGCCCGTCATTCTGTTTCAATTCTATTCCCATTGGTGTGGCTCCATTTCATTCAAAGGGTGCAGCAGGGAATTGCTAGCAAGCGGACACTGAAGATTTTGCATTCTGTGTGGGTACCCTTGAAACCTACTGGGTTGCAGCTGGCCTTTCCTGAAGATCCTGAGAGATGCTATTCAGTGAAGCGGGCACGTTTTCAGCCCACCCTGAAATGGAAAGTCTGTCAACAGCCTCAATCCCCCAACTTGACTTCCTGGATTCCACCCGTCCCCCAATCAGCCTATTTTAACTCCGTGAAGAGTGCAGTAAAGGTCTTTGAACAGGATGTGCCGTGTGTATTTTTAGCTTGCAAAGAAGTCTTCTGCAATTACACTGTTCTGTGTTTCCACCCACCTCCACCACCCCTTATGACTTTGATCTCCGAGGCTGCCTCCTTCCACCCCCAAATTTGGAAGAAGGCTCCAAGCTTAAATAGGACACCCAGATTTTGCACACAAAAGGTGTGTGGAGGAACCAAGATACCATTAACTTAGCATTGTCCACTAATCTCCAGTCCCCTTCCCCCTCTCTAGAGGATGCTTGCTGCATGGAGCTATTGTAAAATGCAAAATAAAAAACAATTGATAGGAAACGAACCCCCAAGGCTTACAAAATAACTCTCTTCTTTCCATCCAACATGCTATCCTGCCCATAACTGCAGTGTCTGGAGATACATTTCAGAGTGTACAATCTTGTACGGTGGTTTGGACCAACCACAGTCCTTAAGCCAATCCTGGGATATTAATCAGCAAAGCTATTTGGAAAATGATGTTGACCAGACCCTATTGCCTCAAAGTTAATAGGTGGGGGCTCGCCTCTGGGATGAACAGTGAAATCCTTCTTCATCAAAACAGCGATGGAAGCAAGTAGCATTTAAAATCTTAGTCATCACAGACAGCTGGACCCTTGGTTAGGAGAAGTCACTGGAGGGGGGTAATGAAAGCAGAGGACTGTCGCGGAGTTTGTAAGAGATCTAAAAAAGTCTCTCAAAATCCAGACGACTCTATTCACATGCATCATATTGGCCACGCAAAGAGTGCTTAAAAGCAAAACGAATAATTTGGCCCTGTCAAAACAGAAAGGAAGTTTGTCCAGATGGTGCCAGCTGTTAGCTGCTGGCTTTTTTATTCACTTGCGGGGTCTTCTTTATGAGTCTTGAGTTATAGCAAAACTAAACAGATTGACGGGAGCCAACAATGCGTCCTTTCCACTCCCATTGTGACTGCGTAGTGACTGATAAGAAGCCACTATTTGCCGCTCAGGAAACCCTTTTTTAAAACCAGATTTAATTGTTTCATAACCTGGAGAACATGCTTAGAATTTGTGGGGCGCAGGGCAAAGAGAAAATGCAGGGCGTGTGGTGGCCCCGCCCCCTCAGGACCACTGTCCGTGGGGCCATAGAGGCAGTCATGTTCAGGGCCTGTTTGGAGAGAGTGGGACGCCACACCCTGCCCTGGTAAAAATGGGAAACACTATGGGACCCCCCAGAAGTTCAGAAAATAGCCGGGCCTAGGACAGTCGCCCTGTTCCCATTCTCCAAATTCTCACCACCCCGTTGCTGTTTCAACAGCCAGTAGGGATGGGACTCCAGGGGGAATTTCAGTTTCAGGTTTTTCAGTCCTTTGTGATTTTTGGATGTTGTTTCAGTTTTGTTTTTGGGGGGAGGGTTTTCAGGAGGTTTTTTACATTGATTTTTCCCCCCTGTGTCCCCCCCCCCAATTGACTTCAATGGTATTTTCTCCCACTGAAGTCAAGGAGAACAAATCGAAATGCTGGAACCAAAAAAGAACCACAAGCTGTTTTGCGTCTATGTTCACCTGTAGCAACCAGTGACCTGCCAACCAACTGGTAAAGGGCTGGAGTTCTCGACCCTCTTAACAGCCTGTAACTTAAGTGCTTTACTTGTTAGTTCTCTTTCCTGAAGGCCACTGAGGACAACTGGATGACTTCTGCCGACGGCCAAGGGACTGGCAGGGAGGGAGAAAAAAGCACTCTTGCAAATGGGGGGGGGAGGGGTGTCGGTGGTAAAACTGAAATTAATATTTGCAAATAGAAAAACACGTATTTTTTGCATTATTGGATAGCCCACTGAAAATCCAAACTAGTATCTGTTACAGAAAGGATATTATTCACATAGCTAGTTACTTTGGTACCCTATCGGCGCTATTGCACACCAAATTGTTGCTATTAAACTAATTGCCATTTGGTGCACAACAGCGCAAAATACAGCTGAAAGAAAGTCACTAAAATAACTGAAACTCCCCAAATGGATATTAGTTTCTGTAAAGAAAGCGAGAAACCAACAGTGGTTTGGTATCCTGTTTCGGCAGGCCTGGTTCAAATCAGGCAAATTCAGATTTGCTGTGGATATTTAATCCTTAATCTGTGGGGCTAACAAGAAGTGTCTAAATCACCCTCCCTCTTAGATAAAACCTAGATTCTTTTTTTCTTTTCTTCTAAGTTAAGAGGCAGCTTGTGCAATCAGCCGAAATGAATGGTTTGGGGGGGGGGGGGAGGAGTTTATTCTGTTGTTTTTTTTGGTGTTTCTTTTTCTTTTTTTAAAGGTACAGCTCATTTGGCCAGGTAACCTGCTTCTGTCCTTGCAATAATCAGAATGGGTTCTGAGGGTCTCTTATTCTAGCACGGTAGCTAAGTTGTTATATTTATACCATGCCATATCCCAGACGTGGTTCAGGACAGCTAACAATTAAAAATAATAATAATAATAATACACATTAAAAAATAAACCTCATACTACCCACTCCTGCTCTTCCACCCCTTGCCTGGATGAGTCACCCCCGGCCCTCTCAGAGGTGACTAATCCTAAAACCTTCCCATTCTATTCCCACTCCCCAAGCCACACACCCCGTCCCAAACTCACCTTTCACCCACATCCCCCATAAAATACAAAACTTAGCCCCGGCCCTCTGACTATAGCCAGGGACCATTCTAGCTAGCCTTTGGGTGATAGCTAGTGGGCCAACCAGCAACTTTTATGGGTTAGGTTCCCAGCAAGCAAGTCTGTTCCCCTTCAGCCCAGCCGGACTGAGAGTCTGCTGAGGGGAGAGGAGAGAGCTGAACTGTCTTTGTTCTTTGACTACTGCAGTGCGCTTTACGTGGGGCTGCCGTGGTGATGGTCTGGAGGCTGCAGCTGGTGGAGAATGCGGCGGGCCTGTCTGCTTACGGGAACGGATCGTCGTGAAGCACATTACTCCAGTTCTCTGTGCACGGCCCTAGCTGCCTATAGTCTTCCAGGCTCAATTCAAGGTGCTGAGGCTGACCTATAAAGCCCTAAACAGCCTGGGTCCTACCTACCTGAGGGATCGCCACATCCCCTATGTCTTCTGGGGGTGCCCTCCCGGAGGGCCCACGTTTTTGTCAGGTAGCTACTGTGAGGAGGGCATTCTTGGCGGCCCCTCCATTAGGGATGGGCGAACGTGGTTCGGAAGTTCGGAGTTCGGTCGACCGAATCGAACTTCCGAACCGAACTCGATTTTTGAACCGAATTTCTGAACTCAGCTCTGTTCGCCCATCCCTAAAAGATAATATTCCATTTAGTTCAATGGGGTTTGAAGTTCCAAACTCTGTTCGGAAGTTCGGACCGAACTCAAATAGTTCTGTCAACCGAACTGAACCTCCGAACCGAACCAAATTTCCGAACTGAACCAAACCGAACTGAATTTCTGAACTCAGTTCTGTTCGCCCATCCCTATCCTCCATTGCTATGGAACTCCCTTCTGGTGGAGATTCACCTCTGCTTGGATCTGTTCGACTTCCGGCAGCAGCGTAAGACCTGGCTGTTCCGCCAGGCGTTTGGTAGAGGGGATGGGTAGGATGGGGCGGTTGATATGGGGAGGTAGAATGGTTTTTAAATTTGGCATTATTCTATATATTTCTTTATGTATGTGTATTGTTTTATATATGTATATATATAACGTTAGATAATATATATATATATATATATATATATATATATAATTTTATACGTAAGCTACCCCGATCTGTCTGAGGTAGGAGGGGCAGGGTATCAAATGTGAAAATAAAATTAATTAATTTAATTGAATAAAATAAACTTGTACCACCACTTCATGTTAGCTGGTAAGTGACACACAAGCAGCGAATAAGACAAAGTTCGGTTCAGAAGTTCAGTAATTGGTATTTTGAATTCTCAACAAATGGAATTGAAATACTGGGCCTGATCCTAGTCCTGCATATGCCAATTTTATACTCGGTGCAGCTGCTCTGGTGTCGGTGAAACGACTACATAACTTAAAGCTGTAAAAAGAACAGAATTGGCCCCAGGGCAGACACGTTTACTGGCCGGGGTTTATTGCAATAATGTTTTTTTAGTTCTGTACTCAGAATGTGGAAAATCCCAATGTGGGAATCCACCAAGTCATGAACACCATTATTTTCCCAAGCTTATAAAGCTGCAGTAAACCCTGGCTCATGTCATTAACTGTAGAAAACTAAGGATCGGTGTTGAATGGAAAAGCATCCCAGAATACACTGGTTATTTAAAGTTACCCTGTGTCAATGGCAAAGTCTCTCCTCCTCCTTCAGCTCTTGGTAGTTCTTGTGTAGCCAAAAAGAGCAGAGATCATTGTCCCAGAGGTCGGTCTGTCTGATGTTAAGACTGTCTCCCACTCCCCTTACGGGCCCCACATGAGCGAGAAGCTATCCAATGCCGGCTCTTATCTTGGAGCAGTTTTGTCTATTCGCTGCTGGACCAATAGCTTTTTTGTACAGGGTGTGTCTCAATAAAAGCTGTTTTGGGTCCATGCCCAAGAAAATAAGTGTCGAGGAAAGAAATCCTCCCCCTCCTTCCCTCTGCTGATACGAGAGGACGGCTGTTCTCCTTCTCCACCCCCAGCCCCGCACACAAACACCAACATCCTGGAATGATTGGTCGAATTGCAGCTGGACCATCTGGCAATCTGGACTGGGTTATCACAAGGCCAAAATTTAACTCCATGGGAGGCATGGTTAGTCCTTTCTGGAAAATAGGCCCTGGATATCTCGGAAAGTGAGTTAATGCTTCCAGTGTCCCTGATTCAAAGGTGCCTAAGGAGGGATTCATTTGAACTGCCGATAAATATTTTTCTGGCTCTAAATCCCACCTAAGCATACATATTATATATCCTTCCCATATCACTTTCCATGTGTGTTGTAATCCTGATCTAGTTCACCTCACAACCAGCTTGTGTGTTCAGTCGTTGTTATTATTTCCATTTTACAGGTGGGGAACGGAAACCGAACTCTAACTTGGCCGAGGTGGCCTCATGACTAAGCTGGGATTTAAGCTGCAGTCTCCCAAGTCAAACGCCAACATCTTATCCACTAGGCTACCCTGGGCATTAGGGATGGGACACAGGGCCAAATTTTGGTTTTGGTTTTATTTCGGTATCGTTTCCCTGAATTTCGGCAAGTGTCTCGGTTTCGGTTCTTTTCCACATCCCACTGACTTCAATGGGAAAGAGAACAAAGGACCATCCGAACAGGGATGCAGAACTGAAAAACCCCAACCATCCCCACCAACCCACTCCCGGCCTCGGAGGGTGGGGATGGGGTTCCAAGTTCCTAACACCCCCATCCCCTAGGGCCCAGCTTTACACACACACCCTGCACTTACTGCCACCGGTCCAGAGGATGGGGGTGAGGAATAGTGACTGGCACGGCCACCAGCTGGGCCTCCGGCTTCGCTGCCACAGCCAGGCCTCCTCTGCTGCTGGTTGGAGCCAGATCCACTGCCAGGTCTTCTCTGCTGCAGGGTGCCAGAGAAGGCTCCAGGAGCTCCTTTACCGGGCAGCCGTCAGTACCATTTTGGAAGAGGGCAGCCATTCCGCGCATGCATGGGGCCATTCCACACATGCACAGAATGGCTGTCCTCTTCCAAAATGGCACAGACGCTGCCGGGTGCCATTTTGATTAAGGGTTGCACATGGGAAAAATGACCTCGGTGGCCATTTTGTGCATGTGTGATGCCGGTCTGGCAGTGTTTTCAAGTTTCTCCAGATGTGGCTGCTGGGACTTGCTCTTGGAGCTGGCTCTGCTGCCGGTGGCTGGGCCTCCTCTGCTGCTGCCTGCTGGTGGCGGGAGCTGGCTCCACTGCCAGGTGGCCAGGCCTTCTATGCCACCCCGCATCAGAGAAAGCCCAGCGGCCTGGCAACAGAGCTGGCTCCCGCCACCAGCAGAGGAGGCCCAGCCGCCAGCAGCAGAGCCAGAGTCCCAGCCAGCAACCGTTCCTAACTACCATGCTCCAGACCAGCAGTGGTAAGTGCACGGGCCCATGTGTTCGAGGGGGGGGGTAAAGCCAGACCCCGGGGTGTGGAAGTGTTAAAGACTTGGATCCCCACCCGCCAAGGCTGGGAGTAGGCCCCGGGGAATGGGGGTGGGAGAGGTTTTCCGGTCGGCTCTTCCCATTGAAGTCAATGGGAGGATTTCCCATTGACTTCAATGGGAACATAAGATCTGAAAATTGGGAACCAAGGCAGCCCAATTTTCGGATCCTTCCATTTTAAACCGAAAGTCACTTTCGGACTGTTTCGGTTAAAATCAAAACTGAAAATCTCACCCCTACACATCTTGTGGTCTAGTGGCTAGAGTGCTGGACTCAACATTGGAAGACATGGATACAATCCCATGTTTGACTATGGATTTAGAGCCGTGCATAGGGACAAGTATCTTAAACAGCTGGAAGGGGCCGCACGGGTCAGTTGGTAGAGTGATGAAGGAAGGATATTGTGATACAAAGATTTGAAAGTGTTAAATTATGGCAGGCAGTGACTTGCTGAATGGTCTGCCTCGTCCAATACCCTCTCTCCAATACAGGCCAATGCCAGAGATGCCAGTTTAGGTAATGAGGGGATAAGATACCCCCACGAAGCTCTCATTAAGTCTGATTCCCTAGGAATAGATCTTGATGGCTATAGATTTTGAGCAGGAATTCTACAGTAGAGGTGTGAAAAAAACAATAGACTCTTCCCTCTCCTCCTTGCCATATAATTTTGAGTTTGAGGTCACTTGGGCATGGTGAGAGGACCGTCTTTTATCTCCTTAGCCCACTCTGTGTTCCCAATAACCAGCTACCACTCCCAATTTTCTGCTACCTTCTCTCTCTCTATGGAACAGAAATTCCCCTAGTCTCTTCTGATTTATATTTCCTTCCCTCGTGGACAATACTGCCAACTTCTGAGGAGAGGGGCAGTTTCTAGATCAAGCCTTGCTACTTTGCATCTGCCAGATGTTCAAACGTCAACGGACCTCCTTCCATTTGCCTTGGGAAACACCGGTTTCCCTTGTGTGGTTTCCTGCAACGGTTGTGTGACTGCCTTACGCTGCGGAGCCTTTGTTCTCAAATACACTACACGCCACAGGCGACTGGCTGACAGACTGAACTCAAGACTAAGCTAGGAGTACCAGTGAAAGGTAGGTATATTGGAACAATGTGTGATTAAACGTTGGGGGTAGGGACCCAGATCCTGCAGGCTGCCTCTGGCTCGCTCTCCTCGGGAAATCCAATTGGCTCGTATTGCTTTCAGGCTGGTTAATAGAATCATCTTGCTGAGCAGAGACGTTCTCGCAGCACCAGGAAAAAAACCCGCCAAGCTGCCCAAAAGTAGAACCGCGAAGAGACATTACTTGGAGGAAACCTGGAAAAAACAACCATTTACTCTCATCTAATGGAAATAACTAGGGATATCAGCATTTTAGGTTCTCCAGATACTGGGAGAAGCCCCATTTTCTCTGGTCAGCTAGGAGCACTCCCAGAATCCTGCCGTAATCAGGCTTCTGGAGACAGCCACGTCAGAAAAGTGATGTCCCGTAGGGACTTTTTACTGCCTTTCTGATGCGCCCCTGCCTCTATGGAATACCGTGATGTCCCAACTCTCCATGAGGGGCATGGTTACATTTTTAAAAGATTTATATTTATTTTTTAAATTGCTACCATGCCCCTCCTCCTGCCACAGGCAGCTCAGAGCGGCTTAAAATTACTACAAACATCAGAATTAAAACAACACATAAAAAGAAGGAAAAATAACTCATCCCCCCACCCACAAATATCCAACCCCTCCCCACCACCACCACCGTTACCCATCTCCCCTGCCAGATGCCTGGCAGAACAGCCAGGTCTTCCAACTTCTCCAAAAGGAGGGAAGATCCAAGGTCGTTCCACAGCCGCGGCGCGGTCACCGAGAATGCCCTCGGTTGTGACAGTCCCTTTGTGCCACCTTTGCTGACCTGGCTCTGCCCACTCCCATTAAAACCCAGAATGGAGGTGGTAACCCTAGAAATAACCAATGCACCTCAAAGCACACGGGCAATATTGTTCTGCTCCTCCATCCATCGTCCCTAAGGGGTGCAATGCACCCCTAACTAGGGCCAAGAAGCTTCGATGTGACCTTCATCTTTTATGCAGAAACCATGAGGGAATGAGGTGGGTGTTTCAGAATCACCGGCTTCATGTTTTTAACTTCGAGTCGTGCAATATTTGGTGTTATTTCCCAAAGACCCAGCCTCGAAGCCCTGTAATTTACAAGAAACTTCTTTTTTTTTTTTAAAATAGAGGAACAAGCAAAATCATGGCATCTATCCCTCATGGTTACAGGGAATCATTTTAAACTGTGCTTTAAAAAAAGTGTAACAGGCTCAAAAGGCAAAGAAACCCAACTTTATCATAACATTTTCTTTGCACAACACTGCTGCAAACTGGCTTCCAAGCCGTTCCATCAACAGAACAGGCTTGGGGACAACTGGTTAAATGAGGCAGACCCAAATTGTTTATCAGGAAGCAAATCTGGACAGTTGTGTTTTCAAAAACAGCAGCTTCTTTCCGCAAGATTTCCTCTTTTATGTATATAAAAAAAGATCTTAAGTGGCTGGAATGTTTCATCAAGAGATGGAAAATTCCATTTCCATCAATTCATCTTCAATTTGGGAAACGGTCTCTCTGGCTCTCAAGAAAGGCTAAAAACGATCCTTCAAAACGATGCATTTGGCAAGCCCCGTAGGGCAGCCTTGCCAACAGCATGGCTATTTTCAACACCTCTTTCCTACGAATAAATGATGGTGTTAACAGTGGAGAGAAGGTCATCAGAAAGGAGGGGAATGTATGGAATCGAGAGGGGACCAAGAACTCCATGTAAAACTAGGTCAGAGCAGAGGTTCCAACGTTGTGGGAACTCTAAGTGGAGTCATACTATTTCCAAGTGGGGTATATGATATAGTTTGCATGAGTTTTGTGCTGACTAGGGGTCATGGGATTATATTAAAATCTCAATGGAGCCATGAAGGCAAATAACTGGGGAATCACTGATGTAGCATTAATAACAGACTGCTTACTTGGCTTTGAAATCATATTCTGCTTTGAATGATACTTGCGGTGCATTCAATTCTAGTCATAGATCCACAAAAGGTAAGTGTATAGTTTTAGGTGGGGAAGAAAGCTTTGTGAAGGTGTTTGAATTTAAGAAACTGGATAATGCAGCACTTGACTGCGTAAGCAACAAAGTGTTTAACCCAGGACATCTGAATGAGTAGAAGCCAGAAAACTACTCTACTCTTCCATCCAAGCTTATTGGGGAGGGGAGTGGGGGAAATCAGAATTATTATTTTTTAAATGGGATTTTTAGGAAACGGGGGGCAAGAATGGAAGGGGAAGGTTCCATGGCCCTGGACTGGCAGTTCGCACCTGGGGTGGGAAGCTGGATTGAATACTACAGTGCAACGTCATTATAACACATAGTTATGGAGCAAAATTTGGTTATAACCAGGGACCCATGTTCATGGCTTTTTCCCCACTGGTAGTACAGGTGAACACGGGTTCCCAATTATAACACAACGTGAGGAATGGCTTCCAAAGTGTTCCATCAAGAATAGTTTTGATATGAACAAACCACTGTTGTTAGAACACAATTTGTTTATACCAAATTGGGAGTCATGGCTCCCAAATACAGCAGTAGAACAAGGTAATGCTGTCTGTAAATTCCGCTTGTTCTGGAAGCCAAAATTCTTCTTGTCTTGGGTTCTATCAAAGAAAGTCCAGCCTTCTCGATCAATTGTGCCCCACTAGTTTATGCAATTTACTACAGGATTTCCTGCTCTGTATCTCTTGAGGGTGTTTGCCGGCAAAACCATGCCGGGGAGGGGGTGGTGGCTTGCAGACTGGTGGCACCTCACGCATTTCCTCCGGCAGTCAGAATATGCATTGGGTGGGAGGTCTGAAAGCAGCCTTAGATTGTAAGCCCAATGGGCAGGGACCCATCTCCATTAATAACGATTGTAAAGTACCAGGTACACTGCTGGTGCTATCCTTAATAATAATACATTTATGTAAACATTAGTGGCATGAAAGAGAGCATTCAGGACGACGCCCTTCCAATTCCCATAAGGCTGTTTGGAAAAGATGAAGGAAGGAAAGATACAGATCTTTCTACTTGCTAAACAGCAATGGATTAAGACCCCTCAAGTGCATAACCAGAATAATTTGGAGAGTGTGGTTGCTAAATTGGTCCCAAATGTAGACAGAGAGTTGGGATGAAAACAAACGTGATGGGGAGGAGGCATTTCCCCGGGCCGCCCCAGGGAGGCCCACTGAAAGCTACCGCTCCCTCGGATCAGCAAGGAGGGCTGTTCATACAAGCAGCCCCCTCCCCCAGTAATCCGGGCGTGGGGACCGCCATGACACGTCCCTCCATGCCACAGGTCAGCTGAGGAGCCCAGGATGCTCAGACCCCTGCTGCACAGCAGGATTGAGCCCCACTGCTGAACAGTTGATGGGAGGGCCCGGAGGCACGCCCTCACCCAGCTGCAGTGTACGCGCCGAACAGCTGATGGGAGGGTGCTCCTCCAGCACCCCTCCCCATCAGCTGTTTGGTGGGCAGGGTGAGCATGCTCCTCTGGGCCCGATCCACAGACCTCGCCTCAGGGCAGGGCTAGAAGGGGGCTAACAGACGGGAAAGTGACCATTAGCTCGGTTTAGCCTGGGTGGCCAGACTTTGCCCATGCTGTGTCACTGACCGCCTCGGTCCCACACATACTGAAGCAGCGGTCCGCCCACCTCGAGGCGGACGGAGGCAAACGTCTGGCGGCGCGCAAACTAATGAGCAGGTGACTCCCAGACTGTCTCATTCATTTTCACCCCTGGTCCCATGTGGAGACAAAATAGTTCAAAACAATCTCTTTTATTGGACCAACTTATAATATTTATATAGCACAAGCAATGCACCTGGTGCTGTACAATCAATAGTTACAGACAGAGCCTTACCCCAAGGGGCTTACAATCTAAGGCCCTTTTCACACGAGACACCCCCCACCCCCTGCAGGCGACTGGCGGGCGCGTCCATGTGACCACCGGTGGGGATCAGTGGGGGCGCATGCGTGCTCCTGCGCTCCGCCCGTCTCCATGCATGGAGGCATTGGGGAAAATGGAAGTGCCGCCGTGCGTGGAGATTGGTGTGCATCCATGTAATGGGCCACCCACCGCCGCCTCCACCCATACCCCCCGTACCGCGGCGCCTGCCAGGTCCATTTCAAAAGGGACTAAGAGACAAGAGAGGGGGTGACAAGGGAGAGGTGAACATCGGGAAAGACAGGAGTACATTCATGAGGCGGAGAAATTGCAGGTGCACGTGCTTCACTTACTTACAGGGAACGAGATTCGGAGTGAAGCGAGGACACACTGTCACTCATGACAAGCTAGGAAAGGTCTGATGGAAGAGGTGGGAACTGAACGCTGGGAGGGAGGGAGCAGAGTTCCAGGCATGGGGGGCAGAAAGAGAGAAGGGGCAAAGATGCTTAGAGGAGCAAGGGGGTCATGAGCAGGTGAGGGCAGAGGAGCAAAGCTCCCGGGCAGGAGCGTGGAGGAAGAGAAACGCTCTTTATGAGCAATATAGTAAATCTGGCTTTGCTGTTTGTTTTAACTACAGAGTATTAGGTTTGTTTAATTGTATTTTTATGGATGTTTTCTGAAATGGCAAAAATAGCTGTAATAAAGAGGATGATGAGGATGATGCTACTTAGGATCCTTCCTCAAGCTTCCTGTACTACTTGAGTGGCCTGAAACCTTGTATATTCTCACCAACAGAAAGCCAATAATCGGGACAATTTATTTATTTAGTGGAATTTTAATCCCACTCTTCCATGAATGCTTAGGACGGCCAACATCATTGGCAAAAACATTCATGTAAACTACAGAGATAAACCACATAATGTACCCCCTCCTCTTTAATCTCTTATGTAGCCACGTTTGTCAGTTACTCAGACTAACCAGTACGTCTCATACTGCAACTATGCATAAGAGTGTTTTTCTCCTTCAGATGTTATGTTTCTTATTTGGTCTTGGCCAACTGTCACTGCTCTTAGTTCATCCTTTCTGTTTTCAAGGGGCCGGGCTAAGTCTTAATGCTCAACAGATGCCGGTACTTTCTGTTCTTACCACTGAATATCTGCAAGCAGCTTGTTAAATCTGGAAAAGTTTCCACGCGGGTGGGTGCATCGAGTGACACGGCATTCTATGAACTGGGAATTAAAAACAAGCACTGCATTCTAGGTGTGTGTGGGTGCGTGCGTGCGTGCGTGCGTCTCTCTCGCTCGCTGTCTCCCCCCGCCCTTTATCTTTTCTAGATTGTAAGCCCACTGGGGCAGAGAGCCTGTCTATAGGAACTGGATTCAGGTGCTAGATTGAGGAACTAGAAAGGAGACAATTAAAAACTAACCACGCGTAGCATTTGGCCTCCGCATTTGAGATTTTCCATCTCTGCCTAGAAAAGGAACAAAATCTCTGAAAGGATTGATCCAACTAAGTTTCAGTTACAACACAGATGATGTGCTTGTAATGACTTTGCATTTGGAAAATCGTTCAAGTGAGATGGTTCCTGGGGGCAATACACAAGACAGCCTCAGCTTTACCTCTGGTTTCATGCTGATCTTCTAGGATTGGCAGATTAAAAATCTAGGGGTGCTATGACAAAAGACTGCAGATGTTTGCCCCAGTTGAAAGGTGGGGCATGCCAAGCAGGGTACCTGGCCCAAACCAAGCCAATGTGCAGCCCTGGAGCCACCTCCCGTCTGACTGGGGGGACCACGGAGCGGGCCACATCCTCCACCATAGAGTTGCGGTCACAGATGAGAGCAGTCACAGGAGCGACCGCAACTCGATGGTGGTGCAGGGAGGGGGAGGGGTGGCATGCAGGCAAACCACCGGTCCATTGCTGGAGTCCTTACGAGGCAACTTTGGGGTGGGCTGGTATGGAGCCGCTCCAGGGCTTGGCAGGCTCCCAGACAGTGTGATAACACCCTATTTTAGCAAATCAGAGATGAGGAACCTCTGACCAGTTGGTCAAATCTGGCCCATAGCCATTTTGCTTTTTTTTTTTTAATTTGGCCCCTTTCTATTTTTTAAAATCTGGGCCCTGGATCTAGTTCCTACCCGTAAGCGCTGAGAGTGTGAGTTTCGGGGACAGGAGCAAAGATGGGAGATTGAACTCCAGCATAAGGGATCGGGCCAGGATCTGGCCCCTCTTCCTTCTCCAGCCCACACAATTTGTACTAAATTTTTTAAAGTGGACAATGGGAGGGAAAGTTTCCCAGCCCCCGTTGTAAACAGACCAAGTACGACTAACAGTTTAGATGCAACACAATGCCACTAGCAGAGGTACTCCAAAAGGTAAAACAAGTTTATGAAAAGGCCTAACAACTGCAACGTGATGGGCAATATTCACAAGGCATGTGTGCATGCTTGCTTTATTAAGCAGCATAGCTTGGCTTGCTAAAAGCAGATCCCTCTCACGTCACGGCTCCATGGAATCTTCCCTTCTAGCGGCTCAACAGTTACATTACCATTTAATCCTTCCTAATGCACCTGGCGTCCTTATATTGTAGTGGGACCAGAGCCAGAAACAACTGACTAATCGGAATGCATTCGCAGGACTGGGCAGCATCCGAGCATATCACTTAAAGAAAAGATGTGACGGCTCCTAACCCAGCCAGATTCAGGAGCTGCAATCGCCGAGAACCCAGTCACATGCTGTAAGAGCAAAGCTAAACCCTGCAAGATTCCTGTGTATTTATAGAGGGACCTGATCCAGTACCGCTAATACTGGGGTTTAAATGCAATCCCGATTAAAATAGGCCAAGTATGTTAAGATACTTAAAACGGAATGGCAAACAAGCCATCTGCAAACCGGGCTTAAAATTAACAATGAAGTTCCTGTGAAGTAAGTTCTGCCGGGACACAAAGGGGTAGCAGGCAAACAAATATTACTCCCAGCAGTCCGTACTTTGGAGGGAAAGTCCCTTGTTGGGTGCTAAATCCCACTGTCACTCTTCCAGGGGGTCAAAGTCTCTTCCAAGAGAGAGAGACAAAGGGTAAAAACAGACGTGCGGCCAGCATAGCAGCTCCCCGGCCAGGGGTGGGAAGCAGCGGCTGCCCCTCTCCGGCTACTGCAGCTCGGCCCTTCCGAAGTCTGTTCCCACTGCTCCTAGGAGCAGAACTAAACTTGATATCCTGAAGGTCAGGCTGCGTTAAGTGTTCGGCGGATGTCCTTAAACAGCCGGCACTCTGTAGACTTCACTGCACATGATGAACGAGGGCAGCCCACTTCGGAAAGCGCACCGGAGGCCTGGTGCCAAAGTAAATAATGGCTCTAGGGTTCCAAAACGGGACCTTTCCTGATCATCACTGCTGCCCTAATTCATCTCCCACTTTTATATTTATCCGCCTCTGCGGAGGGTCAGCTCATTTCCGATCATTGATTTGTGACTACTAGCAATGGAAAGGCTGCTCCGGAGACAAAGTAGCAACGTCAAGCTGGAGCAAAACAGGGAACTGGCTAACCTTTAGGATTTACCAGCACTTTGACAGCAAAGCTATAGGGCAGAAGGTGGGGAACCTCCCTCCATCCAGTCCCCAGAGGCTCCTTCAAGCCTTCCTTGCTTGTGACCTGCCATCCAATTCTCAGTGGCCTACTGGCAGACTGGATGGAGTGGGAAAGCCTCCGGACGCCGGAGAGTGGTCCTGCCCAGGTCTCCACAAAGCACTCTGGGCATGTGCTTAAGGATAGGAGACAGATCCATGATCCGGACCATCCACTTCCTGAGTGCACCCCTTAAGCACCCCACAACTTCTCTGCGGCACTCGGAGCTTGTATGCATTTTCAAAGTGGCCCCTGGGGGGGAATTATTTATTTTATTTTTTTAAACACATATCCCACCCCTCCTGCCCAAAAGCAGCTCGGTGCGGCGAACACCACAAAAAAATTAACAATAAAACATTTTTAAATGAATCAACAAATTTTAAAACAAATCATAAAAACTCACCCTTCTTCCCAAACCC
>QEPC01011901.1:21596839-21628364 GCA_003113815.1 Sphenodon punctatus | reverse complement strand
GCATGCCCTGAAACCCTCTCACGATCTCCCCTAACGGCTGCATATAGATGTTAAACAAGAGGGGGGACAGAATGGCACCCTGTGGGACTCCACACGTGAGGTCCCGGGGGTAAGACGTACACTCCCCCAAGACCACCCGGTGAGTTCTCCCGGCCAGGAATGAACGAAACCAGTCCAAGACCATCCCACCAATCCCAGCACGGTCCCACAGGCGAGTCACCAACATCTCATGATCGACTGTGTCGAACGCATCAGAAAGGTCTAGCAGGACCAGTAAGGTCTGATGACCCTGGCCCAACGCCAGACGGAGATCGTCAACCAAGGCCACCAATGCAGTTTCCGTACCATACACAGGCAAAAACCGGGACTAAGAGGGGTCAAGGAAACAGGTGCAGTCCAGGTGTTCCTGGAGCTGCCGTGTCACAGCCCGTTCAATAACCTTCCCTAAAAAGGGAAGGTTAGAGACCGGCCAATAACTGCCAGGAGCATCAGCATCAAGAGATGGTTTCTTGAGCACGGGCCTAACCACAGCCTCCTTCAGGCATTCAGGCACCCTGCCCTCCCGAAGGACTCTACATCAGCAGGCGACACCATCTGAAACCGATCCCACAAAACAGGACAGGACGGGGCATCCATAGCCCCAAGATAATCCTCTGCAATAACTGTGGAACTGATATCGTGGCAGATGCGAGCAATCTTATCTACAAAGTACTCGATAAACCGGTCACACCGGTCACTGGATTGCTCCAGGTACAGGCGGGGAATGGGGGACAGTCCAGTGTTGTTAGGAATAGGAATGTGCATATTGCAGAGGATCATCTTGTTATGACTGCCCCTCCTGGTCCCCTATTCCCGAGTACGGCCATATGGGACGTTGTCCCACACTGGACAACCGGAGAAGGCTGGTGATGCATCGCGTGTTACTGTTGGGGTAAGGTGGGATAACGCGTCGCCTTCTGTGTGGCTTGGCCCATGCAGCCCCAGCCTAAGGCAAAGGTCATCGGCACCATACACCAATGGCTCCAGTTCACCATTCCGGTGCATCTGTATCGTGGCTGGGGATGGGACACTGGGCGGGCCAGGGGATGGGGTGGAGCCAAGAGCCCATGCATGAGGACAGTTCCTCGGTCTGCCTCAAGGCATGGCGGGACAGGTGCACCATCATTTGGACTGCTCCCCCCGCTGGCCCAAGTTGTGGCAGCTGTGTTCGCCCTCCCCAGGGCAGGCGGGGAATCAGACCCGTCCTGTCTTGTGTGGCTTTACCCCATTTTATACCCTGCCATTCCTAACTAGGGGTGTGCATGAGGGACCCATTACGTATTTCAGAATTCCATAATTATTTCAGAATTGAAGAATTTCAGAATTTGGAATTTCGGAATTCTGGAATTAATCAGACATTTCGATTCAGATGTATTGCAACACCAGAAATTCTGATTCCGATGTTGCATGATGGATGCCTGAAGGTCCCTCTGCAGAAAATTCTGAAATTTTGGAATGCGGAATTATTTTAGAATTTCCGATTTTGGAATGCCAAATTTGGAAATTTCAGTTTGGGAATTATATTTCTGAAACCAAAATGCGCATTCCTATTCCTAACAACACTGGAGATATTTTAATAGGGAGGGGAGGTTTAGGGAAGAATATCAGAGAAATCAAAATTGCTGGAATAATTTACACAGAAAGAGGAAGACTCTGCCAACAGCGTAACATTGGGGGCTTGCCCACATTACCGGGGGGGTGGGGGGAGCTTACAAAAATAATGGCAGGGAAACTCATGTGACGCTCTGCCTGTGGGCCAGAAACGCCATCAGGGGATTCCTACGGCAATTTCACTCACAGAAGAAACGGCTGGATTGGGAGCCCTGTCAACCCTAACCTTGATACCGTTGTCACCCCCTGCACCCAAGAGCGCAGCTTCACATGAGCTTCCCCACCGTAATTTCGCCTCATGTAAGCTCCCCCGCTCCCGTAACGCAGGCAAGCACCCATCCCCTTTTAGTCACGTAAGTATCTCCTCCATGGAGATGGGAGATCAGAAACTTTTCATGTGTAGCATCACCTTGGAAAAAGGACACAGTCAGAGGAGATTAGCCACCTGGAAAGTCTCATTCTCGGATAAATAAAACATGATAAAAATCCACTCATTGTCTCTGCACTAAAGCCTTTTTGCATCAGTGAGTCTTGCTCCCTATAAATAAACCAATTAATATTAAAATGTTTACTGTTATCTCAACAAAACACCAGCAAACAGCCGCTCGGTCAGGAGAAAGCTAACAGGTTTGAGCGCGGTGGCCACTCAACCACTTTATAAGAGCGGAATCATCCCGCAATGAAGCAGGGATCCAATGAACGATTACAACAGACAATGTACTGTAATGAGCATATGACTCTCAAAAGAGGTGGATAATTCTAAATACCACAAGCATCGGAAAAACGACTGCTATTTTCCAATCAGTGGGCAATGAATGCCAATTTGTAATGCTTTCCCAAGGCAAGAGGCAACCCTTCTTCCCAGCAGCACGTCATGACTGAAGAGCAAGAGGCAGCAAGATTGTTTCTCACACAGTTAATAAGTCATCGGTTTCCAAAGGAACCACACTGAGTGTTATTCTCACCCACACGAGTGCTCATCTTGGCAAACGGTTTAGCCGGGAGGGGGCAAAGCCAGGTGCTACCACTTTCCTCCTCTCCTCTTCAGACATCCACCCTCTCCTGAACCCTGTGCTGTTACCTCAAGACAGGGAAGGGAAGGGGGGAGGCACTGCAGGGAGGCAGAGAGAGAGAGAGATCTCCTGAGCACAAACCCAATCTGAGCCAACTGGTCCACTTACCTCTCCTTTCACACACACTAATTCCTCTGCCGCCTCCTTGGTCCAGTTATCAACCGCAGTCTACAGTCCTGGATTCACACAGCCACAGTCCACAACCTAACTGATGGCAAGCCAACACATGCATACACATTAGCCTGGATGAACCCGCACAACGGTCCCTGAAATCCCTGCCAACACCTGGCAGGGATTTCAGGCACCCACCAACAAAAGTGTTTGTAAACCCTGACTGCTTCAGACGACCACCCACTTGTGGCTAGAGTCACCACCTTTTGCAGTTTGAGCCCAAGACTCCCATTTTGGCCTGCAATGGGAGTCTCTGCGTCAAACTGCAAAAGGTGGAAATCCTACTGGTGGCTGGTGGCTATTGTGCCGTTTATTAACATCCAATGACTCCAGTTACAACTGGGGTTGCTGAGAACCTCATGAGAGGCAGAAAGAGTGGGTCCTTAATGTCCTTCCAAGCCCGACAACATAGGCCCCTGCAAATTACTGAGTGGTCAAGATGACTTCAAATAAATGAAGGTCTAGCAAGAGATTCAGCTCCACTCACTAGAGATTTCAACTCAAACCTTGGCTTTGCAAAATAAATAATGTGTGGTTTAAAGTTCCCATATAGCCCAGGAGTGTATTGGGAGGCATGCAGGAGAAAAGAGCCAAAAGGTACACGGCATGCCTGGACCCCACCCAGAATATCACGTGTAACTCTAGTTGGGTCATCTGCGGGGCTTGAAAGTAGGAATTCTGGGTCGGAAAGTGAGAGACTTTAGCATGGGGGTGGCCCAATGGTGGCAGCTTGCTGGTAATTGAACTGCACTAGGCCGTTGACACTGCCTGAATGGGGCTGTGTGTGTGGCCATGTCACAGGAGAGCAGGGTCCTGCGCACACACAATGTGCATGAGAGGGGGGGGAGGCTGAGCACAAGAAAAGCCAGGCCCTGAGCACTCTCGATACAACAGGGCTTCCTTTGCCAGCAGGATGTGTGCACAGGAGATAAAGGTGTTGGCTGTGTTGGTTGAATGTCTGTCTGCTAGGGGCATAGCTACTGGTGGGGCACTGCCCCAAGCTCCAGAAGGGCCAGCCCCGCCAAAATGTCTTGCTTTCTCATGCAGACAATGTCATGTCTGACAGAGGACCCCAGCCCACCCCTGCACCTCACCTTTCTCCCTTGTGTGTGTGTGTGGACATAGAAGACTGTGTCTGTCTTCGTGCACATGCAAGAATGAGGGAGGATGTATGTAACAGGCTGACAGACATCAGCCCTGTTCCAAGGGTCTAATGGTGCAGACCTTTTGAAGAAGCGGATAGGAAAAGCCACCACACAGGCGGCTGGCAGGAAAATTAAAAAGAGCAAACTTGTAGGCACAGGAGAGAGGAGCTAGGAGTGAAGCCAAGGGGGTTTAGGTGGCTGGGCTACTGAAGGGCTGAGGTAGGCGCTGCCTGAGACAAGTGGCAAGAGAGAGAGTCGGGTGCCTGAGCATGGCGGAGAAACATAAGCCCCCGAAGACTCTGGGACTCTGTAAGCTGCGGTGAGGCTCTTGGAGACAGAACGGCATTGGCCGGGCAGCAAGGCTGCAATAGGCATCTGAGGGCATGGAGCTGGGCAAGTTCCATTATTGCACCAGGTCTCTATGGTACCGGGCTGGCACACTCTCAGTGGCTGATCCACAACCTTGGAACTGCTTTCCCCCTGGCGGTTTGCCACAGCCCAAGTATGAGCATTTTCCAGCGGCAATGGAAGACCTATATATCTGGCCAGGTGTTTGGCAGGCTGGGATAGGGTCGGAGATGCTGTTTTAAATGGGAGTTTTGCACAGATTGGGTTTTTAAAATTGGTTTTATCTTACTTTTTAAAATTTATTTCTGTATATATGTTTTGTTATCCACCCTGAGCTTTCAGGAGAGGGCAGACTATCAATCTAAATAAATAGGGCGCAGTCCAACACCCCCTAATAAACTGCGCTTACGCAAGGCGCGGTTTGAGTACGCCGGAGCTCAGGGTACATGCGCGCACCGCCGGCGCAGCAACCCGCACGGGGTATTGGCGGGCCCCTTCTGCGCGCGTGGCGTGCCTGCGCAACTCACCTCACACCACCCAGCTCGGCGCTGCGCCTGCCACCAGCGTAAGTCGGGTGTTGGACTGCACCCAGTCTCCAGAAGGAGGCAGCCCAGTGTCCACTGAGCTGAGGAGGGGTGGAAAAGCACGCAGTTAGCAACCTGCTTGACCCACAGCCTTCTTCTGTGGGTCAGCCCTCTTGTTTCTCAGCAGAGGGGAGCAGAGTAAGTTCTTTAGTCCCCAGTTGAGGAACATGCCAAACCTCCTGAGCGCACAGATCATCCTATGCCAGGTCCTGCAGAATATCGCTAGGCTGATCCACATGGAGAAGCAGGCTTTTCCCTTGTTAAAGAAAGGCACAGAAGATATTATAAGAAGCAGCTTCTTGGAAAACAACAGATCATACGAGGACGGCGGTTCTGTGCCAGCAAGGCTGCTTCGAGGAAAGAGACGCTCATTCAATAGGGGCTGTCGAGCTACAGCCACTAAAAATCTGAGAAGTCTGTCCTCCCCGCAAAGACAAAATGCAAACCCAAGAGAGGTCTCAAAGGAGCATAACATATGCTGATGCATAATAAAACGAAGTGGAATGTGGAAATTGGGGAGGCCAGCTTCTCAAAGCATCCCACTGTGCTGCCCTTGCAGAACCTACGATGAGAGCAAAGTCTGATCTATGGGTGTTGGTTTTTTAAGAATATGTTTGACAGTCTCCGTCAAAGTTTCCCAAAACATGGAATGCTAGCCCGGTTCAGGGGAAGTGGAACAGAGAGAAAAAGTACAGTGATGAAACAGAGAAAACTCTCCGATCCTAGCTCTGCCCCAAACCCGCTAAAAAAATGCTCCAAAGCCAATCTATTCCACCACACTGCCCCCACAGCACTCCCTTACCCAGATGGGCACGTAGGAGGCTCTGACGCACATGGCTACAGGCAAGTGCTTGGCTGCTCGTGTATTTTTTTCTTCTTCTGATACTAAACTAAGTGCAGTGTTTAATTTGTAAAGAAAATAAAAATAAAAGGTGTCCGAGATATCCTGTTATTGGACCCAGAACCTTGGGGAGGTCTTCGGACCCCATTACTCCACCAACTCCTCTCCTCCACTTATTCTGTTCAGGGATGGACAAACTTGGATGGAGGCTGGTGGTGTTGGGGTCATTAAACAGCTGATCGTTGGCAAAACCGTAGCTGCTAAATAGTCGGTTCAAGAGATGACCGGCGGTTACCACAACTTGTGATCACCTATGGTTCTGTAGCAAACCCCTCAAGGTGGTGGAATGTCTGGGTTTTTGTGAACGAGAGACATTCCGAGACCGCTCAGCGTCAACCATTTTGAAGACACTTTTCGTCAGAAAAGGAGAACGTTAAAATTGGAAGTAGCTAAGGGGCTGATCCACCGTGCACACGCATGCACCAGGTGTATGGTTTACATGCGCTTAGTGAGCACATGCAACACGCGCGCAGTGTGTGGTTGGCCCCCTAAATGAACAATTTTGGTGCATCAGAAATTGGTTTGAATAGATGGAAACGATAATAAAGAGAGACAGGCTTCCTTCACTTGATACGTTTCAAATTCTGGATTTGGGGGAACAGTGCTAGAATGAGAGAAAGCAAGAGAGCAAGAAATCTTCCCCAGACTCCTAAGAGACCCAGGGAGCCTTTGAACATCATGTCTTATGGCTGTGGATTTGGACGCCATCACAAGGGGTGCTTTTAAATGGACGGCACCCACCGCTCTGCTCCGTCTCACACCCGAGTGGCCCATCAGACATGCAGGTGGAGCCTGCTTTGCTCCGGCCCTGCTAGCGCTGCTCCGGAACATCCCAGCGGACAGGCATTCCAAACTTAGGGCACTGGCTGGAGACAGAGCTGCGGCCCGTCTACTTGGCAGACAGCCACTGCAGCGCCATTCCCAGCCGTAGTTTACTCTGGGCAATGCCATAGAGCTGCAAGCAGGCAGCCTAGAGTGACGGCTCTGTCGGGCAATCCGCCTGCAGCTCTATGGTGTGGCGGAAGGGCTGCCACCTTCGGTCGGTTTTTTTACCCAACACTTCCATTTTGGCTTGTGGGAGCGTCGGGTAAAGAAACCCCACCACAGCTGGCAACACTATGTGGGGGTCCGGGGGTGGGGGTGGGGAGTCCCATGGGCGGAGTGCAGGCCATGGCAGCGACTGGGTCTGTATAAACCATGAGGAGGTGGGGCTGCAGGCGGAGCTGAACTCCCCTGGGGCTGTCTAAAAACACCCAATATGTGAAAATCTTGGGGACAAAACCATCCCTCTGTGGGGTTTTCTCTTTGCATGGATTTCCCGGCTAGGTTCTGAGGGCAGGTCCAACACCCCTGCCAGCCAAGCCTGCTAGCATGAGGGAAATCGGTGGCTGAGCGGGACCAACAGCAGCAAGATGACACCCCCAATCAGAGACATAAACTGGAACCCAAAGTGATGTCTGTCAAGCTATTTAGCTGTACTTGCCAAGTTCCCCCATCCGGAGCTGCAACAGAAAACCCACTTCTCACCTACTTTATTTTAATCTCTCTCTTTCCTCTTGTGGTGCACGTTCTCTGCGTGTTTTGCCAATATAGCTGGATGCAGAGCCATCTACAGAATTAACCTCGTTACATCTTTATACAAAAAAAAGGACTGCGTTTGAACCCTTCACCCACTGAAGAAACGGTTCTTCCTTGCTACCGAGGGCAAGACTAGAAATAAGAGGCTCAAATGACAGGAAGGTAGGATTTTGGTTCAATATCAGGGGAAACTTCCTAAACAGCAAGAGCTCTTTGGCAATGGAACAAGTTTCCGAGGGAGCTCCTAGACTTCCTGCCACTTGAGGCGTTCACAAAAGGCTGGACAGCCATCCGGCATCCAAGCCAGGGGCCGGATCCGATTTTCCTGGTGGCTCCTTCGAACTCTAGGATTCTAAGTAAATCAGGCTCTCTTCTCGCTGCAGTAGGGTCTCTGTTTAACCAACAGACTTTGCTTAACACACTTTTTTTTTTTTTTTTTTAAAGGGGATTTATTTGAATGAATGTTTGCTTATCTTGACTGCATAATTTCTTGATTTATGTTTCTCTGTTATTTAGTTTTCTCTCCTCTGTTATTCTGCATGAACTTTTTTGTTTACCCCGGGAACCGAACAGGCCCAGGTCGCTCTATACCAAAACGCAGAACTCTCCAAATTGTGTTGCTCGCTGAACACATCAGTTCTGCTCCCTCCCACATTTCAAATCCCGCCTAAAAACTACCTCTTCTGTCCGGCATTCCCTAGCTCCTCACCCCAACAGGCTGCTACCTGATGCTTTTACTACTGCCTTTCATTCTGGGCCCCCTTCGCCCCTGTAATGACCCTAAGCACCGTGCACCAGTGACCTCTCAACTTCATGAATGTGTGTCTCGCCCTGGGTGCCCTCCTCCCTTGTCTCTCCTACAATTGTACGCCCTTCCAGGCAGGGACCTGTCTGTATTTAATGATTGTTCCGTGCCAGGTACCTTATTGGACTAATAATAATGTTGCTCACCCCACTTCCCCGAGCAGTTGGAAGTTCCAGGGACCAGCTGACAGCTCCTCTGCCCAGGTCCCGCTAAGCCCTGCAGCTCCAGCGCCCCAAGGATTCCCCAGAAGGCCGTCTGCCTCTTTAGCCTTCTGCCCCCCCAGAACTCTAGCATGCAACCTCCAGCCAGGCTGCCGCTCTCCACTCTCTGACAGACGGAAAAGCTGTCCCACCCAGTACTTGGCCCTGCCTGGTCAGAACCATCGTTATAAGCAGGGTTCCTAGTGTTCGCTTTGTGATGGAAAACCAGAGATTTTGCCTTTTTCCAGAGAATTGAGCAGAAAATGGGGGGGCGGGGGGCAAACATACAGGTTTGGTCAGAGGACACAGTGAGCGCGGGGAAGTGAGGACGGAGAGTGGAGCTGAGGGGAAGCAACCTGAATGCATGTGGAGGGGCAGGGAGTCTGCATTTGGAGTTTGTGCTCTACAAACACAATGCCAGCCAGGAGAGCGTGGGAAAGAATTGGCCTAGTGCAGAGTTCAGAGCGAGAGGGTTTACAGAAGGTAACGAGAAAGAGAAAATGGTGAAGGAAGACGTTAGCATCTTCCATATACAATAACCGCCACTGCCTTGACATCCTGAGATACAAGCTCCACTTCTAACAAAATGTAACCTATTACAGAGTGCAAGCAAGGAGAGAGCACACTGGCTTCTAATCTGGAAACTAGCACAAAAACCTAAAATTTGCCCCCTCATGTTGTCCATGAATAGCCTCAAGGAGATTACCTTTTTGGCATACTACACAGCCTATCTATTAAGGGAGTGGTTGCCAAAATGTAGTCCATGCTAAGTAGTCCACAGAACTGTCTGGCTACAGAGCCAACACCCTATTATCTCCGTAACTCCCAATGTTTCCAGCAGCCAATGAGGGGTGAGCCTGACCCTCTCTGCCAATAAGCCCCACCTCTCGGCAAATAAGATCCGCCCCTCACACACTTACACTGCATACAAATCTCCCAACATTACACGTGTGTAGAGGGACAGAAGCCCTCCTGTTTATCATTCCACTCAGACCACATTCTCGTGTGTGTTAATACGCACCAATGGCGCTGCCGGGAAGTCTGGGACTCAAATGATGCGCAACTTCAGTCTCGTGAGACGGGAGGAAATGGAGATCTTTGCCGGCAAACATGTGCGGCAATCAGCACAGGGGAAAGATCCTCTGCTGGACGTGCATGTTTGCTGGCGTAGGGAAAAGGTCCTCTGCCCTTCGCATGAGATGGAAGTTGCGCGTCATATGAGTCCCAGATTTCCCCGCGGCACCGATAAGTGCATATTAATGCGTGTGAGACAGCAGTCTTAGTCTCTTGCCATTCCATCATCTCCCCTTTGCCCTCTTAAGTGCTTTTCATAGGGGAAGATGTGTAGCATTTGATTCTTTGAAAAACATCAAGAGGCAAATGCTTCGCAGCTTTTGTCTGGTGGGAAAACAAAGCCGCGCGGCTTTGCCTCCAATTATGCGGAGGATACTGTGCTCAATCTTCCAGCTCTGCATCCTCCACATAATTGGAGACAAAGCCACGTGGCTTTGTTTTCCCATGAGACAAAAGCTGCGCGGCATTTGCCTCCTGGAGTTTTTCCCGGAGCTAAATGCTGCGCATATCACTCCCTGAGAAAGCGGTCTAAGTCTTGATTCCTAATCTTTTTGTCCCACTCCTGAGACAGTGGGATTCAGCACCCAAAGAAGGTCCATCCATCCTAAGTAGGAACTGTTGGGAGGTATACATCTCTGACAGTGAGTGGAGGAGCAGGAAGAGGGAGCTTCCCCATGGTTGTCTCTGCCAGAGCCATAGAAGTTTGCAAGGAATTTTGAGGGTTTCCACTGATCCATTAGTCCAATGCTTTGAGAGAAGTGGGAGTAGGCCGATGTAAACACATACCAAGGACATGGCTGTTTTGTGAGCAGGTTTGCTGCTGCTTTGCGTTGGCACAACTTTACTAAAGTGCAACACGGAGGCTTGAAGCCATAAAACACACATGACCGCCATTCCTTAAAACCAACTTCCAAATCAAACATGCCAGAGCCACACTTAAGTCACTTCAATATACAACAATTTACTTATTCTTTGCCACATTTCCGCTCACCAACACTTCCCCGAATTCAGAGCCAGAGTGTGAGCTGAGATCTAAAAAACTGAACTTGGCTTCCTTCAACATAAATCTGATGAAGCCGAGATGATAAGTAACCAAACCCACACACCGGGGATTACGAAACACCCAGGTCGTTTCATAATTCTCTTAGGGCAAAGTGCAACATGTCCCAGTAAGAAAAGGAAGGAAATCCAAGGCAGAGAAATTCAAAACAAGCTATGCTAATAGCCAGGGCTGATCATTTACTATTCAAGATTTGAATGTATTCATTTTTATTTCAAGTCCTGTACTATCGTGGGGAAAAGTACAGAGTCTTGATCTTTATGAACTTTTGTAGCTTTAGGTCTGTGACAAGTCTTCCCTAGCCCACTTCCCCCACGGGGGGGTCTGTGTCTCAGTTTCCCCCCTAACATCTAACAGTCAGAAGATTTTATTCTAGGTCCCCTCGCTCCCCTGATTAATACAAGGCTCCACCCCTGGCAGCAGACTCACTCGGAAGAAGCAACACAAGTCTCTTCCCAACACCGCTCCCTAACATAAACACAACCATGTTGCCTGCCTCCGCATTCCTTGTCGCAGGGACCCCCCCCCCCCCCCCCGGTCCAGCCCTCCCCCCTAGCTCGATTATCGCTACGCCCTTGGGCACACACAATTCACGGCAAGCCTTCTGTTTGTATTATCAACAGTGATTCCGCAGGGTCCTGGAAACGAGGAGTCTCTCCCCCCCCCCCCCCCCCCCCCCCCCCCCCCCGCCCGGTCCAGCCCTTCCCTAGCCCGGAGGCACCTCCTTACTCCCAGGCTTCCCTCACCCACTGACCAGTTTCCCTGGTTGTCCTCTCAACCTTAAATGCACAGGGCTTCTTGTCACCTGACCAGCCCCAACCAATCATGCGCCCAGTGAACCCTAGTCGCTTCACCTTTGAGCCTCAGGGAGCCAGGCAATGAGGGTCAGAGGTCTCCTACTGACCAGATATGCAAATTTTAGTCAACGTCCTCTAAAATTTGCATATTTGCCCACCCTCCTGGAACACGTACAGCTGAGCCACTCCAGCTCACTCTGCTACAAGGTTTCCTTTCTATCCAGGAAGAGTTTTATCAGTTAAATTTGAACATGCAGGACGCAAATCCAATATAATGCTATTGAATGCCAAAGGATGGATCCACATTTACACCTACATAAATGAAATAGGACTGTGGTCTACTGGCCCCAAGGAAACTGCTTCTGCTCCAAAACATCAGAGAGCAAGGCTTTCAGCAGCCTGGACTTTTGGTCAGCAGTAGCTCATGTTCAATAATTAGGCTTGGACAATGGGGTCAATCTAAGCTCCCCTTAATCCCGCCAGTAACCCAGTGGATTCCACGGAAACTCGCTGCAAGAATAAATCACAGACTGTGTTAATCCCCAATGTAAATTCATGGATTTCAGTGTCCCTTTCGCCACATTATCCATTTGTATTACCATCTGAATTTCTTTTTAAGCCTGCTATTGTTACCACTGACACCTAAAATGACTACAATAGATAGAGATTTCAGAGCCATCGAATTTCTATTTGTGTACATGCCCGCATTGATGTACGCTCAGTTTGACTCTGTTCATTTTACAGGCACAAGGGGTGAAAACAGATGCATCGTCAGCACACCGGCTACACAGTCTGTGAAGGGGGGGGGGGGGCCGCACCCCTGGTCGGGTCAGGTCATGGTACCAAATGGACGTGCGCCCAACTGAACCAGCCAGCAAGCACTTCCCCACCCCCCTCCCAGTGTGGGAATGGGATAAATGCACAGCCAGACAGCCCTGCCCCTGGCACGCCCCCAGAGCTCCCCCCATCAGGACAAGCAGCCACAGCGGCCAATCACAGGCCGTCATGGCTGCCCGTCATGGCAGCCCCCAATCCCCAGCAGGAACAGACCCCCGGGCCCACTATGGCCTGCCTGGATGGCCCTTACTCCAGATTGTGGGACTGGGGTCTTCCAGGGGACCACATCCAGGCCAACCGCCTACCTGGGCTGGTGCAGTGGCAGACCCATATCTGGCGGCCTGTTAATAAATGTGACGGCAGGTCCCCATCCTAGATGGGCCATCGCGGGTACTTCTCTGAAGTGACCTGAGACGGGCTACTGTCGGAGACAAGATGTTGGGCTCGATGGATCATTGGCCTGACCCTGTATGGTACTTCTTATGTTCTTCAGGAATCACCCAGGTTGGGTCCTACTCTGGGTGTGACATGTATCATGGGTGAAAGCCTGACGTGTTAATCATCTAGATAGGTAATATCTGAATCTGAATCCTGGGTTTCTTTATATCTTGGAATCAAGTCAACAATGTTTGATTAGGACTATGTGATCTTAACCAGATAAACATTAAAAGCTTGTATTCCTAGTCAGCACAGTCTCATTTAGAGCCTGACTCCTCTATTATGGTTTGCAATAGTCTAATAAACAGAGTGCGACGCTATATTTTGCCTCTCTCATTGTATCTGGAACCGAGTGCTGGGGGGGGGGGGGAAGGGGTTGCTCAGAACCTTGCAATACGATTCCATTTGAGTCACAAAATGGAGTCCAAACATTTGGGGCATCGCTGCTCTAGGCCCTAACATTCTGCTCCCAATTTCAAACTAAAAATGGATACTCCTTCCCGTGTTACCTTTATTAAAGTGCTGCGTCTTATGCAAAATCCTCACGGTGGCTTCCACCCCTTAAAATTCACGCACCACAGATAACATGGTGCTAAACTCACCTTCTAAAAATTTGAGACACTGTACTCATGAAATATTTATGCTGCTGGAGATATTGTAAAAATCTTGCCAACTGGCAGAGGGCTTAAAATATTGTCTTGCTTGAAAATACTCGCTCCTTTCCCGTATCCCTGAAAGATGATGCCACCATAATGTATTCTAAAAGGTTTTTGGTTTGTTTTTTACACACACACACACACACACACACACACACACACACACACACACACACGAGTAAACTCGATATTCTGTTTGGGAAAATGAGAAGCAACGAAATGTTATGCAGTAGCTACCGGAAAGGAATTACCCAATCCATGGTTGGAAAATCAGCCTCTGGGGATAATACAGGAGTAGTTTAAAAATGATGCAAGCTGAACATCCGCATGCTTTTCGACACTCATCCATCTTACAGGAAAGCGTCTACCAGTTCTTAAAAGTGCTTATGACTCAGAATTATGATGTAAAGAATCAGTGCCGGCCTTTCATAGCCCCTTACAAAACGATTGCTAAAGGGGTGGGGATCCCTACTTCCACCATGCCGCTTTGAATACTTATTCATCAGAAGATTTTCTGACAGGAGGCTGTAAGAAGCATGGAATCAGCTACGACAGGACTGTCCAACGTTTTAAAATCACCTCGCAACAATCTGTAAGGGGACCAGAGGCAACATAAGCTCTCATTGGCAACTAGCGTGAGGGTGTTCAAACCCTGTTCAAATCTATTATCAAAAAATGTGTACGTTAAACATGCAGAGTCTGGAGCCGTTATAGCTGGATGTCATTCCAGACGTTTACGTGGGGGTTTTTTTTGTTTTAAATTATTTGATTAAATTGGGTTTGAAAGTTGTTGGCTGGATGGAAACCTAGTGCGGACTGGATGTGGTCTGGGGGTCACCTGTTTGGACAGCCCTGAGCTAGGATACAGATATTTCCCTCCTACACAAGCTACAAGTAATTAAATTCAAATGCTGGCTCATCAGTGCATTTTGGCTAGCTCTGGCCTCTTTGGCCACTTGCCCATGTTACTGGGATTGGCGATTCTCACCGAGCTCAGCATGTGGGCGTGGGGCTGAAAGCGTCATCAGCCGCGTCCAATGGCTTTTTTTCCCTTCTGAATGGCAGGACTTAAAATCCAGCCCTGACATTCGGAGGGAAAAAAGCCGCTGGCCGTGACTGATGACGCTTTCAGCCCCGCGCCCACATGCTGAGCTCAGCGTAAGTTTCCCAGCCAGGAGATTCCCCACCAAGAGACTTGCCGGCCCCGGGGCAAGTGGCCTTAGTCTCCACAATTGGGAGATGTCAATGGCCGGCAACTGTATTTTCTCATTACACAAAGGGTGCTTTAAGATGGACGGCAGCTCCAGTTCTGCCTGCGCAAGCCCGCTTCAACTGCAGGTTGGCGGGTCTGTTTAAAGGTGGCTCACCAGATGTGCAAGTCGCTCAAGCTGTGCCCGCTCCAGAGCAGCTCCGCCGGTGGTACTCCAGAACATCCCAGAGTACTGCCGGCAAAGCAGGTCGGCCAAACCTGGGGGACCGGCCAGAAGTGGAGCTGCTGCCCGTCGGATGGACGGGTCCACTCCACTCCCCATGCTGCAGGTCCACTTCTTTTTCAAGTGGCTCCTCCCAGTCTCACAAATGGGTTTGCGCTTGCGCGCTCTTCTCTTACCGGCATATACCAAGCTCGCTAGTTTGAAAAGCACGTGAAGTTCACGGGCCCCCCCACCCTATATAAGGTAGCTTCCCGCCTAAACCCAACAGTGCCTCGCAGCTTACTTGCATTCCTAGCTCACTTGTCTCATTATGGCGACCGTTCGCCACAGTTTCAAGAAATGCTTTTCATGTGGGAGGAAGATGTCCACAAAGGACCCCCACGGCCAATGCCTCATCTGCCTCGGTGTACAACACGACCCGAGTGAATGCCCAGAGTGTTTGCTGCTGAAACCCAAAACGTTGAGAGAAAGGTCTCTTCGTCTCCCAGCGCTCCTGAAGGGGATCGAAGGTAAAAACAAACTGGAAAAGGGCAGTAGGAAAAAAACTTTGTCTGTCTCACCAAAGGTGCCTAGTACTGAGGCAGAGGTGACGGTGTCTGCCGCTCCGACCCTTTCTACGGAGTCCCCTACTGACTTGATTGTTCTGGGACCCTCCGTCTCTCCAGCTTCCCAGTCTCCTCCTAAAAAAAGGCAGAATATTGTTCAAGGGGTAGAGCCTGCTATTTTAGCGGATCGCTCTTTGTCCCCCGCATCCTCCTCAGATGAAGCTCTGCTACACTCCACAGGCTGTCTCACCCTTGACTATATCTTCATCATTGTATAATGCCGAGGAAGAAACAGACCCAAGATTTAAGGGTTCGCCTTACCAGGCCCCGAGAGTCCATTGGGTGGCTTCCTCACAACCAGAGCCCACCGTTAAACATTGAATCTGCCTTTCCATGGCAGTATTTCAGGGAGCAAGATGAGGCCAGGCATCAAGATAATAAGCTTATTATATCGTGCCTGCAAACGTTGATTCAGGCCACGACATCCAGAGCTGACGTTCCCTCTATATCGACGTCCATCTCTTCACAACTTGAGATACCTTCGCTTACTGCCCCTAGTGGACAATCTAGTCACTCAATGTCGAGTGGACCTTTCCCACCACCGACTTCTCCTATTCCACTCTCCCTCGACGTCGTCGACAACGCTCAACATCGTCAGATCATCTCTCGACGTTGAAAGATTATCCTTCAACGTCGTTGCGCCAGGTCTTGACATCTGTTCTCCCTTCTACCTCGTTTACCTATGAGAATAAACAGAAATTCCTGAAACACCTCCATAAGCGCAGGTCTCGCGCTGCTCATCGGAGAGATTTGAAGAGGAGACTCCTCCTTTCTTTGAGTCACCCTGAACCCCTTCCTGAACCTCTAGAGGTTACCCCTCCAATGGAGGACACCTCACCTGAGTCGCCACTGCCGACGCAGGAGCCGTTTGAAGGTCAGGAGCCTGATTATCTCTTGCCCGCACCGTCAGATGACGTCCAGGGCTTGACTTCGTCTGTTTCTTCACAACATCATAAGGAGTTTCAAGCCCTGCTAAGGAAATTTACAACTACTCTAAAGATTTATACTATCCCCATAGCGGAACAGGATGCTGATCCTGCGTACCGCTCAGTGGAAAAGCCTCCGGAGTCCAAACTGACTCTTCCTTTGTTTAAGCATCATGCTTCGGAAGCAGAGAGGTTGTGAGCAAATCCGGCGTCCATACAGCCGGTTTCCTCGACAAGCAACGCTTTCTATTTGTTCCCACCCAAGCAGGGATCAATGTTCTTTGAACATCCCTTACCCAATTCGCTCGTCTCCGCAGCGTCTGAAAAGTTCCATCGCAACACGCAGGACACTTCCCCGGCAGACAAAGAAAGCAGCCATATAGATATTTTGGGGCGAAAGGCTTTCGCTGCGAATACAATGCTAATGCGTACTGCTAATTACGCAGCTGGGATGGTGTCTTTTCAACATCATCTGTGGGAGGAGATGCTGCAACTCATCCTGCACCTCCCTAAGCACAAGCAACATGATGGCTCTACAACGGCAAGATTCCAGCTCCAAACTGCCCGTCATTCTTCAGAAACATCTGCACGAGCAGTGGCAAATGCCGTAGTCACTAGACAGTCCGCATGACTCCACAACACGAAAATTGAGGCTCATCATAAGGCAAGGATTGAAAAATCTTCCCTTTGACCAATCAGGTCTCTTTGCCAAAGAGACAGATGAGATCTTAGAAAAGATCCAGAAATCAAGGGCTACCACTATAAAAATGAAAACAGCCCAGAGGGACAAGGGCCCCACTTTTTATCAACCTCGTCCCTAACACCAGCAATCATCTTACTGTCCTCAAAAACAATATTATGGACAATACCAGTCATATAATAGAAGGTATTACCCTCCTTCTTCTTCTTCTTCTAGTTATTAGAGCAAACCTAAGTCACAATACTCTGCCTTTCGGCAACGTGGAAATAACCGGCAGCCCTTTTCTACCCCTTCCAACAGGGGCCGCCGCTGACGACTAGGAACTCTCCCTGCCACTTCACCTGTGACCGTACAGGGAGATGGTGATGTTCACCTTCGTTTCTAGTTTGCTTTATTTAATGCACTCCAGTCTTGGCATTCTGTTACTGGGGACTCTTGGGTGTTGAATGTAATTGAATTTGGATATAAAGTTTCGTTTTCCTCCATCCCACCGCTAGTCAAACCGGGAGCCTCTGTTAGATTCTCCCATTTGCAAGCAGTTGCTTTAAATAAAGAGGTTATTCAAATGTATTCAAAGGGTGTTATAGAGATGGTTCCTCTTTCCTCGAGCCTTTACTCAAACTATTTTGTTATTGAGAAAAAGGGGGGTGGCTTCAGGCCTATTTTGGACCTCAGGTTCCTGAACTCGTTTGTTAACTATAGGAAGTTTAAAATGCTAACCATTGACAGATTATGCAGTTATCTACAGCTGGATCAATGGTATGTTGTCATTGATCTCAAGGATGCCCACTTCCATGTCTGACTTCGCCCCTCCTCCAGAAGGTTTTTCAGATTTACCCACAACTCAGGTCATTTCCAATTCTCCTCCCTCCCATTTGGCCTTTCCTCTGCCCCTCGAGTTTTCACTAAAGTTATAGCACCAGTCATTGCCTATTTCGAGAACAGGGCATCACAATGTACCTTTACCTCGATGACTGGTTGCTAGTAGCTGAATCCCCAGACACCCTCCACACCAATATATATTTCACCTTGCACCTCTGCACTGTTCTGGGACTGGCTGTAAAAAGACAGAAATCTTGTCTTATCCCTACCCAGCGTATTGAATATATAAGTGCAATTCTCGACTCCAAGTTGGGACGGGTCTTCACCCCAACTGAAATCTTTCACGATATTGTTACCCTAGTAAGGTCTGTTGCCCTTCATCGGCTTCAGTCAATCAAGACTTTCCAGCGTCTTCTTGGCCTCATGGTCTCCACTACGGCCACTACCCCTTTTGCTAGGCTTTTCATGAGGCCACTGCAGATAGGTGTTGAAATTATTTAACCCTTTGGTTGATTCCCCTACCAAGAGACTAAGGATCTCGAGGGCAATCGTTGATTCGTTATCCATTTGGTGTGATGAATCCTTTGTTTTACCAGGGAGACCTTTCACTGCGCCCACCCCTACTCGATTTCTAACCACCGATGCTTCTTTAACAGGCTGGGGGGCTCACCTGCATGACCTCGACATCTCGGGGTCATGGAACTCAGTACAAAGACAGTCTCACATCAACATCTTGGAGATCACAGCTATTCGAAAGGAGCTCCAGGTGTTTTGTCCTCTCCTTCGAGGAGCAGTAGTCAATATTGCTTGCGACAACATGATTGCAGTGTGGTATCTTAACAAACAGGGGGGAACGAGATCTCCACATCTTTGTCACATTGCTATGACCATATGGCACTGGGCAAGGAGACACGATATGTTTCTTGTAGCCTCTCATGTCGCAGGGACTCAGAACTCCAGAGCGGACATCCTCAGCAGACTCGAACACGAACATCACAAGTGGGAACTATCACCCCAGGTATACACCACACTAGTAACCCACTGGGGTCTCCCCATCCTGGACTTATTCGCCACTGCCCGGAACACGAAGTGTCCCTTCTTTTGCTTGAGGGCTGCCCACTACCCCAGATCCCTGGGGGATGCGTTTGCTCACAACTGGAGCTCACAACTGGGTTATGCCTTTCCTGCCATTCCTTTGATCCCATTAGTGCTGAACAAAATTTGCAGAGAAGGGGACAACCTCTTACTGGTGGCACCAAGTTGGCCCCGCCAGATTTGGTTTCAGGAACTCCAGAGAATGGCCACCTCATCCTTTCCCCTCCCTCAGTTCCTGACCTCCTATCCCTGAGCGGCGGGCAGATTCTCCACCCAGATATCTACCGCCTCAACCTCCATGCTTGGAGGATTCAAATAGCGCAGGAAAGCACACTTTAGATGCCCAGCTTGCCCTGGTCCTTGATAATGATATTAGACCATCTACTCGAAAGTCCTATGAATCCAAATGGAAGAGATTCTGTTGCTGGTTGCAATCCAAATTTCTCCCGCCTACACAGGTGACTATGGACTTAATCCTCCACTATTTACTACAATTAGCAGGAAAGGGGTTAGCACATTCCTCGTTAAAGGTCCATCTTTCTGCAATTTCCAGACACGTTTCCCTACCCCAGACACAATCCTTATTTGGTCACCCATTGATAAAAAGATTTTTCAAGGGTCTTGCTAATTTGTTCCCTCTGCATCACATTCCACTCCCTCAATGGGAGCTTACTCTGGTCCTGGCTCAACTAACGAAATCCCCCTTTGAGCCTTCAGAACAAGCAGATCTTTTTCACTGGACGTTAAAGACTACATTTTTATTGGTCATCATGTCTCTTAGGCGTGTAAGTGAGATTGCAGCTATAAAGAAGCCCTATCTCCAGTTCTTCCTGGATCGGTTAGAAGCCTCAGCACACCCTTCTTTTATTCCTAAGGTAGCGTCCAAATTCCATTTATCACAGAAAATAGTACTCCCTGTTTCCGCCCCCCCTCCTCATGACTCAGAGGATCTGAAAACGGCTCACACTCTAGACGTCAAGAGAGCTGTACTTTTATATTTACATAGGACTAAGGATTGCAGGTGCTCTGATAACCTCTTTGTCTCACCTTCCCTGTCTAGACTGGGTCAGAAGGTATCGTCCCAAACCATCTCCAAATGGTTGGTGCAATTAATTTCCTTGACTTACCAACTGAGAGGACTCACTCCCCCTCCTAATTTGCAGGCTCACTCTACTAGAGCTCTAGGAGCCTCTACTGCAGCTTTTTCTAATGTTTCCCCGCAGGAAATATGTAGGGCAGCAACTTGGAGCTCCCCACATACTTTTATCAAACACTATACCCTGCATCTGGATTCCCAATCCCACACTTCCCTGGGTGTGTCTATTCTTAGTTCAGTTTTTAAACCAAGTTGATACGACACGTTATAGAATGCTGTAACTCAGACACCAAAGCACAATTAGATTCCTTCATTGTTGATTTATACTTACCTGTGGTTTTCATTCTCTATATATGTAATAATAAACTTCAATCCGTTCTTGATATGATGCTTGCACTTGTTCTTTTAGTAGAAAATTCCCCCACCGCCTTATTCTAGGCTTGGTACTCTCCCATTTGTGAGAATGGAAGGAGCCACTCGAAGACGAACAGAAGGTTGCTGCCTTGTAAACAAGGTTCTCCGAGATGGCTCCAAACATTCTCACAAATGCCCACCCTTCCAGCCCCGCATGGAATTTTCTCTCTATTACTTAAGGGTTGAAAGGAACTGTTGGGCTTAGGTGGGAAGGCACCTTATATAGGGTGGGGGGCGCGTGAACATCACGTGCTTTTCAAACTAGTGAGCTTGGTATATGCCAGTAAGAGAAGGGCGCGCAAGCGCAAACCCATCTGCTGTAAATCCCACCGAACGTCTATGCGACGAGGCCGGTTAGTCTCTCTACCCATTCTTACAGATAATGCAAGATCCTTCAGGGATCAGCAGAATTTCTTTGATTCAGATGCCAAGTCTTGGCAGAGACCAGCACACGTTTAATATTTAAGAATGACTGTACCTGTTCCTGCCTTAATTAATAATAATTTTTTTAAAATCGGGTCAGTTAACATGCAATCAAATCTAAGTGAAAGAAACCACCAAGCAAAACTTAAATCCAGAAAAAAACGTTTCCCTTTTTATTCCAAAAAATAAACGTTTCTTCAGATGAGAACCCTACTTATAAATGCCTTGGGTTGTTTGCAGCCCAGCAAATGGGAACCAGAAAGCATTCCGTTGTTCTTCATCACCAAAAAATGGAACAAAAGGCACCAAGTAAAAAACAAAACAAAAAAAACCACAGCAGGAGAGAGTGAAAAGTGAAGTTATTTACCTTCTTTCAGCCTTGCAGCATGATCCTCAGGTCATGAAGTAACAGTGCTACCGCTCAGTGCCAGCGTGCGCCCCTCCAGTAAATGGGATTCCTTCTAGCGCTTTATGGTCTGGAGGTCACGCGGCTGGTATCCGAGCTGTTCTGATCTTCTTAAATATATCATTTCTATACACCAATGGATTTGCTGGTCTATAGCAGGGATGGGGAACCAGAGATCCATGAGCCAAATTTGGCCCGCAGCCGTTTCCTTTATTAATCATTATTACTTATCAATTATTAGGCCCCTTTCCAGTTTCTGGATCTGCCCCGTGGATCCAGTGCCTTCCCTCCAGCACTGAAAGAGTAAACTGGGGAAGGGTTGGCACTAGAGATGGGACCATCGGCGAATTATCAGTTACCGGTTTTATCGATATCGGTTTAATCCGATATTGGATTTATCGGTATAGGTATATCGTTTTTTTAACATTGCCAATTTTTCGGATCTTTAACATTGCAGCCATTGTTAAAATGGCCGCAATGTTAAAGATCCAAAAAATCGGCAATGTTAAAAAAACGATTTATCGATACCGATATTATCGGATGAATCCGATATCACCAATTATCAGCATTATCGGATTAATCCGATACCGATAGTCCCATCCCTAGTTGGCATTCAAGGAGAGGGGATGGATCCATGATCTGGACTCTCCTCTTCTTTACCCCATCCTGAGCACAGCCCATAGTCATCCTGCCCCCCAATTCCTCTCCAATCCACAACAGAAAAGGCTCCTCATCACTGGCATATACGAGATATGAGATGGATAGACCGTCACTTGCTGCACTGAGATTGATATGCTTTGTGCTACTTTAATAATATATCGGCAATAGGGACAACGTCAAGTGATCTCTTTTATTGGACCAATTCCAGCTCTGACCTGCCTGATGAAGGACCCTGCATGTCCGAAAGCTTGCATACCTCCACCAACGACAATTATTTTTATTTTTTATTTTATGTATTTACAAAACATTTCTATCCCGCACCCTCCTGCAACTTGGCCGCTTGGGGCAGCCTCTTCAATTCTGTCTGAATTGTATTTTAAAGTTTTAATTGTATTTTATATTTTTGTAAGCCACGGTGAGCCGTCGGGGGAAAGGGTGGGGTAAAAATGCTATAAATAAAAAAATCAATCCTCATCCTGACTTATCTTCAGCGGGTTTCAGTGGGAGGTCCAGAGAGGAGGTCCAGGAAAGGACCAGTAGTACCAATCTCCATCTTGAGCCAAATGGATTATCTGCAGGTCAGACCCACCTGACAAAAGACCCTGTGAGGACTGAAAACTTACTTACCTCCCCCAACTGGAGTTGGTTCAATAAAAGATCACTGTACTATTTTGTCACTATTGCCTATATTTGGGACCAACGTGGCAAACCCTACTTTCTCTACACCTTTAACAATGTCTGCACTGAAAGCGGTCAAGCATCAAAGATGGGCTCCCAAAAATTAACTTAACAAGTATTTAAGTGTCCTAAAAAGGCCAGACCAAGTTGACATCAACAGAGATAATCCATCTGCCTCAAGAGGGAGACTGGTACTACCGCGGTCCTCTCCTGGACCTCATTCCTGGACCTCTCTCTGAAGCCTGCTGAAGAGAAGTCATGATGAGGAGGACAATAACTGTCTGTCGGCATCATCCTCTGGATCACTTGTGCAATAGCAGTTCATGCGGACAGAAGTTCCACAGGACTTGCACCCACGCTAACTGCTAGCACACAATATCCTGCCAGAGGATTATGCCCTGAAAGTTGATATAAAGATTTAGTTATTTCCTTTGGGAAATAATTAAAACAAATGTATTCTTAAGAACCTACTTGTCGCTCAACTTTGTAGTCATGCCCCTCCCGAAACAGCCATTTGCATTCATGAAGAGCACTGATCTATGCCCACAAAGTCTCTGCCCCTCAAGAGGAATCAGTTCCATGGTTTACACCTTTCCCCACCTGGGAGCCACTTTGGAAATTGGGACAAGCTCGAAGGGACACATAGGGTGTTTAAGGGGTGCGCTCAGGAAGAGGAAGGTCCAAATCATAGATCCATGCTACAGATCCGTCCAGTATCCTTTCTGCACATGCCCTCGTCCCTGCTCCATCTTCCTGCACTCAGTCTTTCAGTGCTTGTGCGTAAGAACTGGATCCAGGGGCTGGGGCCAGGAGTTGGAAAGAGGCCAAATAAAAGATAGCTATTGGCTGCATTTGAATCCCGGGCCTGCGGTTCCCCACCCCTGCTTTACACCATAAATAAACCCTATAATAACGGGTCTTTACACCAAGTATTCCAGTGGGCCCTGGCCTTTTGTGATTCCAGGAAACAAAAATCTGTCTTAAACTATGTACTCTCAAGGAAAAAAAAAAAAGTGACGCTGCTCGAAATGCCCCATGGCACATACCAACAAGAGTGCTCTGCTGGGCAGCCCTGCCTACTGAACCCCAATTGGGCTAGATGTAAACAACAGGGGGAGCTGGTCTGGTCTCTCTACAGCACCATCCTGGCCACCCAGGACAACCTCCTGTTTCCAACTCTCTTCTCATCAGAGGAGAGAAGGGGAAGAAAGAGCGAGCACAGGTTTGAAGGAGCTATTGTAGATCTTGGCCAGGGAAGGGCTGGCAAAGACTTGGCCACTGTCTAGAACCTTTTCCATCCCAGGGGCCGCTTTGAAAAGGAGTACAACTTCCGAGGGCTGCAATGGATGCAGCCACACGAACTGTGAGGGCCCGATCCCCGTGCGGCCTCATGGGGAGCCAGGCACACAGTCGAGAGGAAGCCAGGCAAGCTGGCCTCTGCCGGAGCTGCTGCCGTGCCGCGGCACCAGTCACATGAGCGGGAGCCCGGCCCTGCCCAGCCTGCCTCCCTCAGCCCCCGGGCATAACAGGCGACAGAGCCTGCTGCTCACGGCCCTGCCACGGAGCCTGCCGTGCGGCGGGGAAGAAGGGGTCCCACTCTGGACAGCCTTACCCCAGGAGCGACGGGGTACCGGCAGCAATGCAGCACCCCCCCCCCAACCCACCCACTGACTAGATCTTACCCCATGAGGGGTAAAGCTGCTCTGTAATGCATCCTCCAATCACGGAGCAGCCAGCTGTTTGCCCCACAATGCACTGCATCATGTGGGCCGGCTGCCCAGGGAGGGGCACGGCAACCCAAAGCGTGGTAGCCTTCCCACGCTGTCTCGTGTGGCCTCACCCATAGAAGTTGGAGGCAGGATGCTTGAGGAAGGGAAGGGTCCAGATCACAGATTTGTGCCATGGGCTCATCCCCAAGCCTTGAATACATGGCCTCGTCTCTATTCGGTTATCCTGAGCATCGTTTTTCGGCACTTGGGTGGGGCTCGGGGGATCCAGGGGCCAGATCCCGGCACTGGAAAGGGACCCCATAAAAACTAGTCGTGGGGCACATTTGGCCTCCAGAGCCCATCCGGTCTAGCGTTTGGGATCCACCGAGACTTCTGTCAAGAAATGAACCATCTCCTCTCCCCCATAGTAATACAAAAGCTACGTACGGTAATCTGCCTGACTGGTAGAGTTACAATCACACCACCTGCCACCCCCAGAGCACAATTAATGAACTTACTACAGACAATGTGTACTCGGCAGAAAAGAACAGCTTTTGCAAGGGACTGTGGGGGGTTTAACAGCTTGCACTCTCTCACTCCAGCTCCGACTGCTATAATCAACTGGTTCCAGTCTGCCCTCGGTTGGGTTTTTTTTTTTACCTTGACCACAAATGTAATCCCTATCTATTGCCTGCGTGGGCACCTGCAGATGCTAACAGTTTCACCCGAAGCCTGGGAAAGCTCAGCATCCCCCCTCCCCCCCCCAAAACACACCGTTCGGCAATGCCGCGTCCTTGTTCAGAACCCCCCCAACCCAACCACTGACTAGCTCTACAATCACATTATACGGAGGATCATATGCAAAAGGCAAAATCCCTGTTGACAACGATTACTGTAGAAGCACTGGCTTTTAAATGCCACCATGGGTGGTTTTCGTAAAGGTGTCGGGAGGTTACTTAAGCCTGGCATGCTGTCCTGGACATATCCTTAGGTGCCTTTGCCGACCCCTTCAAGGAGGTAAGCATTATGCAGTTCCTTGGTTTCATAGCCCAGCGATGTATGCAGTTACCACCTCCGAGAGAGAGAGACCCGCAGAAAATAACATTAACAATAAAACCTTCCTTAGTCAGACTGAGTGTCAGGGTCTAGGTGACCATGTTCTTTTGGCTGAAGGAACAAAAGAAAGGGATGACAGGGATGCTCAAACGCCATGTTTTGCTAATCGCTGCTGGGGAGGGCATGCTCACCTGCCCATCTAACCTGGGTTGCAGGGGACATTGGGGGGGGGAGAGTGGGTGGTCCTGCGAGCCTGGGTTTTTTTAAACAGGCACCATGGTTCATTTTGGTGCATTCAAAGGGGCCTTCAGGTCAATGCATTTGGGGGTTGGGGGGGGGGGGATCATGCACACGGGAAGCAAGGCGCTAAAGCGATACCCTGAGCCAGGACTAGGTCATTTCAAAGGGGGAGGGGGGGGGGGTACTTACAAAGCGACTGATGCTCCTGCGAAACATTGCGATGCTGCTGCGGAGGCGGCGTCTTCGGGGTTCAGGGATCCCAAGCAGCCGAATGGCACAAGCCCCTGCAGGGAACCACTGCGGCGGGCGGAGCGGCTCCCCACCTCCCCCCGCCCCACCACGGTCACCGCCGCGTTGCTCCCGGCAGCTGCATCTCCGGGCGCTGCAAGCCGCAGCGGAGGCGCCCCTCTGCTCCGCCTGCCTGGAGCTCCCGCCCGGCCCCCTTGGTTGAAGTGTCCCCAGGGCAGGCGGCGCTGCTCGGCTCTCCCCAGTACTGCAGCGGGCAGCCGCCGGCCGGCCAGCGCGCTTGGCACCGCGCTGCCGCTTTGGAGAGGCTCGCCTGGGCTCGGCTCCAAGCGGCGGGACACGAAGAAAGCGCCGGGGTTCAGCCCCTTTCTCTCTTCCGCCAGCAGCGGCTGCAGCTCAGGCCTGAGCGCAGGGGGCTGGGGAGGGGACCGTGCGCTTGGAGCCGGGCAGCGCGGGGGGTCCCCCCTACCTCTCCAAGGCGCAGAGCGCACGGGGCGCAAAGCTGCCCACGCTTGGCCAAGCCTCCGCTCGGCCACTTTCTCTTGGACTCCAAACTGCTGCCACCCCCCCTGCTTTTGTGTCTCGGTGCTTCTCTAACGGAGGCGGGACCTCCCCTCCCCGGAGCAGCCTGGGATGTGTAGTAGTAGTACTAGTAGTAGGCATCGGGCGCAACTGCTCCTCCCCCTGCCCGGGGACACGGAAGGCACTTTAGCCGCGGGAGGGTGTGCCCAAACGCCTGGAGAGAGGCAGGAAGCAATAGTAGTGAGGCGGCATGACAAACCTAGTGCGCACGGCTAGCCCTAGGGTGCCCTTTGGGGGAACCGCATGAGTGTATTCAGCCGGACCTCCCCCCTTTCCTAGGAATTGTAAAACCTGGCTGTTCTTTTGGGAGGGAGGGAGTGGCTTTTTCCTCCCTGGTTTTATGATTGTTATTACGTTGGGGGAAGTTTTAACTTCAATTCGTATTAGTATGCTTTAACTTCAATTCAAGATTTTTATTTGACCATTACAAAACAGAGGTGCAAGGTGCAAACACTGTAAATTTAGCAAACCTATCCTTAGTGTGCACTTTGGGATAACCGCATGAGTGTATTTCCTAGGAATTGTAAAACCTGGCTGTTCTTTTGGGAGGGAGAGGGTTTTTCCTCCCTGTTTTTATGATTGTTATTACGTTGGGGGAAGTTTTAACTTCAATTCGTATTAGTATGTTTTAACTTCAATTCAAGATTTTTATTTAGTCATTACAAAACAGACCAAACACTGTAAATTTCAAATACATCACAACCTTCACAAACACTTTAAAATCATACATATAAAATAAAGCAATTAAAAGAAACATCATTTGCCTGGGTTTCCATCCTTTGAGGCCCTTTTTAAGTTTAATACCAGGGTTAGGAACTTAACTACATTAGCGAGACTATAAATTCCTTATCCCTGAGCAGAAATACTTCTTTTAATTTACTAAAACCTGGAGCTTTTGTGAGAGGAATAATAAACAACTTTCTCCATGTTGGATACTGAGGGCAGGTAAGGAGAATATGTGCCATCGTTTCTATACATTCTAAGTTTTAACTTGTTTTATACCATTTTATATTTTATTGTTAGCCGCTCCGCTGTGGCTGGAGGGGCAGAATACAAAGTTCTTTAAATAAATAAATATCTGAACAGTTTAGGTCTTAGATCAGAGGTGCGATGGGGAACCTCAGGGGAGGGTGGGGGAGGATTTAGTTCCTGCCTAGTTTTTATTTGGCCCCTTTCCAGCTCAAAATTTGGCCTCTGAATCCAATGCCTAGTACCTACCCGGCAAGCACTGTATGACAGAACTCAGTTTGAGGGTGCAGAGGTGAGAGTCTGTAGACAAGAGATGTTTTGAGATAAGCACCTCCCCACCAACACCACATTACCCACCCAGTTTGTGTGAAAACTCCACAGATGGTGGTTAACCGGTGAATACTGGGTGGGTAATGAATAGAGCAGCTGTATGTCGCAGATCCATGATCCTGGGGCTCTGCCTCAGGGCTGACCGCACCCCCTTAAAGCAGGCCTCCCTGGGGCCTGTGTTGTTCATGAACCCACGCATGGGCAGACCACCAACTGAGAGTGGATTCCAAGGCAAGAATCGTGCATTGTGGCAATTTGTAAGTTTGGATAAAACCGAAATTCATTGCAAACATATTAGTAACTGGGGGGAGGGGGTCATTGAAAAGCTGGACCAACTGGCGAGGAATTACCTGAAGGAATCTAAATATTAGAATAGATTTTTATTTCATTTTTTAATTCGCCTTAAAATGGGAGCCCAGCACTGGTACTGCAGTGTCCACCCTGACCTGCCTGTTCTCTCCAACGCAGATCCTGTTCTAAAAGCGAGCAGGAGAAACTGCTCCTGGTCCATGGGAGAAAGTCAAAAGATGGCACCCCATGTAACACTGCCGCCGGATCAGGACCAGACGTTGGGTATGAACACATGCGCCGCTGGCTGGTTTGCCCGATTTGGCCCACGTGAGCCAGCACCAAACCCCGCACGTCTATTCTGGGCCCGCCGGGTGTGGGCTTGGTTCAAACCCCACCAGGGTTGGTGGCCAATCTGGAAATGTGGGCCTGGAATGAAGCCCCACGAGCCTCCCAGTCAAGTCAGAGCAGGGCAAACCAGGGGGGCACATCTGGTTTTGCACCCACCTGGCCCGGGGGGTAAGGGGGGGAGGTTACCACGACTGTCCATTGTGGTGGGAAGTAGGGCGCCGGCCGCTGCAGACCCGGTTGGGGGTGCCAAGCAGCTATCCCACCTGCCGATGGCTGCGTGTATGTTTTCATCCACTGATGACCCATAGGCACAGGATTCTGGAACTCCCTCCCCTTGGAGGGCCACCTACCCCAAACCTGCTCATCTACTGGAGAAGATGTAAGACCTTTTTGTTTGGCCCGGCACTTGGTGGGCAGGAATAGGGCTGGGTGGATTTGCGTAGAACGGTTTGAGGAGGAGGATTGGTGTGGGTGGTAGGTGGGGATAAAGGGTGCGAGGGTCTTTAAAGGGGTTTTAATACACACACACATGCCCTGAGTCCTTGGAGAAGGGTGGGATAAAAATACATTTCAGATCTCATTCAGGAGACCCGGCCCTCTCCTGTGTTGGTGATGTCTGCCCTCCATCCCCCGACAGATATATTTGGGGATCTGTCCTTCCCGCATACTTAGATAACACCACTGTCGCTTGCTGTGCTAATAAAGGAGCTTTGCATTGAATTGGTTTATTATCTGCTTTTCAATGTTCCTTGCTCCTCTGCCATCGTGTGGCCACAGGGCGGAATACAAGACAATGCCTGTTGAATAAAGAGTCAGGGTGAATGCGGCGTTGGTCCCAAATACAAGTGATGGAAACAAAGTCATTCAGACGATCTCTTTGTTTGGACCGACTACAGTTGATGGGCGTGTTGGAGCTTTGCGGCCAACGGGGCCCTTCCTTGGGCATGTGGCAAGTCAGAACTATAGAGTGAGCAAACACAAGACAGAAACTATAAAAATGACGAGGGAGGGGACAATTAAGAAAAACAAAACATAAGTTTCAGACACTAAGAATCCCTGATGCTGTTGTTATTAATAGAGACCAATAAGCGCAGATTTAAGAACTGCGTAATGGCAAATAATTAGGAAGGAGACGATTGAAAACAAACTTCTAATGGGAGGAAACCTGCACAGCAAAGGAACCAAACCACAAAGCAGAACCTCAGAAGAGGAGTATGAACAGAAGGCGGTCAGTCATTTCCATATTTCTCCGTTGGCTTGAAAATTCCAAGTCTAAATTCAGTCCAGTGTTGGGATCCAAAACAGTTATGAATTTTAGTTCCCAGCCAAGTCCCCTTCAGGACAATGACCCTTAAAGAAAATGTTCTTTTTCTGGCCTTCAAAGGCCCTTTTCAAATAGCGTGTGTCCCCCCCTCCCCTCGCCCATATATGTGGGTGGGAGAGCGTCCATTTGAACGCTGGTGTGAGCGGGATGGGTGGACGTCCATTTGAACGCTGCAGCTGTTGGGTGGGGGTGCGCGCATGTTCCCGCACTCCACCCATCACCCGCGCATGGAGCGATGGATGCCAATGCCGGATGATCTGTGTGTGGAGACGGGTGGGGGTCAGTGGGAACGTCCCCCCCACCCACTGCGCTGCCCACCCATCCCCCCGCACACACACATGCCCATTAAAATCAATCACCCCACCCTCCACCAAACTCTCAGAACTGATTATCAGGAGCAGACTGCCTGCCTGCTGCCCAGGACACGCCGAGCCTCATAGGCACAAGATCCCACCAGAACGGCAGATGTAAGACACGCTAGCACATTTCTACTGCAACGTCGCAACCATTGTCAACACACATACACAAAAAACCAATCAAACGTTGTACAATGTGTCCTGGAGACCAACGTTCATAACTTTATTGGGATCAATTTGGGGTCAAACTGTGAGGTGACTGGAGAACTGCTATGCTGGCCTCCTTTTAGCAGTTTGAAAAATGTTTTATATTGGATTTTATTTGTGTTTTTATATTGTAAGCCGCCCCGGGCTGCCTGATGGCAGGAGGGACGGGGTATTAAATTGAAAAATAAATAAATAAAATGTCTGTGCTTGAGCCACTAGAGTTGGTGGGGTGGTGCAGGACTATTGAGAGTTCAGGGTGAATTTGGACCAAAGTGACCCTATCAATCAAGATCTTTAAGGGTCTATGATTATCTTGCCCTCCTCCAGGTTTCCTGCAGCTCACCATTTGTGGGGGGAAATAATTTGGGCGCAACTCGCCACCCGTCGTAGTCAATGGGAAAGCTCCTGTTGAATTTGATGGTGGAAAAGCAGCCTGAGAGTCTACAAATGAGCTTAATACAACAAGGGCTTGTCACTGAGTTCCACTTACTGGTGGATACGTGTGTGCACTATCAAGGCCTCAGGAGGGCAGACACTCAAGCGTTAAAAGTTCAAACCTCCATTTATTCACAATTCGAATCCCAGGCCAGCCACCAACCTCTGGCCCATTCAGGGCTGACCTTACCATATGCCGGGCCCAAGGCGGGAAACAAAGCTGGGACCCTATTCTTCGGCCTAGGGGTGCTTCCGGGCTCAGGGGGTGCTCCCGGCTCTGTCTGGGGGTGACACGCTACCCAGGCCTGGGCTTGGGAATGGGCAGAGGAACCCTCCCCTCCACCATCCCCAAGGCTGAGCCATCGGATCACTTACCTGATCTGCCACCGCCACCACCGGCCTGGGCCCCATGCTGGGCTCGGAGCCTCCGGTGGGGTGGGCACCGCAGGAGCAGATTAAATCTGCCGCTGCACTGCCTGCCACCACCGGACGTGCCGCTGCCCCCCTCCCTTCACTGCCTGGCTGTCTCGGCCAGGGGAAATGAGGGAGAGGCAGAGGCCCCGCCTCTCCGTTATTTCCCCCGGCCGAGAGACTGACAGGCAGGGAGAGGTGGGGTCTCTGCTTCTCCCTCACTTCCGCCAGACGCCACTGGCCCCCTCCCCTGGCTCTTTTGGCCAGGGAAAATGAGGGAGAAACAGAGGCCCTGCCTCTCCCTCATTTCCCCTAGCCGAGACTGACAGGCAGCGGAGGGGGTGGGGGCACAGAGTGTAGGAGAGGCAGGGTCTCTGCCTCTCCCTGACTCCTGCTGGCTCCCTCCACTGCCTGTCAGTTGGAGTCAGTCGGGGGCCCCAGCTCCC
>QEPC01011901.1:21566944-21588455 GCA_003113815.1 Sphenodon punctatus | reverse complement strand
GCCTGGGCGAGGCCTCTGCCGGGGATCCTGGAGGGTCTCAGGTAACATGCCTGGGCGAGGCCTCTGCCGGGGATCCTGGAGGGTCTCAGGTAACATGCCTGGGCGAGGCCTCTGCCGGGGATCCTGGAGGGTCTCAGGTAGCACATGCCTGGGCAAGGCCTCTGCCGGGGATCCTGGAGGGTCTCAGGTAGCACGCTTGGGTGAAGCCTCTGCCGGGGATCCTGGAGAGCTGGATTTCAAATGCTGCTGCCATGTCAGTTGTGGCAATACTGGGCTAAGATCGACCATTGGTCTGACTCAGTTAGGGAGCTCCTTATATCCTAGTCACAGATGAGTGCAGGACCCCTTGTGTTCAGAGATAACATGGAACAATTGCCTAGACACCTGGTTTGGGGACAAATACAAAGACTAAAGAGATTTGGAGAAATAATCCATGCCAGCCAATGCTGTTAGTCCATAAGAAATGGAGCTAAGCTTCATCAAATTTGGGAAGTTGTTTGGAGTTTTGGTGATGGTGTAAGAGCCCTTGAAGTACCAGAAATTTATTTATTCCTTTATTTGAATTTATATGCTGTGCTTTCCGTAGAGGCGCAGGGCAGCTTACAATCCATAAAACAGTAACAATAATAAAAACCATACCATAAAAACTCCCACCCGCCCCTTAAAACCTAACCTCCACCCTCCCCCGCAACCCTCCCCCCAAATACCAACTAATCCCTGTCCCCGGCCACCAAATACTTTTTCAAATAAAAAAGTTTTGCACCACTTCCGGAAGATGCTTTGGTTCAAGCTGAAGCAAACCCCCTGGGGAAGGGAGTTCCACAAAACTAGAGCGGCAATCATGAACGCCCGAGCTCTGTGCCTTGAGATGGACAAGGGGAATTCTACCTTGTTGATCTTGTTAGCACTTTCGGAAAACACGTGTGCAGAATCCACAAGAGAGAACAAAAACAAAGAAGATGCAGGAGGGAGCTCTGCTATACCCCATCTCACAGCTTTTGGCTTCTACAAGAAAGTTTATTACGTTTGTCAACCACCCAACGTTGTGGGCAGCGTATCTCAATTTGAACTTCTTCAAAGCTTCGCACAAATCTCCCCAGGACTCAACATATTGCTGGGCTTAGAGACCGTGATGGTCCAATTATAGTTCCTCTCGTTTTTACTGGTGCCAAGGAAGCTCTGTAATAGGAAGAGTGAAATGGATCACCGATACTTGAGGATGCAGAGAAAATTTAATGATGATGTAGAAATAGCGGTGAGTTTTTCTCTTATTTGTGCGGAGAGGAAGTGTATGACTCAAGACTCCAAAGGGATAGGATAAGGTGATGAGGGAGAGAGAAAAAAGGTCGCAGGAGAGTTGACGGGGAAAGATAGTAAATAAGATACTTCGATTAGTGCTGAAAGTCAGTATTCTAAATTACTCTGTTTTTACAGACTCTCTCGGTATTCGACTTGGTTTTACCAAGTAACTGAGCCTGGTACTCAGTCCAATACTCGGGACTGAGTACTGAGTACAGTACAGTCCTCGGATGGGCAACATACGGGGGTTTTCCTGGCCTTATATAAGGCTACTCAGCGCTTGGAAAATGCAAGTTTTATTTTACCAAGTATCTAGTATTTGACCGAGTTACTGAGGACCAGCCAAACACTCAGAGCCGGTCCTCGGAAATACTCATGAATATTTGTTTTTACTATCCAGTTCAGTCCTAACTTAGCTAGAAGGATATAAAGAACTGCCTATCCTAACTGAGTCAGGCCAATGGTCTGTCTTAGTCCAGTATTGTCATAACCTAACGCAACAGCAGGGATCTCCGGAAGAGGCCTCACCCAGAGATGAAAGCAGAAGTAGGGAAACCCTGGCCCATGACCCAAAACCAACCTTCAGTTGTTCTTTATTTGTCCCCTTCCATTTCCTGCATCTGGTCCATGGATCCAGGCTGTACACCCCCGCTATGCGGATACCAGTGGAGATGAGGGCATGCAGTCAAGGATAGAGGATGGATCCATGTATAAATCTATGAGCACACCATTCCCTCATCCTAAGCACATGTCGTTACGCTAAACACCCTTGCCCCCAACTCCTACCTGGCCCACGGAACTTGTACTAATTTCCTAAGTGGCCCACAAGAGGAAGAAGGTTCCCCACTGCTGGATGAGACAGACTGATGGGTGGAAGAAACATCAGTCAGTCTTATCGAAGAGGATATGGCGCCATGCTCAGGGCACCCCAACCCCGGGGTGGCCGGAAATTGGCAAGGGCTGGATTAACTCATAATTGTAGAGCAACCAAAGGATCCTTTGGTGGTTCTACTTTTTTGTTGTTTGGATCTGATTTGGGTTCTTTTTAGTTGTTGTTGTGTCAACCCATAATTGTGCCATAGCTTCCCCCATATGTTCCCCTGAAACACCTGGGGTTGGTTACTGTCAGAGAGAGAAAGCTAGTCCATCTCTTTGATTCTTCTAGCTCAGTGATTGAGAGGCAGTAACGAGAAATGCCTTCTCAAACCTAGTTCACTCATTGTACAAGGCGGACATCTTGCCCAGGACGGTGGCCATTCAGAGGTGGCATTGAGAGATTGACCTTCAGAGGGCTGGGTCAGAGACCATTCCTCGAAATCCTGCTTCTTATTGGACCACTGATTGACAGGAGGAAAGGTCTCTTCCACACATAGATGGGTGGAGAGGGCAGCCGAAGAGGCCCCTACACCTTCTGTCTCACCTATAAGGGTAAAGAACAGAAAAGGTGGCTCACATGGATTCAGAGGGAGGTCAACTTCTGGTGACCAATAGCAACTAGGATGTGAAGCCATTTTAAGCGACTCTTCAAGTTTCCAAGGTGCACTGCAGAATCCCCTGGAACTATTTGCATGTCATTCCATCCCCCCCCCACCGCCCCCGAATAAAGCAGGCAGTTAGCTGGTTAAGGGGAATCTTAGATTGTTTCTTCTATTTTATTTTTTTATGTTCCCAGAGAAAGCCTCTGTGGATGACCAGAAGTTAAACCAGGAGTTGGTCATTGCTGTGATGAGCGTGTTCCTGCTGATCTCGGTCCTGCTCATTCTTGGCTGCAGTTTCATCCACTATAAATTGATGACCAATGACACTGTGTAAGTTTTGCCACGGAGTGCAGTCCTGATTCCAACACCAAGTAGTGCCTTACAACTGAAGTGGCTGGCAAATTTTGTACCTGCCAGTAATACCCAACATTTTGGGTAGCCCATTAGGTCCCCAATCGGTACCTGAATGCCAAGACAGGTGGTATGTGACTACCCAAAATATTGGGTGTTCCGGTTACGGAGTTACCAACTTTCTGTTTTTCCGACCCATTCCAACTTACCGTGTTACCTTTTTAGTCTTTCCAAAATAAAACAATTAATAGATGAATGGGAATGGACAAGAAAAATGGTAAGTTGGTAATCGGCAAAATGGCATGAAATCAAGTAACAATAACAAAAAGCTAGTAACAGTAACTCAGGTAACTTGTTGAACATGAAATGGGTAGCACTGTATGCCCCAAAAATGATTCAAGTACCAAAATTCTGAAGGGTAGTCCCATTTTTTGTGTTTATATATGTAGTCTCATTTTTGTGTTTATATATGTAGTCTAACATTTTAAGAAATTGACACACAGTTTTTCTGCATAGAAATGTGAAGGGGTCTAACTGACCCCAATACATTTTTAGAGAATGAGATAGTGAAGTGAATACAGAAAGCTTGACTACTTCATCATCTGAGCCTTCCCGCTGGGAAGGAGCTGAACAGGGATCTACAGGGGAGTCGCTGCTGGGGAAGGAGCCTTCCCCATTTGTATATCTCCTAATGGGTGGCACGCACACATGTTGGCCCCGTGTTCGCACCTTAGTCTGCATGGTGTTCTTGATGTCAAGGAGGATGCCATGTGGAGGAAATGGATCGAGAATGCATGTTCCCGATCTGCATCCACCTAAAAACCACCCGATAGCCCCTCATGAATGGGTGTCTAACGTATCATTTGTTAATACTCTATCTGATGTTCCTTAGGACCCTGAAGAAAGAGGTGAAGACCTTTGCCATCCAGACGCATTCCCATCATGTGGAAACCAGGATCGTCCTAACTCCGGCACAGGCCCTGCAGTTAGCCGTCTCTCAACATGGAGCAACGGTGTTAAGAACATCTGGTTATAAACAAAATAGTGATTCGCCAGTCTCCAATGTAATGATAAATCCAGCCTCCAATGAGTCTGCCGCCAGCGTTGGCTACACTGAAACTCCGAGCTACCCGGCTTCTTTAGTGGCTGGAAGCCACACGCCGGAAAGCTTTCTTTCTACTCTCTCCAAGTCAGGAAGTATTTTTTCAATGGACCAACTTGATTTCCTCTGCAGGTCCTCCAGGGGTTCTTCTAGAGAGTCTGCAGGCACGAGAGGATCCAAAGAAGAAGACAAAAAACAAAGCAGCGACTCAGGGAGCACAATCTTTTACCCCATTCACAATATGTGACAGAAATGCCAATTGCTTGAACAAGTGACATGGGTGATCTCTTTAAAAGACAAAGTGCCGTGGAGGTAAACCCATTTCAGCCTTTCACCAATCACAGGAAGGACCTAGTGCCTTAAAGCCTTTTCTATGAAGAGTTTGAAAATTGGGCCCAAGAATTCAATAGCACGTCTGTTCCAGATATTTAGATTATGATGCAAGTTTTAACATGGAGACTGGAAGTCAGCGAGTTGTCTAGCAGAATAAAATCGCTGATTAATACACCAAACTCCTTAATTCTATCGGGGGGGGGAGGGGAGGAGGAGTCAAGCGTTCCTTTTTCTTGGCTGTGCATTTCTGTTCAAACGTACCTCAAATTAGCACAGAATGAGATTACGTATTAGGGAAAAATTCTTAATTGGAAGAAGTGTTGGGCAATAGAATAAGTTGATATGAAATCTCCTTCCTTGGATGTTTCAAAACCTGGCTGGACAATCAATCTTTCTTGTGTAGAAGGCATCCCTATCATTTTCGTATTCGTTTTTTTCATATACAAAAAAACTTCGTTTGGGGTTTTTGTTTCATAAACGACCCTATCATTTTTGTGGTTTCCCCCCACCCCCATTTATCTTATTAAAAAAAAATTAAATAATAAAAACAAACAACAAAACCCCACTGTGCATGCAAAAAATGGCTGCCGGGCTGGTCTGTGCATGCAAAGCCCTTTTCCAAAATGGTGCCTATGCTTCTGGGGCCATTTTGGGAAAGGGCATGCATGCACAGAATGGCCTGGCAGCCATTGGATGCACAGCCAGTGATTTTTTTTAAATTTTATTATTATTTTTTATTTTATTTTTTAAATCACTGCACCTGCGCAAAATGACCACTGGGCCCTTTTCCAAAATGGTGTCGACGCTGCCATTCTGCATGCGCAGAACAGTCCCAGTGGCCATTTTAAAATGTTTTATATTTAACATGAAATTGGACAAAAGCAAACAACAATCATTTGCTTATTCATCCATTTTCATATTTTAATTACTAAAACAAATGGGGCTTCATTCGCTTTAGTTATTTAAAAAATGAAAATAAATTGCACACCCCTCCCTACCTTTCCCCTAAGCCTCAAGGCAGCATACAAACATATACAGACTTACCCACTAGCCCCCCACTCCCCTCCCAGGGAACCCAGGAACCCTGGCTCGCAGCCCCCCCGCTCTAACCCAACCCCCCTCACCCGTGTGCCTGCACTCACCCCGCATGTACTCCCCCCTCCCCCCATGTGCCCGCACTCCCCCACCCTGGGCCCCGCAATTTACTTACCACATGGTGGGGCCGGGTCCTCAGTGCCACCGTCTGCATCCAGGGGGAACTCGGGGAAGCTCTTGGCCTCCCCGAGTCCCTTCCTCCCTCCCTGCCGGAATCCAGGAGGAAGGGAGTCGGGGAGGCTAAGAACTGTGAGCGCGTCAGCAGCTTCCAGTCCCCTGCACAGGCTGGGAGCTGCTGACGCACATGCAGCTCTTAGTTCATACTGGGGGTGCCTCTATTGGACACCCCCGTATGAACTTTCCCCCTGACCGGCCCCTGCAATGCAAGAGTGCCCCCTACAGCACTCTTGCATTGCAGGGTCCCTTTATGCGGAGTGGACGGCTCTTCTAGCCGCCCACTCTGCATAAAGGGAGAATACCTCCTTTCTGACCCTGAAGGCTTCCTTAGGAAATCTTCAAGGGGGGTGGGGTGAGTCACTGGTTGTGTGCACATGTGCGCACACAACCAGTGAGAATGTGTGGAGCCACCTCGAAGAACCTTGTTTAGCAAGGCAGAGACCGTCAGAAGGTTCTTTGAGGTAGCTCCGCACATTCAGCACGATGCCAACGTGGCTGGGTTTTTTGGTTGTTGTTTTTTTTAAGCTGCCGCCGCCGGCCAAAATAATCCTGGAGGGCCAGGCGGGGCATTGTTGTATATTAAGAAAATCCCATTGTTTTATACTGAATATCACATACAGGGTTCAGCTGTTCAGTTCAGCGGAGCTTGATTCAGCCGAACATTCAAAAAAGTGCTATCGGTACGGAAACCGAATTTTTTTCAGTATTGATATTTTTAGCCCTGAAACCACCCCTGGTGTCCACCCCTGGTGTCAAGAAGCCTGCTCCTCATCTGTCTCCACCTTCCAGTCACATTATTCCCACCCAAAGTCACGTTTCCCCTCCCAAACGCATCTGAACTTTTCCTAACTGTTCGGAAGTTCGAACATTCAGTTCGGAAGTTCGGTTCGGTCGTCCAAACAGGTCGAGTTTGGGCCGAACTCCAAACTTCCGAACCGCATTTGCCCATCCCTAGTGCTCCCTGTTATGTTCCCTTCCTTGTTACGAACCTAGTTCCTGTATGGCCAGGTTCCCCTCCTCCCTAAATGCCTCATTCTCCTTACAGTTGTATGTTCCCCTAGTTTGTGTTTTCTTCCCTGCTATGCTCCTGATTCCTTGTGTTGTTGTGTGCCACCATAGTTAGTTCCTTGCTACCACCTGTTTAGCCCTCTACCTCTACCAGTTGATTGGCCGGGGTAGATGGGGTAGACCATTTGATTGGCCTGCGAGAGTTGGCCGGGGAAGACAAAACTGTTTTGCAGTGGTTCTTACCTTACAGGTAGATCCCAGTGAGTGGTACTCGGGGATTACACATCTGCCCCGTGGGGCCTCCCGTGTGGGGGGCCGCAGGGTTCCATCTTGTCCCCTCTCTTGTTTAACATATCTATGAAGCTGTTAGGGGAGGTTGTACACAGCTGAAGGGGGTCCATTGTCATCAATACATAGACGACACCCAGTTGTATTTGTCTTTTTCATCGGACCCACGTCCTGCTGTCTCCCTTCTGTCACAGTGTTTGGCGACTGTGGAGGACTGGATGAGGCAAAGTCGGTTGAATTTTAATCCCGATAAGACGGAGGTGATGCTGGTGTGTGTGTGTGTGTGATGATCTGAGGGAGGTGACTGTCCCCATTATTGGGGGTATGCGTCCTCTATTGGTTCCATTTGTGTGGAGTCTGGGGGTGCTCCTGGATCAGCAGCTGTGCCTGGATTTCCAGGTGTCGTGTTGGCTGTGGCCAGGAGTGCCTTTTGCCAGTCACAACTGGTAACACAGCTCTGCCCATATGTCTCAGACTCCGATCTCACCATGATCATCTATGCATTTGTCACCTCAAGGCTAGACTACTGTAATGAGCTCTACATGGGGATGCCTTTGGTGACGGTTCCGAAGTTGCAGCTGGTGCAGAATGTAGTGGCTCATCTCCTTATGGGGACGAACCGCAGGGAGCACATAACACCGGTGCTCTGTGCGCTGAACTCGCTGCTGATTATCTTCTGCGTCTGATTCCAAGTGCTGGTTTTGGCCTACAAAGCCCTACATGGTCTAGGCTCTGCTTATCTGAAAGCACGCTTCAGCCCCCCACCCCTGGATCCTGGGGCAACTTTTGCGGTCAACTGGGGATGTCCTCCTGGAGGTCCCGCATTATTGATGGGTCCGGAAACACAGGAGGGCGTTCTGTGTGGCTGCACCATCACTCTGAAATTCCCTCAGTCTGGTTCTTCTGGCCTTCCGCTGAAATTGCAAGACCTGACTCTTCCATCAGGCTTTTGGCAGAGGGGAGGGAGGGGATGGGGTAAGGGGGTGTTGTCCTGGCGTGATTATTTATTATTTTATCTGATTTGTGTATTTGTATATAGTTTGCATATGTGTTTTATTTTATGATGTGATTTTAATGTCGTATGCCGCTCCAGGTCGCCAGAGGCGAGAGGAGCGGTGTAGAAATATGATGAAATAAATCAAATAAAGAATAAGTAAATAGTTCTCTATCCCTGTTTGTTGCCCTGACTGGTATTTAGTTCCTTCTGTTGACCTCTTGGCCTCGCTCTAGCAACTTCTCTCTTCATAGCTTAGTTTCTGTGCGGTGTTTTCCTCGTGGGTTTCACTCCTTGTGTAGCTTCTGCCCGCCCAATTTAAGTCTCAATCTGAAGAGACAATTTCATGAGCCAGAAGATGAGAGTTCCCAATGATGAGCTCTGGTCTTAGCCTTATGGCTTAACCGCTTTGTTATCCTGAGGGAATTGTGACCTTGTGGCGCCTCCTGTGGTTACTATAGTGTAACTGATTTGGTACCAGCAGGTAATACCTGCATTTTAGTGTGCTGTTTTGGGTATCTGAATTGGCACCCAAGTACTAAAAAAAAAACACAAAACGACCCAAAATTACCCCCAAAATGGAATAATACCCCCAAAATTCCCAATCGGTATTTCAGTATCCAGTGGTTGTTATTTTTATACACCAGTTCATGGTAATTCAGGTACCAGATCAAAAAATGGTTTGGGTACCAAGAGAGTACATGAAATATTAGGTTGGATTCAGAGGCCAGAAATGACCCGTTTTTGTGAGTACTCGTTTTAGGTCTAGTTAATCACACAAGATATGGAGGGAAATCAAGCATGTGCACTTAGACATACGCTAGGGGTGTACACCAGGCTCCCATGTCATTTTTGTTATTCAAAAATATCATTTTCATTATCGTTATTAACAACAACGTTTTTGTTATTGGAGTCATTATCACTACCGTTTCAAATGAAGATGTTATTTTTGGTAATGGTATCGTTATCTGTATGGATTCCCATGCGCAACTAATATCTATCTAAATCTAAGGGAGACAGGGAAAGGGAAAAGGGAAACTATCTATTATCTAATCAGTTATCTATATAACGATTTTAGAGCAGAGAGGGAGCTGGAAGCAAAGATGATATTATGGCTAATTGTCTTACTAAACCTTGTGGCCCCTTACACTAGCACACCCATTTTATGCCATTGATCAGAAATTGATTTCTCAGGGAAATGCTATTTTGCGACTGCCGTTGTACTACTTTTTACTTATATGGAGATGCCTTGCTGCTCTGACTTTGTACTTGCCCGAGGAAGGGCTCAGCGTGGCCCCAAAGCTTGTGCACTCAACAGAAATAAGTTGGACAAAAGATTTCATCTGAACTGCCTTGTCTCTGGCTGTTTTTACACAGGACGTGCCCATTGAGGTCCATACCCCGCCCCCAAGTGCCCATCTGAAGGCTGGTGGGTGGGCATGTGCTCCAGTGACCCACACCACCCACTCATGCTCTCACACAGAGCATCACGATGAAATCCAGGATGCTCTATGTGGGGGCATCCATGTGGGTAGGGGCACACACCTGTCCCAGCTTGTCTGATACCCCCCTCCATTCACCAGAAGTATGTGTGCACTTCACAGACTCGCTCCTGTGTGAAAACTGTGTCCATCTCTTAACATTTGGGACTGACATGACGATTCTACTCTCTCTTCTTCCTCTGTGGAATTGATATACGTGGGTCAAACAGCACACCAGTTTCAGTAGGAGGGACACAGAACTGGGCCCAGCCAATGAGTGTCGTGAAAAATATTATTCTCAAGTTTAGCACCTGCAAAGTGACATGTACATTTCACTTTAATCATATTTGCATTCTGCTCCCAAATATTCACCAACAGAAGCTTCTCCAATAAAAGATATTGTGTTCCCCAAATATTCAGTCTCTCCAGAAAAAAAATGTTTCCGGGAATGTCCTGTATGGACAGCAAGGGGCGCTCTACCACTAGAAATACCCTAAAAGTTCTCGCCAGTGGCCACACCAACAGGGAGGCAAAAGAGAGGTTTCTTTTGCTTGATTCCGGCCTCCACCAATTAACCAAAGTATTTGTAGAGAGACAAAAATGACCAAGCAAAGAAACTCAGGCAAGGCCCAATGTTCCAGTTAGCAACGCACGCAGAATCTTGGGAGAGGGAAAGATTCTTTGAATAGTGAAATAAGATGGCTTGCTTTACACTTAGTAGTTTCGATTATATTGGCCACTTGTACACGAGGCGCTTGAAGTGCCTCTGGAGTCCCGTATTCAAAAGGAAAACCGTGCTGGGAGTGTTTACACGCTCCCCGCGCTACCGGAAGTGGTGCACCGCCCGTTCCCTTCAGTGGTGGCGGCTGCAGATGCGGGGCTTTCCAAAGGTGCATTCTCTAGACCTCAATCAGGTCTACAGAACGTGCCTTGTGAAAGTCCCGCATCTGCAGCCGCCGCCACTGAAGAGAACGGAAGGCACGCTACTTCCGGTAGCGCGGAGAGCGTGTAAACACTCCCAGCGTGGCTTTCCTTTTGAATACGGGGCTACAGAGGCGCTTCTATGTTTTTCATGCAAAAGTGGCCTTAAAGATCATTTTTAGGGTTTTGCTTGTAAGCTGGCCTAGACCAAGGCAGCTGATGTCCCAAGGAAAAAAGAAAAACAAGGCTTAATGGGTGCTAAAAGAGCAAGCACTAATGAGCTTTCATTTCTTTTTTGTTTTTTGCATTTATACCTGCCCTTCCCCTAAAGCTCTGGGTAGCTTACAACAATAAAAACAGTATTAAAAATGCATCAAAATACATGTCCCCTAAAAAATGCACCCCAACTCCCACCCAACCCCTATCCCCACCTGCTGAATGCTTGGTCAAAAAGAAAGGTCATATGCTGCCTCCAGAAAACACTCAGGCCTGGGCTTAGACAAACCTCCAGGGGAAAAGGAGTTCCACAACCATAGGGCAGACACTGAGAACACCTCTCTGCATGCTCTCGCAGATGGTCCCTGCAAAAGAGAGCTCCTGCCCAATCTTGGGGCATAATCGGAGAGGTAGCTTTTCAGATATGTGGGGCCCACGACTGCACAGGTCAAAACCAGCACCTTGAGTTGTGCCAGGAAAGCTATTGGGAGCCAGTGCAGATTTTGGAGCACCAGTGTGATGTGCTCACAGCAACCCACCCCCAAAAAAGAGGCAAGCCACTGCGTTGTGAACCACCAGCAATTTCCGAACTATCACCCAGGGCCACCCCACATAGAGCGCATTGCTGTAGTCTAGCCTAGTAGCCTATATATGAACAGCTTGTAGCACGCTGTTACGGATGAATCCACTCTGAACAGCAACGGTGGGCAATACGCCCATTGAGGTTCAGTTTTAAATGTACCAAAAAAAATAAAAAACACTGCACGTGCGCAAAATGGGCACTGGAGTGTTTGGTGAACTGAATGCGCACCCTCTTTCAAAATGGTGGTGGCAGCGTCCATCTCAAAAAAAGATATAGTAGAACTTGAAAAGGTGCAGAAAAATGATCAAGGGTTTGGAATGGCTTTCATATGAAGAGAGGCTTGATAGGTTAGGGCTCTTCAGCTTGGAGAAGAGAAGACACGAAGGGGATATGATCGAGGTTTATAAAATCTTGAGTGGAGGGGAACAAGTAGATAGGGAATGTTTATTTACCCTCTCAAGTAGCACTAGAATTAGGGGACACCCTATGAAACTAACGGGTGGCAGATTTTAAAAGAAAGTATTTCCCCCCACTCAGTGCACAGTTGAAGTATGGAATTTGTTGCCAGAGGAGGTTAGCGGGGCCAGTAGTATGGATGGGTTACAAAAAAGGACTGGATAAGTTCGTGGAGAATAGGTCCATTAACGGCATTAGCCAAGTAGATTTGAGATGGGAATTTCTTACTGTCAGGAGCAGGGAGTGATCAGCAGGGAATGGATTGGCCATTGTGACTGTTGGTAATTCCTCCATGCAACTGCGATTGGCTGCTGTTGGAGACAGAATGCTGGACTTGATGGACTGTATGGCATTTCTTATGTTCTTATATTTTTTACATGCACAGACCGGCTGCCCTTTTCCAAGAGGGCAGCAACGCTGCTGCCGCCATTTTGGAAAAGGACGGACAAGTGCAGAATGGTCCGGTGGCCATTTGCACATGCATTGATTTAAATATGGATCCATGAGCTGTGAATTGCAGGTCCAAATCTGCAACGGATCCAAATCCACCATTTAAACTCCATGACCCCTCCTAGTTGCTACAGCAGAAATGTCAGGATCTGGTCTCAAGTCCACGTTCCCAGGTTTCCTGGCATGGAGCCTGGCCTCACTATGGCAACATTTTCGGCTCCTGTGGCCCAGCTGCTTCCCCACAAGGCTCCTCCCACCCTGGCTAGGTCACACACCCCTGCAATCCATGTGATGCCCCAACTTCCTGGCTGGCTTCCAGCCAGCAAATTGGATTTAATTTATTTTTAGATATAGATATTTTAACATTAATGTATATATTTTTAACGTTATCCCACCCCAATCCCAAGCCCTCAGGCCAGGTTACAATCCATAAAATACATTTTTAAAATATACAAATGAAAACCAATTTTAAATCCCCTAATCTCTACTTGCCAAACACCTGGCCCAATATTGCCTCTGGAAGATGATCAGGCTTGGAGCTTAGGAGAACGTGCAGGGGAAGGTAGTTCCAGAATGAGTGGGATAGCCTCTGAGAATGCCTCTGTTCAAACCCTTGCTGTGCAAACTGGATAGGTAGACAATAGGGAGTGGGGGAAATAGGATTTTTTAAGTGTGTATGAATTCTACAAATATTTTCAGAGGCGATGCTATCACGCTTAGACCCAGTTCAGGGTAATGGCCGCCACCCCACCCTGGCACCCAGAAAAGTCATGACAGTGCGCCTTACGACACGTTGCCCCAAACCATGGTAATGCTTACCATCAGCTGTTACCCGCTATTTTCCAAGATTTTCCAAGATCACAATGGGTGGTAACTGCTACCACGGTTCGGGGCAAAGCGTGGTGAACATCTGGCGGCCACCAAACAGAAATGATGGTGGTTGTGACCCCGGGATGGGGTTAAGTGTGATAAAATGTGGCTAAGCGTGGTAGTGTCACTTCTGAAAATATCCTACCTCTCCTGAAACCCCCCCCCCCATCAAATAAGAGTACAACATTCTGTGCCAATTTCATTCACAAGCTTTCCCACTTTTCTAATCTTTCTGTCAGACTTTGGTGACAAAAAAAATAAAATAATTACTGAGGAAAGTTTTATTGCACTTAAAGGGACATCTAAAAAAATAAGCAAATAAAACAGGGGTGTATGCCTCTATCTGTGCTTACTAGGGACAGGAATTTTTGTTTCAGATACAACTGAAACAACCTGAAAATGGCTATTTGGCTTTTATCCGAAATTTTGGTTCTCTTTTCAGTTCTGAGTTTTGCGGGCTTTTGGCAATGATTTTTTTTTCTTTCTATTTTTTTGTAATGCAACCCCCCCAAAACAAATTCAATGCAAAAAAACCAAAATCAAAACTGAAACGAAACCCAAAATTCTCAGAGAACCAAAACCAGAAAAACCCCAAAACCGAAATTGGTTCCGGAGTCCCATCCTTAGTGCTTACATCAAGAAACAAGTTTGCCACCTATGGGTCTGATCAAATTTCAGCTGTAAGGAACGGTTCCCAGTGGCATGCCTCCCAACAGTTCCTAGTTAGGCGGGACAGTCCCTTGTTGGGTGCTGAACCCCACTGTCCTTTATTTGGACGGTCAATGTCAGACACCTCTTTCCTGGTGGCCTCCTGGAAAAAGGACTTGAGAGGACAATGGGGAGATGATGGAATGACAAGAAATTAAGTGGAATGAGAAGCAGGCGGGCCTCAGTCGCTTGATGTCTTGCAATGTTGGGTGGGCTGTGTGCGCGTGTAAACTAGTGAGCGGTGGAGCGAAGCGTCTTCTCTGAATGATGGCACTTATTGGCCAAAAGGGTGGGGCTTCTCCCTCTTTGACTGCTTCAAACGTTGGAAGGGGTGGCCAATGATCAGGTACCAGCGCTGTAAATATTATACAGAATATTACAGAAATGCTATGGTGAAAATTACAGTGGTAAAAGAAAGAAGGCCCAGATTCTGGAAACCCATGCACACCAGTCTTGAACCCTCAGCCAACACATTACCTGAGTGCCAGCCTAGCTGCTGACACCACCACTCAGGCCTGCTTGCCACTGCCTACTCTCTCTTCCCAGTCTGTATCTGACCCCGGCTTCTCCTGTCTGTCTTCTCTCTGGCCCTGCCTCCTAGCTTCCTGCTGGTACCAACAGCAAGCTCAGTGGAGCAACTCCTCGCCTCACTATTCCTCTGACTCTGGGTATTTTTAAATGTAACGCTATAACAGGTGGCCATGCTCAGTCCAGGGTGGTCACCCGTGGTGGTGCCATGTCTTCTCCTGCCCGCCAGATGTTTGCTGCGGGCGGAAGCAGAGGTAACCCCAGACTGTGGCAGGACTAACTCTGGGTTGTGCACTGGGCACATCCCGGAGTTAGCGGAGCTTTTCCAGACAAGCGTGACAGTCTCATAGGCCGCCGCACCCACCCGTCAGGGAGGGGTCTGGGCTGCGCTGAGCGAGCAGCATGGGGGTGGGGCCATGCGGACCACGTCCTCGCCCTCTCCCCACCCCCGGCCACCAGCACGTTTGTTGGGCAGCCAGATCTGATCCTGCCCTTAGTGAGGGCTCTCACTGTGGGTAGGATCAATGCGTGATGGCTCTTAGAGCCGTCACGTATGAAAATATCATCTGCCTCTTCCACATCTGACTCCTTGCTCTCCTCATGATGCTCTCAGTTTCACTCCCTGCTGTGTTCCTGACCCGCTGTCTCTCAGTGTCTTGACTCCCCTTTGGCTCCTGGTTCCTTTATCCCCTTGTCCCCTTGTGCCCAGCCTCTTGTTCTAGCCCTCCTGTCTCTGGGTGTTTTCAGATGTGACGGTGGCCGATTTTAGCGTGCTTTAGCGTGTTTTACTTTGCGGGCCAATCACATTAGAAAGTTCCTACCAGATGTTTGCATGGGCTGGTTTCCAACCTGTGGTGCTGATTAGCCTGGGCTTTGAGTCAGGGAAATTCCCATGGTTGGAATCCTGCAGCCCAGCCCCGGAGTAAAATGGGCTTTCACGTTTGAAAGCCGACTTTACTCACTACAGTCTGGAGTGGCATGGGGGAAGGCACCATGACAGCCCTCCTTGGCCTGGAGCAGCCCTCACGGACAGGCCCCTGTCACTAATTCTCTCAAAACATTCCTTTCCTGCGACATCAACTAACAATGCACTACTGGCAGAAACTCAGGACAACAGACATAGTCCACTATTTTATAATCGAATACATTTTAGAATAAATAAATAAAATGAATATATTTCTGTTCTTTTTTGTCTAGGAATTGGGCCAGAGGTTCACAAATTATGAGTCGGGGGGGACCCCAAGTGGAGCTGCTCCCTCTGTGGAGGGGAGTACAATCCCGACTGTTATTTGATATACGCTACATGTTATTTCTGCTGCCTGTGGTCATGAGGCTATATGTCGGGGTCATGAGATTAGATTTAATTCTCCTAACTGGCAACAATTTTGGGAAACTCTGAATGAGGGAATTTCTTCCCCCAGTGTTGTTAATTGCTGGGCTTTGCAAAACAGGACGTTTTAGATGCAGAACGTTGCGTTTCAGAAGAACCCACCTTGATTTATCCTAAAAAACCAGTCTATCCCCAACAAGCGCCATTTGCTGAATGCAGATGGTCCTTCTCTAGTTGCTCGTATCCATCTCCTTGTTTGACGTGCTAGATGGGATTAGCAGCTTCTTCTAATGGTCTCCCATACTACTCTGGCCCAGAATGAATGGCGTAACAACAAGGATGATGAACACTTGTTCTCTACTATCACAGTAAGGTTTCTACCTATTAAGCAAGATAGATCTTGGTTAAATATTCTGTAAAACTTCCTAACTGTAAGAACTGTTGAGGAATGGAATAGATTGCTTTAAGATGTCTGTGAAATCTCCCTCCTTGGATGTCTTCAAAAGCCATCTGGACAAGCAGCTTCCCTCAGTGCTGTAGTAGGCAGAGGGCATCATGCCTTGGAGTAGGTGGTTGGACTGGATTACACTTGGGATGTTGTCCAACACTACAACTCAATTAGGCCAAAGTTGTTGCCCACCAAGTAGAGAGGACAATAGAAAATCAGTCATCTTCAAGAGCGCTCTAGAAATGCACTCTTGCTGTGAAGATGCCAAATGGTATCCAACCATTCGTCATTGGATTACCCACTTTTTCCCATGCCATTTGTTCATTTTGGGCTGCTTGTAATGTGTGGGAAGAGGAGGGAGGGAAAGGACTGCCTATAGTATCTGTTTCTGGTTCCAACTTTTACCCTGCTCATTCTCATTGATTACCAGAGGTTCTTATTTTTAAAATCTGCACATAAAAATGAATGGACTGACAAAAACCCGGGCAGGATGACAGCACAAAACCCCAAAAGCATTAATGAAAGTGAACAAACAAATCAAAGCTACAAAAACTCGGTTACCCAAAACTTGTGATTAATATTGTTCGGGTCGACTACTCCCTAACCAAAAAGAAACTCACAAATGTTTAATCTGCTACTGATTCAGCTTTAGTCAGAAACCACTGGTGGGTGACGGAAGGGTCTTAATTTCATATCAGGAAGGGCTAGTGGTGGCCCTAGTCCAGCTGTGCCACATCCCCGGTTACATCCCCTCAAGCCATTTGTTCTGGCTGCCTTGGCCACTGAGGGGCAGGACCGGGCTCGGAAGAGGAGAGACATGGTTTTGCACTTCTCTCTCCTGCTGCTTCCTACTGCCTCATACTGGTTCCTTGCCGTTGCTACAGGAATTAGGATTATTTAATATGGGTCTCAGAGATTGAGAGATGTTTTGGTGGGTCTCGACCACACAAAAGTTGAGAACCATTGGTTTAATTCATTCACAGAATCAACAGATCATAGAATTTGGAGGTTGGACGTGACCCCAAAGGTCATCTTATCCAGCTCCTTTCTCCATGACAGGAGCAGTCTAGTACTGCTAACTGGCCTGCTCTAGTGTAATCCCAAATGCATTTTAATAAGTGGCGTTTTTAATTAAGTAACTTATTTTTAGTGAAAAGGAACTTTTCATAGGAAAATGAGAGAATCTGCCACATGAAATATGGACTCTCCCAATTCATATTAAACTCCCCGGCATCTTTCAACAGCTGCGAGTTGACTAATGACCACTGCATCAAATATATTTCCACCTTAATCTTTAGTTCTTGTCTGAGTAGTATTAATACACATTGTGTATCATTACCAAGCACCAGAAAGGGGATTCGAACCGAGGCAATTAATGCCTATCATAAATGTCTGCAATCCAGTAATAATCATCAAATATCTGGCTAATAAATCACTTCCAGAGTGAAACTCTGAATTTCCCAGCTGACAGCTGTGCTCGATAGGCCAGACTACTGCTTTTTTTAAAAAAACACCACAATTTTTTAGTGTTTGTGTTGAACCATTTTACAGTGTGTATATGAGGGGTGGGAAACCTCGGAGCTGGGGGCCAAATGCAGTCTGTGACTGGTTTTCATTTTCTCCCTTTCCAGTTCCTGAATTTGGCACCTGGATCCATTGTAAATCCTGAAAAAGTGAGCTCCGGTTAGGAGAGAAGAGATGAGGGGCGAACAGAAGGACAGGGAACCAATCTATGGCACAGATGATCTGAACACTCCTTTTCCTGAGCGTGCCCTTAAGCATCCCCAGCACCAAAATATATGAGGCCCTCGGAGCTTATAGTAATTGTTAAAGGGGCCACTAGAAAGGAAAGGCTTCTCTCTCCCTATTGTATTTTGCTAGTATTCTAGGTCAAGTCACAAAGACTAAAGAAACACTATATGGAACGGTCCTAAGGGGAATTGAAAGGAGTACCCCTCCCTTGCCCAAACCACAATATACCGTATTGACTTGGAAAATATCCAAAAATAATTGGCACCCAATTATGGTCCAGTTGGGGAACCTGATGTCCCATAATCTCCCAGAATATCGACTTCTGGTTCTGATTCTTCAATCAGTAACTGGAAATTTGGTACCTGTATACTGGAAATTGCTGACTTTTCGGGTATCCAAGTATCGGATTGGTGATTGGGAACTAACTAGGAACTGTTGGGAGGCATGCCACTGGGAACCGTTCCTTACAGCTGAAGTTTGATCAGACCCATAGGTGGCAAACTTGTTTCTTGATGTAAGCACTAAGGATGGGACTCCGGAAGCATGTAGTAATTGGCCAGTAACTGTGTCTGTCCATCTGTTGGGTTGCTCCCCATCCTCCCTCATGCAGCCTCCCTCCCCCAGCCATGCCAGGTGCCTGCCTCTGACTGGCACTGCATGTGCTGCTATTTATCTGAATAATGGTCTTGAAAGGGATAACTTCAATTGCTTATAAAATTGGGGCCTTTATCAAATTGTCCTGTAGTTTGGCAGAGATGACAGGGAAGGTGTGGGATACATTCCTTCCAAATGTCTTGTAAACAGTATGGTATATAAAAACGTTACAGCCAGACATGCATTTTGAAGTTAATGTCTTATAACTTCAGAACCCTTAACCAATCTTTCTGACATTTTGTAGGATTGGTAATCACGTGAAGCAACATAATATTTCCAGGTTTCTTGCAAATTTAACAGAAGATAAAGAAGTTGCATCCAGGAATGTATATGGAGCTTGTCTTAAAATCACAACATTCAAGTGCTTATAAAAATCGGTTTCCTTTTTCCAATCTTTGGTATACATAGTGACCTCCATTGGGGGTAACATCTCCCCAAGTTTAATAGAATAGAAAACGTTATAGCTGGAAATAAGTTTCAGGTTTTTCCCATTATTTTGTAAAAAAATTTTGTGGTTATTTGTCGTTTTCATTTTTATAATAATGTAATAACGAAAGCTAATTGCACACCCTTAGGGGTGCTCACTCAGAAGACTGTATATAGCTGAGAAATCCCCAAACTTTGATGTACCATCCCAGGTTTGGGGGATGTCACACCATCTGTAGATGGGTGTCACAATCCCAATGGATATCGGATACAATTTGTATGTTTGGGTACAGCCCCGTGATGCAGTTACCAAGTCTTGGGAAGCCTTATCCCACTCGAGGTTGCCTTGCCACATGATGCAGTGTGTTGTGTGCCTGCCGACCGCCAGATGTTTCCCCCAGGGCGGACAGCTGGTTGCATTCTCGGAAAAAGGCCAAGGGTGCAGTTCGTAGCAGCTTTACCCAAAAATGGGGTAAGGCTCATCTGTCTGGTTGCCGTCTGCCCCGCTGCGCGCTGAGGTCCAATGTGGGGCTTTGAGTGGTGGCAGCTAGCTCCTGTCCCATGCAACTACATCACAGCTGGGGGTGGGATAGTGATCAGGTCTGGGGAGAGAGGCGGAGCAGGGCAGGATGCCCGCTTCTGTATTGTACCCTGCACTGTGGCAGGAGGCCTGATGGTGGCTGACCCGCCTGCCTTCCCCATTGGGGGGGGGGGGGGAGCAACTGTCTACCCTGCTCCCTGCACTGGTCTCACAGTGTGGTGTCTGCACTTGCCCGTCAGGGGGCCACATGGGGATCAGGCCCTTCTGCAGCACAACTGGGTACATCTGCACCCTTCTTGCTGTGGGGAGTCATGGGGATTAGAGTTAAGCCTCAAAATGGGGTCAGACAGACGAGGGAGCTTGGAAAACAACAGTTCAGCTAAATTCCAGGTATTTAGCATTCAAATAACCTTTAACAATTAAATGACGATTAACCTTAAAAATAACTCAGTGTTTTCCTACTAGGAAGATCTCAGGTGCCATACCATATTAGGATTTCTTTCTTTCTTTCTTTCAACCCCGTGTCAACTTTTGAGCCAGCTGGGAGTTGAGAGCAAACTGCTAGGCCGGAGGAGGCTGACATCGCAGCCTGCACTCAGCTAACATCTTCCTTGTTTCTAGTGTCCATCAGAAGTGAAACATGAAACTGGTCTTAGCCTCTCAAGGCAGAAATCACTGTCTCGCTTCAGGGGAACTGGACATCTTTTTTTTCCCCATCCTGCACTGGCCCCAAGATGTTATGTCTATGCACCAGCGAGCATGCTCTACCTCAACACTTGGGTATTTCCCAACTCCGGCTGTCATCCGCCTCTGAATTGCTCAGGATTTTTTAGTGTTGTGTTAAAGTGACCTATCGTCAGGCTCAAATGGAACCACTAACCAACACCCTTCCCCTGATGCCAACTTTACAAGGTTGCAGACGTCACAGCGTTGAAAAACTTAAGCAAAGTCTCCCAAAATTGTGAGATTTCATTTGCCTTATGATTTCAGAACATTTAGGACAGAAATGGGAAATCCCCACTGTAGCAGTGTGTGTGTGTGTGTGTGTGTGTGTGTCCCCCAGGGCCACACGGGCGCTGGAGTCGCACTCACAGGGAATTAGCTCACCCCCTGCTATGCCATCTCAGCCTTGAGCATCTGCTGACCCCCCTCCTTCCAGGCAGGGGGTACCCTCTCAGGACACAGCACTTAGCCCAGAGGGTTTCCAGTTCACAGTCCTTTATTTGGACACCATCAGTCCAGCATACCTGGGGCTGCCGGCTCGTCCGCCTCCACCCTACAGGCCCAGGTCCATCTCTCCAGACTCAGGAGACATCACAACCACAACCCTCCAAAGTCCATCCAGCCAGTCCTTAAAACCCCAGGCTCTGGTCAAGCTTTCCCCAGCCAAGAGGCTCCCTCCTGGGACAGCCTCTGTACCTTGTCTGGGTCCCGCTGGTTCTCCAGGCATCAGCACCCTGGAGAGCATAGAGCAGCATAGCTTCTCTGAAAGATGTTGCTCCTTCACCTCCCTGGCAGAGACTGTCCTTCCTCTCTGCCTAGTCTCTCCTTATATACAGCAGAGTGGGTGTGGCCAGGCTTCTATTCTTCCAGCCTTAAAGGGCTAGTAACCTGCCCACTCTGTCACAGGGATTTCTCAGCCTGTGCTCCCTACAAGCTGATCCCCAGCTTTGGGGCTGGGGCTGCCACACCCCTGGGTGCACTCAGCCCTCTGACTGGCACGCACAGCCCCCTTCTTAAAGGGGTAGCAGCCCCCCCACTACTGTCTGACCCATGGATCCAGTTTCTGCCCTCAAGCACTGAAAGAGTAAGCTCAGGAGGAAAGAGCAGAGAAGAGGGCATTGCACTCAAGTTGAGGGCATGGATCCATGGCATAGAGGGCTCAATAATGACCAAAGCAAATGGGGCTTTGTTTGTTTTAGTAATTTAAAAAGTGAAGATGAACTGTGCACCCCTATTGAGGGTGGTGGGGGCCAGGCAGGCTGTTTACTAGAGAAGGCGGGGGGGGGGGGGGGGGGGGGG
>QEPC01011901.1:21533858-21564631 GCA_003113815.1 Sphenodon punctatus | reverse complement strand
GAAGACTTGGGATTGGGGAATGTCCAGGGCTTTATTTGTGCCAGGGCTCAGACCCGACACCTCTTCTAGACCCTGTTATTGCCGTTGCTCTGAATATTTATTTATTATTAATTATTATTATTATTATTATTATTATTAATTTTACCTGTGGGACCAAAGGAGCTGCTCTGGGGCACGGAGGGCGAGGCGGTCCCTGAGGTACGAGGGGCCCAGACCGTGAAGGGCCTTCTAAATCAATACCAAAACACTGAACCTCGCTCAGCTCGCTATTGACAGCCAGTGCAGAGCTGGGAGCACAGGTGTTACGTGTTCCCGATGACCCGTCCCCGAAAGGAGCCGGGATGCTGCATTCTGCACTAGCTGCAGCCTCCAAACCAGGAAAAAGAGCAGCCCCACGTAGAGTGCGTTGCAGTAGTCCAGCCTCGAGGTGACGAAGACATGGACGAGGGAGGCCAGGTCCAGACCGGAGACGTACGGATGCAGCCTCCGCACCAGATACAACTGGTGGAAGGAGGCCTTCACCACTACCTCCACCTGTCACTTCAGGCGGAGATCTGCGTTCAATACCACCCCCAAGCTCCGAACCTGCTGGGCTATAGGAGGGGACTGACACCTCCCTCGCTCTCCCCACCAACATCACCTCCATCTTATCAGGGTTGAGCTTCAGTCTGCTCTGCCACATCCATTCTGCCATGGCCTCCAAACACTGGGATAGAACCGAGACAGCAGGGTCTGGGTCAGTTGAAAAAGAGAAGTACAGCTGCCCCCTCCTGCGTATGCATCTTGGGGTGGCTAACAACATCATAAAAACCACATTCAATACCAAAATATAAAACGTTAAAATAACCCAGGCAGGAAAAACCCCAACCCTAATCCATCCGCCCTCCCCACCCACCCAAACACCTACCCACCACCCGTCTCCATTATCAAAGGCCCAGCAGAAGAACCAGGTCTTACACTGTCTACCGGAAGAGGGATGGTCTAAGGCCAGGTGGACCTTCAACAGGAGGGAGTTCCACAGCTGCAGTCCGGCCACTGAGAATGCCCTCCTCATAGTCGACACCCGGGATACCCAGGGGACCCCAAGGAGGGTGCCTCTGGCTGACTGCAGAGGCCAATTCAAGGTGAGGGAGTCCTGCAGATAGGTGGGGCCCAGGCCGTTCAGGGCTTTAAAGGTCAGAACCAACACCTTTAATTGGGCCCAGAAGACTATCGGCAGCCAGCGCAGAGGATGGAGCACCAGAGTAATGTGCTCGCGACCACTCGTCCCCCTAAGGGAGACCAGCTGAAGTCTCTGGACCGTCACCAGGGGTAGCCCCACATAGAGTGGGTTAACAGAAGTCTAGTCTCGAGGTAACAAAAGCATGGATAGTCATGGCAAGGTCCATGTCCGCGACATACTGCTTAAGTCATTGCACCAGATGTAATTGGCGAAATGGGCCCTTCGCCACAGTCGCCACCTGGACATGCAGGCGGAGCCACGGGTCTAGGAGCACACCTAGACTATGGACCTAAGATACCATGGGAGAAGGGAGACAAGAGAGGAGGAGAACTGGTCTTGGGAGAAATAAGGATACATCCAGGGCCGACCTTACTGGAGCTAAAAGAGGGTACACGCAAAAACGGTTACCTGTCGAATTTTCAGTACCCGAATCAGATATCATGAAGTACTCGATTGCGACCTGATCAGATACCCAATGTCTCAAAATGTTGGCTTGCAGTTCTGGAATGTCGACTTCCAATACTGATTTTTTGTCACTTTTATTTATGATATTTATTTTTTATTTTATAGATTGATATGCCAGCCCATCTGCCTCAGGCAGCTCGGGGCAGCACACAACATATAAAAATGCAATAAAAATATAAACAACAATAATATACATGTATAAATAATCAACTTAAAATATTAAAAATTCAAATACAAATGGTGTGAATCAACAAAACCCCTCCCAACCCACCCTTAACCCTCCCCTCCACCAAACGCCTGGCGGAAGAGCCAGGTCTTACACTGACGACAGAATGTAAGAAGGCTTGGGCTGAGGTGAACATCCAATGGAAGAGAGTTCCACAACACCGAAGCAGCCGCTAAGAACGACCGCCTGGCGGTCCCCACCCACCTATAGCGGGAAACCTCCAGGAGGGCAGCCCCCAATGACTGCAAGAGCTGCCCAGGGGCCCAGGAACTGAGGTGATCCCTCAGGTAAGTAGGGCTCAGACCTTTTAGGCCTTTATAGGTGAGCACCAGTACTTTGAATTGGGCCTGGAAGGCAGCCACTGCAGTGCCCGGAGCACTCCCTGTGACCCATCCTGCTTCGGTCCTGTGGAACTCTCTTCCTCTGGAGGTTCACCTCAGCCGGAGCCTTCTTATATTCTGTTGTCAGTGTAAGCAGATGGGTCGCAGCATTCTGCACTAGCTGTAGCTTCTGAACCATCACCATGGGCAGCCCCATGTAGAGTTCATTACAATAATCTAGCCTCGAAGTGACAAATGCATGGATGACAGTGGCCAGGTCGGAGTCCAAGATGTAGGGGCGGAGCCACCTCACCAAATGTAACTGGCGGAACACACTCCTGGCCAGAGCCGATGCCTGGAGATCCAGGCACAGTTGTAGATCCAGGAGCATCCCCAGGCTCCTAACCTTGATTGACAACACGGGGCAAACCCAGTCAATAACAGGTAACAACCCCTCATCCAGAACCCCAGACCTGCCAATGAGCATCACCTCCATCTTTTTGGGATTCAGTTTCAATCAGCTTGACTCATCTAGTCCACCCGGGAAAGCACCAAGACTGCAGGACCTGGGTCGGATAAAGGACAGGTATAGCTGCATGTCATCAGCATACTGATGACAGCAGACTCTCCATCTCCGCACAAACTCCCCCAATACCTGCATATACACAATGAACAAGAGGAGGGAGGAGATGGAACCCTGTGGGACCCACACAAGAGAGCCTTGGGAGAAGATGTACCTGCAGGTACATCTTGGGAGAAGATGTACCTCCCAGAACCACCCGGTGAGATCTATCCACTAGGAACCATCGTAAAACCATTTCATCCAACCCAGCCAGGTCCCGCAGGCGAGTCACCAACACCTCACAGTTCACTGTGTCAAATGCAGCTGACAGATCAAGCAGAACCAGAAGGGTCAAGCCACCCTTATCCTGCTCTACTATACTGACTCCCGACATCGATTTATTAGGTTTCCGTCAAGTTCCGACAATTTTTTTATCAACTTCTGGTCCTGGAAAAACACTTCTGGTTCCAGTTTTTTACTTCTTTCCCCCCACTCCCCAATTTTTCTTCTTAAAACATTTGTGTATAGGTTTTCTGTCCCAGAAAATCAGCATTCCAGTCCCAGAAAGTCAACTTCCAGTCCCTGGAAACTACTTGCGGTAACTTATTATTATATTTTTAAAAATTCATGCTGATTTTTCAGTTTTCCAACTTGATATACTGATTGGCATACCAATATAAATATTGGGAATCGATAAATTGAAAAATAGGCACTGGGAGTACATGATTTTTCAGGTTTCTGGGTACTCAATGATTAATACTGGATACCCGATTTAGTACCCATTTCAGGTCGAGGGCAACCTGGAGCCCCACTCTTTTCTCTCCTTCTAGGGGCCCCATAGTGGGCCCCCATTTTTTCCAGGGCAGGGTGGGGGGGGTCCCTACTCCCTCCCATGACCACCTAGACCATGGAGGGTGCTCCAGAGGGGGTGGGGCCACAGGGAAAGGGGAAGAACCACAAAGGCTCCACATTTTATCTTCACCCTGGACTCCACAAGTTCTAGGGTTGGCCCTCAATACGTTCATGAGGTTGAGAGGTTTCAGGTGCGTGACATGTGCTTAGTAGTGAGATCCAGGACCTGACCCAAGTGAAGTCTAACATGGAATGGAACAATTTACCTTTTGGAATGCAGAAAGAGGGTGATTGTTGTGTTCCCAAATGTAAGCCATGGAGACCAAGTGGTTTGGATGATCTGTTTCGTTGGCCCATTTTTATTATCATTTAAAAAAAATTATTTGATTTTGATTTATTTTTGTGACAATATGCAAGCTTTTGGGCCAAAGGAGGCTGTTCCTTGGGCATGTAAGAAGTCAGAAAAGTAGGCCAAAAAAAGGGGTTGCGGAAGGTGCGGTTTGAAAGCTTGCATAGAAGTTGTCCCAATAAAAGAGATTATCTGGACTGCTGTGTCTCTGCCACTGAGAATGTGCATGAAACGTATGAAGCTTTGCTTGCAAACTTGCGGCGTACGACGGCCTGTACTGCTAAGTATCGCATGCTTGGGCTCGCTCCCATCGATCCAATCTTCTGCATGCATGCTTGATGAGATCTTAAGAGAGGCAAAGGCCGCTCCACCAGCATCTGTTTACCCTCTCAGGAAATCAAGTGAAATGGTGAAGATTTTCAGTCTGGGAAACAAGTGTTGCTGACCCAGTGATGTGAAATAACCCTGCCCCCAACCACACAAAAAAAACACCCTCCCCAATTTCTCTCGAAAGCGGTTGTATGGTGGTTGTGTGTTGTTGTTGGGTTTGGTGTTTTTTTGCTTTGTTGTTGTTGGTTGTTATTATTTTTAAAGCAATGCTTTTTACTTGGAGGCTTTGGGTGAGGAGTCTGATCAACACTCCTGGAGTTTAATATTAAAAACCTAATTCATGAAAACAAGCTGTCCAGTGCCTGACAGGTGACTGGTTTTGCTTGTATCAGGCGCCGACTGAAGTGGAGAAAGTCTAAAACGGGAGGCGATTTTTTTGAAAATACCTTACCACCCGGTCCCCTTTACCATCTGTCTGTTACCCCCCAAAAACACCCACCGCCCCTCTTCCTTCCCACAGGCCCTCATTGTCTGCAGTTCCTGTTTCTCAAGGGCGGAGCTGTGGGGGGCAGCTTTGGGGGGCCCCCACAATAGGCACCTGCGGCCCACACAATAGGCTGTGGGTGCTCGGGGGAGAGACAGATTGATGTATTGTGCGCGGGGGAGGGGGGCTGTCATTTGAATCCATGTGAACCCAGGCTTTAGGGGCAAGGAAGATTGACAGCTTTTGTAGGTTGCATTTCTTTTTCAAAGCTCTGCTTTAATAGACAGTAAGTTAGGGGGCCCAGCCTTTCACTCCCATAATTCTAACAGGGCAATCAGGAGGACTGGGTATTTCTCTCTGTCTCTTTTCTCTCTCTCTCCCCCTCCTCCCCCCTCCTGGCCCTTGTTATGCATTAAATGATTTCAGTGGAGGAATGTGCAGCATTAATTAGAATTGGTTAGCAGATACCAAAGGGGGAAAAGTTTCTTCACAACAACTATAGGAGGTGTCATGGCTACAAAAGCTTTTTTGTTTTCGCTCCCCCATTACATTATCAGTGCAATATGTAAGGTAGTGATTCTTTTCATTTAAATTAAGTGGAAAGCTACTAAATCTTGTTTTATTCTCCCAAAAAAGAATACGGTCCTTAACACTTATCTCTTTAACTTCTTTTCTTTCCTAAGGTTACTGTTTACATTTGCCTTCAATCCCGGCCCTCCTTGCGAGGATACGGAGGCAAGGTTTTTGCGTATCATCTCCCACTTACAATTATAGGCGAGTGCAGCTAACGTACGAGGGCTGTCTCCCGATTAAAACAGGGGACGTTAAAGATTTAAAACGAAAGGCTGCTGCTTTCAGACGGTTCATTCACATGCATGTGGGTAGCTGGGCTTTACGATGGAAGCTGCAATTCAGCTGTTTTTATAGCTCCTTTAGGAGTGTTTTGAAGTTTACTAGAAAGAAAGAAAAAAAAAAAAGAAAGAAAGAAAGGCTTGTAGTAATTTAAAGCATATAAAATAAGAGAGTTTAAAGGGAACTGCTATATATATTTTTGAGGGGAGGCGGTTGTTTCTAAACTGTTGCCACTCTCACACATAATACATTTTTTAAAAATTATTTTACAAAATAAACACAGGTTTAACTTATTTGTCTTTGCAGAAAAAGTCAGAATAGTATAGGTGTGAAAATTAAAATAAGGAATGGCACGAAACAGCCACAAAGCTCTGCATGCTATATCAGACTGTAACAGTGCACTTGTCTTGTGTCTTGCTGCATTTGGAAATTCCCAATTTTAAAAATCCATAAAGAATTATTTTTTACAAATCTGCAAACGGACTTGTTCCTAAGGCCCAGTTATTAGTTTTGCCCTGGCTGTGCTTTCCTTTAACACCAATTATATTCTTATAAAACAACTCCAGTGATCTTTTAAAAGCAAACTCGTCAAATACTGCCACATAAATGGGTCCAATCCTGATCCAGCTTGCAATGGTGTAAACAAGGAAGAATTCCATGGATGTCAATGGGACCGATCCCATACCCCGCTTGCACCGTAAGCAACTTGCACACATGTCGGTAGCAGGGACATTGTGCTGCGCGGGACCGGTGCAGATCCTGCGTAGAGGGAGTTTGCGATTTCGGCCACTGAGCCAGATCCTCAACTTATGCAAAGTAGCGTAGTCTTCTGCGAAGCTACACTGGTTTACACCAGTTGATGTTTTGGTCCAGCGGGAGTTAAAGTGATAAGAGCCAACCTCGTCCACTCGGATTTATCGAGTACAGTTTCCTGAATGGAAATCAACCAAAGGAAAGCTGAGGTAAATATTTCCCTCCCAACAGTTGTGTTTTCTAGCCTCGTGTAAAGTAGGAAATGAAGCTGTTTATCTACTGTCTTCAAGTTCAACTTTACCAACATTGATCCTTAAGAACACAAGAATATCAGACTAAGGGCCCATCTGGCTCAGGATCTTGTCTTCAAAAGTGGCTACTACTGGCTGCTTCAAGAAAAGCGTCTAAGAAAAGAGGGCCCAGAGGATATGAGGATATGTTCCCATCATCCAGCTCCAGTTTCCAACAGCCAGAGGTTTAGGAACACCCTCATTACTGAGACGATACCCCTCAGAACATCTTGGCTAATAGCCATCAATGGACTAGAGCTGTAACTGGGTATCCAGAAAGTCAGGCACCATGTTGCATCTGGGCTGCCTGATTTGCTCTGATTGGATTTGGGCACCACTTGGTACCCGAATGTGACCTGACTTCCCAGGCTGACTCACCTAACCGCTGATCTACTGCTCCTCTATTCCAGTCACCACTAGCTGCTTGCTGTTGCTTCCTGGTCCGCACACTGCTCAGCCAGTTTGGCTTTTTCTGAGCAAGGGAGGCCTCTTCCTACCTGCACGCGCCCTCCTAACGGGTTTCTTGTTCCCAGGGAGGCCCGTATCAGTGGTGTGCCTGAGTCCTGCATGCACCCCCATTTGGGGGTCCCCCTGGGAATGGGGGATCGAGTGGGGTGTGTGCATAAAGCTTGGAAGAGACCTCCTCGCTCCCCCACCCCCTGCTCAGAAAAAGGGAGGCGCAGGGAGCAGCAACCAGGACAGGAGCAACAGCCTGGTGGTTTGCAGCCATGGGAGCCGCGGGTGCCAGGATTGAGATCCCAAGTCGCCTCAGTAATACCTGCATTTTACCTGCAATGGGGGGCTGGGTACTCCGTTGAGTGCCCACTTGGGGGTGCCGGAAAACACAAGTATTGCCCCTGGGTAACAAATGTGCTACCTGCTGCAGCTCTTGCGAGCAAACCACTATTGAACCCTGCCCAAAACGAAAATGGCAAAGTGGATAATATAGGCACGACCGACTACCGATTTCCATTCCATCGGATATTCATTTGGGCTATTTCGGACTGACATATTTATTTGGAGGGTGGGCTTCAGTCATTTGTGTTTTTTTTGTAGTCATTTTGATATTTTCAGGTTTATGTTTTTTAGTCATTTTGATATTTCGATATTGGCAATATTAGCATTATTACGAACACACAGTTGAAGAAAATGATTTAACTGAAATACCAAAAATGACAGAGAAACCCAAATGGCTACAACAGAATACTCGCCCCCCCCCCCCTGGATATGTGAATACCGACTTCGTTACGGATACTATTTTGGTATTTGGGGTATTAATCAAAAATGTGAACAAATCTAGTCCCAAATAACAAATCTAGTCCCTGTTTCTGCGCTAATTCGACCCTTTTTTGCTTCGACATGTTCCACACACGCTACTTAAAGAAAGTGTAGGCTTGTTGTAAAATAGAGAAAGAGGCAAAAATCAGAGTGTGGCCCCTCTCCCCTTTCTAAAAAATTCAGGGCTAGATTCAACATCTCCTCATTGAAGCCACGGAAATAACACAACAGTGCCCATCTGCTCTAAGTACTAATTAACTAATTAATCAGGTGCTGAAACCAGCTGAATGGAGGATCTCAACCAGACAAGCCAAGCCGTAGGAGAGCACTTTGCTGTCTCAAAGACAGTGCAGTCTTTCTTTGTGTTTTTTTTAATCTATTCACTTTTTTTTTGTGTGTGGTTGAGTTTTTTTTTTTTTTTTAAAGAATGGCTGGTGTCCCACACTCTGCCGGAGCGTTTAGAATTGGAGAAAATAAAATAAATGTATGTCCTGTTTACAACAGCAGCGTCTGGAGCCCAAAGCAGAACAGAGCAGTTTTGCAGATGGAACCTGGCCAGGCACCGTGACCTCACCAAGTTTTCCTCATCCCTAAGAATATCTTGCACCGCTCGACCAAGAGGAGCCCATCTCCTCGCTCTCTGGCCAACGTCAGGAGCTCCTCGGAGAATGGTGCATCCCTCATGCATGTAAATGAGAGGGGTCCAATTACACACAGGGGAGAAAAGGTTTAATGAATCGTGAAAAAGCAAGGATAATACAGAATAAGTATAATTCCCCCTATCCCTCCCCTCTGCCCATTTAGAAACATGCATTTCTCTTTGGCAGCGCCACAGGCAAGTACACAGAAAGGAACTCAAATGCAAAAAAATTCATAATGTAATTTAAGGCCTTGGGTGCGGTGATTTGATTACTGTTTGCACTCCGAATTGTACTTGGGAGGAAACGCTAAACATAGCACTTCGGTTGCTGGTTTGAGCATTTAAGCAAATGCATGACATCACTGTAGTCACTTCTTGAAGCTTGGTTCTCCTGCCTGGATGTGTACAAGTGCAGGAGGGGCAGGGGGAGACAGAGTATGGCCTTATTAATACTACTACTACTACTACTACTACTACTAATAATAATAATAATAATAAATTATAAATTAATTAATAAATCCTCCCCCAAACAACCAAAAAATAAGGGGAGGAAGGCTGGAGGAAAGGGGGTCACAAAGGAGTGGGTGATGGACTAAACAGCAGAATGTGAATCCAGGCTAACACTTCTAAAGGGCATGAAGGCAGATCCATAGCTTAAACAGCCAAAATTTGCATGGTTGTTTTCTTCACACTGTACTCTGAAATAAGTTGCTAGTCACCGGCTACTCAAGGCGAATTAGTGGTGACCTAAGATAGGATAGCGTAGTTTCTGTCTGAAGGAATCCTAATCAAACATAAGAACTGACCATCTTGTGTGTCCAATCAATGATCTGACTAACCCAGTATCTTGCCTCCAACAGTGGCCAGTACTGGATGCTTCGGGGAAACAAGAACCACTGTTGACAACGAACCTTGTGTTAATACATTTGTTCTAGTTATCCGTAATGAACTAGATTGTAGATTGTAAGCCCCTTGGGGTAAGGACCTCACTCTAATCATGACTGTTAGGCCTTAGGCACATTGTTGGTAGGTACTCTTGGAATTGAATAAAATGAATCATTTCTATCTAAGAGGAAATCGGCCTTTTATCATCTGTTGCCAAATAAATAAATTAAAATAAAATAAAAGGCTCAGTTCCGCAGAAGCTCTTACAAAGGAAGTTATATGCATGTACGAAAGCTTGCTGACATGAGAGAAAAAGACGGAATGGACATGTTGAAAGACGTGAACGTTAAAATAAATCCTGAAGCAAGGAAAGCTGCCACCATTGGAGGCAGGAGGGTGGATTAGATGGAGCATTGATCTGACCCAGTATGGCACTTCTTACGTTCTTGGTCATGGAGCCCATTGGGTGGGTTTGGTTAAGGCAAACCAGTTTCTATGGCATTTGGGTTGACGTCTTGTACCCAATGGATCAGTTGGCCATTCAATGCTGTAGGGGCTGGAAGGAACTGTCCAGTGTGGGACTTGAACCCACAGCCTTAAGGATGTGGTTGAGGGTCTAAACCAGGTGGAAATGTTGCCAACTTCTTCCATGATAATGAGGCCTGATTTTCAGACCTGCTATGCTATCAGAGCTCCACATGGACTAGTCAGCACCATTAAAACATGCCCATGTCTTTCTCGTGGTTTACTAACTTGGTACAGCTAAAACCACCAGTGACCAGACAGAAGTTTGTGACTTTTGCGAAGATGCCATGTAGTAAGGTTTAAAATTAGTGGTAGCGTACTGCCCACGGGTTGAATGTGATATAGAAATAAGGATCTCATGTGCCCAATCTGTAACGTCAGTTGGCTTTCATTTTCTCCTACTTATTGGTGAGCTGGTCTTTTTAAAAGAGAGAGGAACATCGTCTCTGAGTCCAGAGGGCTGGTACTAGAGAGAACTGCTCTGACATTCAGAAGGAAGATGGAGTTGATGAGGAAACAGAAGTGCCAACCTGGCAACCTCATCCCTTCTCCTCCCCTTTGAAATCCTCTCTCTGGAGTCCATGATCCAAAAGAACAGAAGAGAGTGGAAGCTTGGGCTGTTTTTAAACAGGCACGGGTGGGAGGGGCAGGCCCAAGTGTGCCATGGGGAGAGCCCACAAATGTCCGGTGAATGGGGGAGGAATCAAAGGCCCTTTTTACATGGGCCACGGTGGGGTGGGGGAGGGATGGTCGGTGTTTGCACCAGTCTGTGTGGTGGGTGGGTGGGACGATGTAGACGGGCAAACACCAGTGCACACCAACCTCCACCCATCACACATTCACAGAGCAATTGCCATTTCCGCCGGTTGCTCTGTTTGTGTGCGATGGGTGGAGGTGGGTGTGCATGTGTGTTTGTGGGAGCGTGCACGCATGCACCCTGACCTCCCACTCACCCGCTGAAGATTTTACATGAAACTCCCCCATGTATGAACACTCAGTTTTCTGGGTGTTCATGCGTGGATGCTGCCCGTGTAAAAAGGGTCAAACAGGTCAGGGTGGGTGTGCGATGGGTGGGTACCCCTACCCCCACACTGGCCCTGCACAGAGTATTCCTGCCCCCTCACTGAGCATCCCGGATTTTTCCCCACTGCTCCATGCGTGGACATGAGTGGGTGGTGAATGGATGCTCAGGATCCACAAGGTTGAGAAGCTCCGGATTGTCTCTGTTCCAAAGGCCCCTAAAGTTACTTCTAGACTTACAGCAAGGTTTGAAGAAACATCTAGTGATGATCTCAAGGAGAGTCCTGGTCCCTGTTAACCTTCATCGTAGCTGCATTTACAGGATGGTAAATGATGTGGTTCTGAATCCCTAACTGACAGAAAAACATGGAGGCTAAAAAAGGAGAAATATATTTTCAATAAAAAGCCATTGAATGTGATAGAGTTTAGCTATAGATCATTTCCTGATTTGCAGAGTTCTAAAATGCACAGACACTATTTTACAAATCCTGGAAAGTAGCTGCCTTCCCCGTGTGCCTTGGCAACTCTAATCTGCCACCTTGAAAAAACAAAACAAAAACAAATTTGCAAACCTATTGTCTGAAGGAAGTGAAAGTGTCTAAAGACCTGTCCAATCTCAAACCATCTATGCAACCTGCTCAATCACATCCCCTCCTTGTATTTAAATAGCTGATAGGCTAATGCTTGAGCTCAAATTGTATCAATAACTCAAGCATCCACTCTTTGGCCTGATTTTTTAATTTTAATTTTTACCTTAAGCTTATGGGCTGTGGGCCCCTGGGACCACTGGGACCTGATCAAAGGTTCTCATCCCCTCCCACCCTCAAACCCCATTACATTTGGGTCTTTCCTGCAACCAGACATCCATAGCTAGTAGTGTTGGGGGGAGAAGAGACCACAGGGGATGTGAAGAAAATGCTGCCTTCTAGGTGCTTTAGAGAGCTGGATTCCTTTACATCTAATACATGGTTCATTCTTGAGAAGAGAGAAGACAGCCCTGTCAGGGGCTACAGGCCAGGGGCCAGGATTTGGGAAGGGGGGGGCAAGGGAGGGCAGTAGGGCCAACCTCGTTAGGACACCAAAATGTCCTTCTTTATCTCTGCTGGAGCTGACTGTGCTGTGCCTTCCCCAGTGAGCCAGGAGCAGCCAGCAGCTATCACTCTGCCCCCAATTCCTTGCCTTCCACCCATCGCCCCCCATGCCTCACCCCCCTCCAGCCCAGCACCCCCATGGTGCTTTCCTTTCTCCTTTGTAGTCCAAAGCCTGCCATGCCTCATTGCCCACCACTCTGGGTCCACCCCAGCCACCCCACTCTGACATGCCCCCGCCATGTCTTGCCTTCCTCTGGGTTGGTATGGGCCTGAGGCCCAGTAACTTGACTTGCACCATGACCGTATGTAGCAGGGAGCAGTCCCATGGGGTTGCTACCCCTTTAAGAAGGGGGCTGTGGGAGTCAGTCAGAGGGCTGGGCTCACCCGGGGGTATGGAAGAACCAGCCCCAAAGCTGGGGATCAGTCTCTAGGGAACACAGGCTGAGAAACCCCTGTGACAGAGTGGGCAGGTTACTGGCCCTTTAAGGCTGGAAGAGTAGAAGCCTTGCCACACCCACTCTGCTGTATATAAGGAGAGACTAGGCAGAGAGGAAGGAGTCTCTGCCAGGGAGTGGAAGGAGCAACATCTCCCTGAGAAAGCCTTACTGCTCTACATTCTCCAGGGTGCTGATGAAGGGAGAACCAGCAGGACCCAGGCAAGGGAGAAAGGCTGTGCCCAGGAACAGAACCTCTTGGCTGGGGAGGGCTTTGCCGGAGCCTCGGGGTTTAAGGCCTGGCTGAATGGACTTTGGGGGGTTGTGGTTGTGTTGCTCCTGAGTCTGTAGAGGTGGAACTGGACCTGCAGGGTGGAGGCGACTGAGCCGGCAGCCCCAGGTACAGGGGACACGGGTTGTGTCCAATGAAGGACTGTGGACTAATACCCTCTGAAGTGTATGGTGTGTCCTGAGAGAGTACCCCTGCCTGGAAGGAGGGGGTTCATCCAAGGCTCAAGGCTGATACGGCATAGCAGGGGATGAGCAAATTCTCTGTGAGTGAGACCCCAGCACCCTGTGTGGCCCTGGGGGAACCCCCCCCCCCACTACACCTTATTAAACCAAGCTATGCCACTGAGGCATGTAGGGAGGGACCTACATAGGCCAACTGAGTCTTACGGTGTCAAGACTTGGGCTTGACGCAGCAGTCGTGGGGTTCAAGGTGATGGCTAGCTCAGCAACACCATCAGCATCCCTTTGCTAGGCCCCGTTTCCAGCCTTCCCTCCACAACACTTCCTGGTTGGTTGCTAGCCCAGATAGGTGCTGCCCAGCAGCAAGAGGAAGTTGAGTGGCTCAATGTGCACACACCGAGTTCCTGTTTGGCTCAGCCTGCCCTGCCCAAATCTTTCCCGGTTGTCTGATCCCTTCCTGAGCTGAGCTCTGTGCCTCCTCTCTTTGTTCTGCCCTCCCTGTTCCTAAACCTGGCCTGCTCTGAATATTGCACATGCCTGAGCCTTTCGGACTGATTTGTTCCAAACCTGACCCCACTTTCACCTGGACCAGACTTGTCTGAGGATCCCCCTTCTGCAGTCCACCTACATGCTGGACAGACAGCGGGTCCTCACAATCATTTTTCCAGCCTAGGCTAAGGCCTATGTTCCTTTAAGATTAAGTTGTGCGTGTGTATTGTGCCTGTGGGGATGGCATAGGGTGGCCATACCTCCCCTTTAAAAGAGGACACATGAAAAAACTATGATGCAGGGCTGCACTAGAACCAATGAAGCCCTGCAACATGTATTTTTTATAAATGTCCTCTTTTAAAGGGGCGGTATGGCCACCCTAGAATGGCAGTGAATCTGTTTTTCCATCCCGACCTCTGACTGCCCCTACAGTAGCCTTTGCCATCTCTCCCAAGGGAAACCATATTAAACTAAACTCATGAGGTGTTTAATTCAAAATGGAGGACCATGAGGTAATTAAGAAAATCATGCTCCATGCCACGTGGGGACTTCCTGACAAACACAACCTTGGTGGCCGTGACCCTGGCCAAAGGAGGGAAGCTCTGATGTCACCTCATCCCCCGAGTCCCAGTTTCACGGCTCGTATCTCTGAATGGGATTGTCTGGAAGAGATTGTTCCTTGTGAAAAGTTTGCATGATGGGAGTCCGAGGGGGCTTGTTTCCCTTGGAGCCCAGCAGGATGGAGCGGTTTGGAATGAAGCATTCAGCTCGTCCTGTTTGGTTGAAAGCTGTCGCCGGGAACAAGCACTTAGCAAACAGCAGGAACAGGGATTTGAACCTGAAAACTTGCCGGGCCTTGACAACATTGTAATCGTGGGCCTGTCGGCTCAGAGCCCGTAGAACACTACACAGGGGCAGGAGAAGGAAAGCAGAGGAATAGATGTTGGTGTTTTCGACTGTATAAAGCATGACTGCTTGAAATTATTCTCCTCTTGCCACTGGATGACAGTAGTGTGAGGAGAAGGCTATGGGGTACTAGGCGTTAGGGATGTGCGAACGCAGTTCAGGAGTTCGGAGTTTGAACCAAACTCGACTAGTTTGGTCGACTGAACCGAACTTCCGAACCGAACTAGAATTAGACCAAACTGTTCAGTCAAATTCGAACCAGTTAGGAAGGCCAAAAACAGCTTTAAACACCGGTTTTGAATGTACAAACTCAGTTCGGAAGTTTGGAATTTGACCGAACTCGACTAGTTCGGTTGACCGAACCAAACTCGATTTTTGAACCGAACCTAATTTCCGAACTCGGTTCTTTTCGCACATCCCTACTAGGCATATATCAAGTTATCACTGAGGTTAATGGATGGATTGACTGATTCATTAGCCTGATTTTTATTTGCTTTCCTTTTGTCATGGTTTAGTTTGTAATGGTCTCATTCTTATTATTGTGTGCACACCAGAGCATACCTGGCCGGGGGAAGCCCTCCCCTCTCCCGGGTTGGACAGACGTCCCAGAAAGATGCCTATTACACCCACTGTCTTTGCGTGGCAGTGGAAACAAGAAAATAACAACATCCTTTACTCCCTGCAGATTAATCCGAATCTGACCTTCCCACCCCTATTTTTTGCAGAGGCTGAGAATTTTTATGTTTTCATTTTTTTATTTTTAAATGTACAGAGTCCCAGTTTTAGCTCAAGCTGTAGAAATGCTTGTCTTTAGCTCTGGAAGTATCTAGTTCAATCCTGGGAGTGGTTCCAATGTCAGAGTCAGGGGAGGTCTCTGGAACTTGGGATAACATTAGGAGGCAGCTGTGGGAGTCAGGAATGGGGCCAAGGGTAGTGTCAGGATTGGGGCTTTGGAACTCTTCTCCTCCGGTGGTTACACCAGCATTTCCTAGAGGTGACCTAAGACCTGCTTATCTGATCAGGCTTTTAGCAGGTGGGGATTGGGTTCAAGGGGCAGAGGGAGAAGTGGCTTTACTTGGGATCTTATATCATTTTATATTTTTACAGGGTTTTATATTTTTTGTATGATTTTATGCTGTTCGCCGCCCTCAGCCTTCAGAGAAGGATGGAATATAAATCAAAGTAAATTAAATAGAGCAGGAGTGAGTCCAGTGTGGGAGTCAAAACAAGGCCCAGGGTTTAGGGAAGGCTAGGGACAGAAAGAGGAAGTGAACAATGTCCTCTCCTCCCCCCACCCCTCCAACAGCTCAGACCCTGCACTTTCAACCCTTCCCCACTCCAGTCCCCCTGCCCCCCATTTGCTTTATGGGCTAGGTCCCCCACCCCCACTTCAGGGAGGCAATATACCTTAGGCAAGCCCTGAAGATAACTATCACCAGTGCATCAGGGGGCCAAGATCATGAGAATGAGTTAAACTTCATGAGTATTAAATTTTGGGTTCATTTTATTTTCCTTGTTCTTGTGGCAGGAGCACTCTGATGATGTCGTCGTCGTCATCCATCATCATCATCAATCATCATCATCGACTGCTCCCTGGGATTTAGTGGGCAGGTAGGGAGAGGGCAGCAGGGGCAGCAACTCTCTAATGTCCGACTTTCCAACTTCCCCTGGCCTTGCAATTTTCTCTTCGTCCAGGGGCTCCTCCCCCAGCTGGAGAGGGAAAGTGGGGGTCGGGCAGTAACGTGTGGCCACTCGACTGCGTTTCTGATGTTGCCCCTCCCCATGATGGACAGCCATGGCAACCTCTTAGGCGCCAGTAGGAGCTGGACCGGGAACACACGTTCCCGCCTGGCTCACCTGCTCTGCTCCGGCCAGACAGGAGCCAGGCATGGACTGTAGACCTGACTCATACCGGACCCACATTTCCTGCCCAGCTGGAGTAGGAACCGGACTTACATCTGACAGGCTGCCAACAGATGGCCAGGCCCACTATGCTGCTGTCCCAGCCAGGCCGAAACAGGCCTAACTGAGCCAGTGCCACATACGTTTACATCCTATAAATTAGGGCCGGCCGTAGAATTTTTGGAGCCCAGGCGGGAGATAAAATTTGTGGCCTAGAGTAGCCCCACCCCCTGAGGATCCTGTCCGGGGGACCCTAAAAGCCAGGTTGACCTGCGATAAGGCTGGCCCTGGCTATAATAAAAGATGAAACTCTGGGGTGGGATTTGTTACAACGATCAAGTCGCACTGGACACCGTTCCCATCAAGAACGAGATTTCCCTTCCATCTTAGTTTTGTCCTTGGAGCAAGCAGAGCATCTGTCAAGTTCTATATGCTACTAAAACACCGGCAAGTAAAACTTTGATTGGCCAAGTTAATTAAACCTTTCGCCAACTCAGATGCAATGTTTGGACAAATTCATCCCTGCAGGGGGGCTGGAGGGGGGAAGCGAGCCCCTCCGACCCAACGGGCTTACACCCAGGATTAATTTAGTCTGTGGTCTTTGTCAGTAAAAGTTCCCGGTGAAAAAGGACCCTGTATAGAGCCAGAACCAGAGGTAATTGCTGGTTAATCATCAGCCAATTAACTGACCCAACAAGTAGCCGAAAAGGAGGGGGGAAAGGAAATCAGTTAAGGTATGGTAGAGCGCAATTGTTTAGGAGTTAACGTTAAGAATTCTTTGAAAAGGATTACGTCCTATCCTACCTTGACTGATTTCCCTTTCTCCTTCCTTTCTCTTCTCTTTCCAATTTGTAATTGTTGGTTCCCCTAATTGGCTGATTAACTAGTTATTACAGGCAGACCTGGGGGTATGTAAGGTCCTTTTGACAGTGAAGCTTTCCTTCCCCAACTGAAACAAGCTGGAAAACAGCAGCGTGTTGATACGGACTGTTTGTTTCCTGCATTTGAATCCGATCTGCTGGAATCCAAGCCGCATTTCAATTTTTACAGGGGTCCATTTCAATACAGCTGCTGCTTTAATTATTTTACAGCAACAGCCAGGGAAACCCCAGCATTTCTCTCTTATTACTAATCCTGAAATTTACTGAAACTATAGCGAGTGGAGCTTGAACATGACCAGAAATCCTCTTTAGGGTTAGCTAATAAGCAGCACTTTAAAAGAGTGCTTCTCCCACTTTTTGTCCATTTTGAGACTTGAAAATTATAATCCCATGAGCCCAGAGAACATGAACATAATATCCAATCCTATTTGGGATCCTGACCTTATTGGTAGCTGGCACGACCCCATTTGAGAGCATGATTCCCAGACTGGGAAGCTCTGCTGTAAGGGATTGTTTTTAATTTTTTGATGCCACTGGAGTCTATAAAACCTTAAGAATGTAAGAGTATACCAAGTGCCATATTCGGCCCATTGAGCCCAGTATCCTGTCTCTGACAGTGGCAGTTTCAGAGACATGTGCAACAGGTTGCAAGGAAGCGATCCATTTCCTGTTTTATTTTATTATTTATTTATTTAATATATTTATCCCACCCCTCCTGCAAGCAGCTCGGGGCAGCATCACCCCAAACCACAACAGACTAGAGGTCTTATCGCCTGACCATCTTGATGACTAAACGTTTATGGACCTATGTTCTAAGAATTTATCCAATACCTTTTAAACCCAACTGTGGTGTTGTCCTTGACAACTTCCTCTGGCAGTGAGTTCCACGGGTTAATAGTACTTGGCTGCTAGTAGCACACTATATTTCTGTGGACTTTAACATCAGCAGGGGTCACTCATTAGGATCATCTTGTTCAACCTTGACTATAGCATAGGCAGGGTCAGATCCGATGGGGGAGACCCATGGTAAGGTATATTAGTGTGGCCCTATTGAGGTCATATACACATCGTCCACACTGGTGCATGCTGTCAGATCCCAGCTATCTCATGCCAAAGTCCAGTGCCCAACATCTGCTTGCTGCCTCCGCTGTGCCTTCCACCCCACCTCTCATGGTTATGTGTGGAAGCTGTAAAGCCAAACCAAAAGTCAGATGTGGGGCAGAGAGTAAGGAGCGGGGCTGTTAAGAGTGCAGTGTTAAGACTGTTGTGCACTGCGTTCCTGTTGGGGGCATCTGTGATGTTGAGATGCATCTGTGCAGCAGCCGCAGTGCTAACTTTTGAGTGCTGGAATGGTGCCACCCAGGATGGGCAGATGTATCAGTGGGCACGTGTTGAGAAGCCGCACAATAATCATACCAAGGCAAATATGGTCCTGAGAGCAGGCCAACTCAATTTCCTCCATTTCTTACACTGAGACACTATAGTCCGAATCCTCCAACTCCTGAAGACAACGGCTTGTCTCCCATTAACTTTAGCAGTGCAGCTAACTTGTGGATCTTGTTGTTGTAGACTCTGGTCAAGGCCAGTAGCATAGCTGGATTTAAAAAAGGATTGGGTAAGTTCTTGGAGGATAGGTGCATTAATGGTTATTAGCCAAGTAGGTTGGGATAATATAACCTCTGACTGTCAGGAGCTTGGAGTGAATGGCTGAGAATGATTCACTCCATTATGTCTTGTTGAGTAATTCTCCAAAGCACCTGAGAATGGCCACCACAGGAGAGAGGATGCTGGGTTGGAAGGACCATTGGTTCGACCCAGTATGGTGCTGCTTATGTTTTTTTAGGGCCAAGGATGGATCCCTTAGTTTTGTTTGCCTCTTTTCAGGGGAGTCCTTCAGGGGATACCACAGGCCAGGTTAGCACCTGAAGGTACAATCTGCCCTCTGGTATCCCTGTGAGATATTTGTAGAGTGCAAGCCATGATGCAACAGAAGGCAATCTCGCTACTCTAAAAATAACTAGCTTAGCTAGATCAGTGGTGGGGATTGGGGAACTTTTTCCCTCTTGGAGGCCACTTTGAAAATTAGGACACGTTCCTAGGGCCGCATCGAAGTTGGGGATAGAAGTGCATAAGGGGTGTGGTCAAGAGAAGAAGGACTCCGATCATGGAGCGGTGCCACAGATCTGTCTCCTATCATTGCATGTTAACAGAAGTGACGGCACTGCCATCGTCCCACCCATGGGTGGGGAGGGCTACCCCTGGCCAGGTTAGCTCTGGCCGTGGGAACCCACATCACCCTGGCTAGACTTGACCAGGGAGGAGGGGCAGGGAGGGATGTGCGGTCACTGGGCCATGCCCCTGTGCTACCGCCATCGTCCCTCCACCACGATGGGCAGCCATGGTAACCCCCCAAGCCGGGCCAGGAGGGGCCCAGGAACAGACGTTCCTGCTTATTTCTGCCCTCTCTGACCCAGCTGGGAGGCTTCTGGGACCAGACTGTAGGTCCATTTCATTCCGTGCGTATATTTCCATCCCGGCCGCTACCCCTGGGCCCACATCTCGCAGGCCCAGAACAAACGCAATGCCGTGACGCTGGCCCAGCCGGACCCAAGCAGGCTAAAGCGTTATGTCAACCCCCAGTCTGTGAATGCCTTCATCTCTGCTCACCTAACTGGAGCTCAGGTTTTCAGCGCCTTGGGGGTAGGTCCTAGATTTAGGGGCCAGATCCAGGAACTGGAAAGGGGTCACATAAAAACTTGTTGTGGGGTGCATTTTTCTCCTAGGCCTGAGGTTCCCCACCCTTGAGCTAGATCATGCACTATATCTCCTGAACCATTATAAACTAGCACCTGCGTCCTCTACCCTCCTAATATTTTTTTTGTCAGATGGCACCGATTTTTCTGTTTCTCCATAAGTCTTTGGCTTAGCAGCTGCAGAGAAATCTCTCAGGGTCTCTGATGTGACAGAGTAGGTCAGATGATATCTTTGTCTCCAACTCTTACATTTGGGAGACAACACGGCAACTGCCCTCTCTAGATTCAGATGTGAGTGTGATAAACCAAGACTAGGGGTCTTCCTAGGTGGCCTCATCCAAAGAAGCAGCCTCCCCCCCCCCCAAACTCCATGCCGGTCCTGTCGCTGGAAAGAGAATTTGCAACTTTAGTGTGGCTAAAATGTGCTTGCAATGATTTATTTCCCCCTTGTTCTGATGAGAACGGGAACGAAAGGGTGAGCTCTCTTGTCCGTCTCGATTCCTTGTAAACCAAGCTCTGATTAGGAAGTGATATATTCATCTCTAGCTCTTGCATTAAAGTTTTTTCACATATTTTGACAAAATAAATACTGTTTACTTTCGACATTTTCTGCTCATTCTAAAGATTCCTGTGAATCCAAAGGATCTCATGGAATTTACGGGATTGTGGCTTTTCCATTGAAAGTATAAAGGCATGCTAAATTAAGTAGATTTGCCTGTGAAAGGAACAGGACCATTATTCATGTCAGTGGCCTGTCACATCAAATTGAGGGAGTGAAGAAAACCTCCTTTTTAAAAAAATCAACGTCTCGAACCAAGGGAAAAAACCAACCATTGAAGGGGCTGAATTTCAATTGGGAGAAAGTCAGTCTGAAAGCAGGGTTTAAAAAAAAAAAAAAAAAAAGTTGGGTACTCGTCTAATGTTGAAAATCAGCAAAGGGTAGATTGATTTAATTTTGGCTGAAACTTCATATACCGAAAGCCGTTCTGAGAGTTCTTAAAACAGCTAGGAGCACGACCACGGCATGGTGTCTGTCCTATGTAAACTTGTCAAAAGTAGTTAAGCTAATTCAGATTTTGATCTTTTTGGATCTTTTTTTTCTTGGCTATATTAAAAAAAAATAAAATAATTGCCAACTATTTCCTCTTTTTTTTTTCTTTTCTTTTTTTCTTGGTTATTGGTTATTAGCATGGCAGACAGGTAATTAACAAGAAATTGAAGTAAATGAAGGAAAGAAGCTTTAGTTGGATGCTATAAACGTAACTCAAGTTGCTATGCGGCTTTTAGGGCCTCCCTGTGTCACAGAGCAGTTTTAACAAGTGATTGATCGATCCAAACACACGCTGGGTTCTCTCTCTGTGCCACTTGGAATCATAGCTGATTTAATTCTTCATTTAGCCAGGGAAATTGTGAACCTTTCATTTTAGAAAACAACCGTTTTCTCCTTAGAAGCCGTACTCTCTATTGAGTGTACATGAACATTATTTTTTTTTTACCATGGAAAAGTAATTTACAATATCTGTCTAACTTCTGATTTGAGAGGCACACAGCTTAGCATGAAAGAAGACGTATTTGAGAGGATTTATCTTGATTTGGGTGTATTAAAACACACTCAGATGTCCCACTGTACCCAATAGATACATTAAAAGCACTTCTTTAAAACTCTAGCGAGTAATTTTTGTTGCATTGTGTTAACAGGTTCTGCTGAAAATGTAGTGAACATACTTAAGCAGTTCTTCAAAGATCCCTATGCTTATGCTTCATCCACAATATTATACTGTAGAATCAGAAATCTGTCTGATTTTAAGAAGTAACCCAATCTTTCTGGTTGCATTAGGATGTTTTCTCCCTGGCAATCTCCACTTATTTAGTCATTTCAGTAACTGATTATGAGTTGTCGAAGATCTCATGACTTCTATGAGATCAATGTTTTGGGGAAAAAATTTTCATCGTTTTTCTTTCCCATGTTTTTCAAATAAAGAAACTTGAATTTATTCATGCCGGATGCTTTTTTTTGTATCATGTCTGGGTCTCTCTAGCTAGATTTTTGTCTTGTTTGGTGTCTGCAGAATTATATGTATAAGAAAAGACAATAAAATATAAAGAACTCAGAATGTTGAAATAGCTTCCATCCTTTTCCACTTTAAAGATTTTTTTAAGCTTTAAGTTTCAGTCTGTCCTTTTTTAAAAGATTTTTTTCTAAAGAAGCAGATGCACTTTTTGGTCTTCTAACTGAATCTAGAAAGGAGACTCCAAGCCTTCCCTGTTTTGTTGCACGGGGTCTGGTGATTCTCTAGGACTTTCTGGTAAAGTTAAGTTCTTGTCTTTAATTGAAAATTACAGGCAGTGTAAATAAAAGTTAGTTTGTGGCATTCTCACCACAAAGGGAATTACCTCTTGGAGTGGCTGCATGGTAGTAAATAGGGGGGGAAAGTGAGGAGTGGAATAGAGAGGCATTGTCTTGCAGAGTAGTAGCAAGACAAGGATTAATGGCTAGCGGAATTGTATTTTCTGGGCTTTCAGTTGCATTTTACAATCTCCCCAGAGAGTGAATGTTACTAATACGGGAGCCAGTAAGGAGGAGGTCAGTGTGTCAAGGGGAATGGAAGAAGGCAGAGGATTCTGATTTGGCAACAGATCCTTAAATTGCAGCTTCTTTCCCCTTTAAAAGAAATCAGTGCTTAAATTGGCATCAATAAGAGAACTCCGTTTCTCTTCTGAATTAACTGCTCATGGGAAATGGCCTCGGTGTGCCATATAGGGTAAAAACACACATGGGCCGCTGTGACCCGCCAGCACATGTGTTTACACACCACCAGATGTTAGCCCGGACTGCCCCAGGGAAGGTAAGTGGCGAGCTCGGGCTTGTCTGCAGCAAAGGACGCAGCCTGAGCTAAAGGTCGTCCATCCAACCCAACGCAGGCTGGCACGTGTGTTCAGCCCCACCATAACCGCCTTGGGGCAGGGGCCGCCATGGCTGTCTGTCATAGTGCGGGCGAGGCAGTAAGAGCAGGGCGAGCCGGGGCCAACCGTCTGTACGTTTGTTTAGCCCCCCGCCCTACCGGATGTTCCAGTGTGCCACTTGCAGAGCAGGAACAGTCTGGGCGGGGAGCAGAATGGCTCTCTGGCCATGGGCACATTAGTTCGGTGTTCATCCCCGACCATGGCCATGTTGGCTGCGGTCTCCCATACTGAGTTGGGCCGGGGAACCGCTACACCGCCTGCGTGTCTGTTTCTACTCCTGGAGGATATTCCTCCTGGCAATGCATGTTGTGACCTCACACACTACAGCACAGAAGCACCCTGGGAAACGTGGGTTTTGTAGGCCCTTCTCAAATGGGCCGGTGGTACGGGGGTGGTGGAGGCTGTGATGGGTGTGTAGTGCGTGTACGGCCTGTCCCATGGATGCATACCCATTTCCAGCCACCTCCATGCTGATCTTCATGCACTGAGGCATTGTGGTTGTTTTCAGTGCCTCCGTGTGTGTTGGGTCGGTGGAGATAGGTGGAGCACAGAAGTGCACACGCATCTCCACCCATCCCCACTGGCAGTCGCACAGATCCCCCCCCCCCCCAGTCGCCCACGGGGGGGAAGGGGGGGGGGGGCTCTTGCGTGAAAGGGGCCATAGAGATGATGCAGTGAAATTTATTCATCAGCTTTGGAAGAAGGAGAAACTCAGAGACCTGGGTAACTGTGGAACAACAACCAAGGGGAGGTTATTCCCAGCATTAGGGATCTATGAACAACAGGAAGTGACCTAGAACATTCATTATTGGCAGGCATAGAATTAACGCTTTAAAATTCCAAAATAAAAAGAACTGATTTTCAGAAATAACTACATAGAGGTCAGAGAGACAAAGGGTATCTTCACACGGAGGCAGGGGTGCTCAACCCTGGAGCCATGATGTCTGCCCACTTGAAGCCCCGCCTAGGTCCATTTTAAATGGACCCGGCAGCTGCCTGCCACCAGCTCACGATCCAGGCGCAACTCTGTGGCGTAGGGAAGGGGCTCCGCACCCTTCCCTACGCCACAGAGTTGCGCCTGGATCGCCTGCAGCTCTCTGGTGTTACTGGGGAAAACCCTGGTCAAGAGGGGGGATGCATAACCGTCTGCCAAGTAGACCGGCTGCATCCTCCCCTCTGGCTGGTGCCCCAGGGTTAGGGCGCCTGGCCTGCTGGCGGTGCTCCTGGATGTTCCGGTGTGCCACTTGCAGAGCAGGAACAGCCTGGCCCCACCTCTGTTCTGCCCGCACATCTGGTGGGCTGCCTTTAAATGGATGGGCTGCCTTGGGGTGAGGCGGGGCAGAGGCAGGGCAGCTGTTCATGTAAAGACACCCAGAAGGAAAAGCATGATATGACACTGTTTTCAAAATGCTTCTTCCAAAGTAATTCCACTGAAATGGGTGGGTCTCTTCCAAAGTAAGAGGTTTGAGGATTGCAGTCTAAAATCACTGATACACAATCATGCCCCCCCTTCACCCCGAAAAACAGTTAACCACAATGGGCATTTTTACACACACATTAAAGTCCACGAGTAAGTTCCGGATGCATTTTTCACACACACGCTGACCCCAGGCAGTTCCTGGATGCATTCTTCACACAAACACTGCCCTGAGACAGCCTAAAGTAGCCGCAGCTGTAGATGTGACAGGCTGCCATGGAAACCAAGTGACCACAGCTGCCTGGAGAAAAGCAGTTTACCAGGAGAACTTTTTTAGATCTGGGTGAGTGATTTAGACACACCAGGCACGGCTCCCCCCCAAGGAAATTTGGGGTACTGCCCCCCATGGGTCCTGTGGGACCGCCGCCGCGCCGTGTAAAAAAACCAAACAAAAAACAAACAAACCGAGGGTGGGATCTTTAGCTGTGTGTTGTGTATTCACAATGCTGGGAATGGGATGCTTTTAAAATCCCGAGATGTAGCTGTGAGTCTGACGATCTTTAGCTGTGTGTTCACAATGCTGGGAATGGGATGCTTTTAACATCCCGAGATGTAACTGTGAGTCTGTGACTCATGGGCCTTGAAATTCCCCCCCAACACACACATGCAGCAGAGGGCAAGAATACTGCTTCAGAAGGGACTTCTGAAGCAGGGATTGGGGTCCCCCCAACATACATGCAGCAAGTCCCTTCTTTCTGAAGCAGCGTTCTTAACCTCTGCTGCGTGTGTGTGTCTTTGCTAAAACTGCTTGTAAGTGAGGGTTAAGGTTGTCTGCCTGCTTTTACACCTGGCAGAGGAGGTGATTATAACCTGCCTAATCTAACTGAAATTGCTTGATTAAGTAATGTAATGTCCAGCCAACATTAACCCTTGGAACTCCTTGCTGCTGGGTTATGCCGCCCACCGTTGCCCTGGCTCCGCCCACCGTTTCCCGCCGGCGTTACTGCCCCTCCAACCTTAAGACCCACCAGCTGCCCCTGAGACACACAGGAAGTTCAGGATGTAACAGCAAACATCCAGGAGAAATGTGTGTGTAAAAACACCCAATGTCTTTGGAACCCAGCTAAGTGCTGCTCAGTGGAGGCCACATGAACAGTAGTAATGCATTTTTCTTAAGGTGATATGGGATGTCCTCTAAGTGCCATGGGTAGAAGAATGTGGAGCAAAACCAGACTTCGCTCTGACAGGAGGATGCATGAACAGCAACTGCACAGTTAGTTTGGAGCAAAGTTGTAACAAGGGTTATCATCACCCCTCTGGCTTTGAAACTGGGGGCCCCAGGATGTAACCTGTCATTTTAAGTCTCGATAAGAACATAAAAGGTGCCAGACCGGGTCCCTCGAACCCAGCAGCCTGTCTCTGACAGTAGCCAGCTCCAGTAGCGTGAGAGAAGCACTAGTAGAGGTCATTGGAGGTAATTATAACCCAACTCCTGCTGACCCCTCTCAAGCAGGGGTTTAAGCCCCAAATAATAGCATTTATGGCCAGATGGTGCGTTATTCAAGGGATTGCAGGGTGGAGTATGTGTGTGGGTGGGGGGAGGCAGGGGGGCACATAAGAAAGGGGCTGAGCAAGGAGGCTTTCCTGCCCCATATTGGATGTGATGTCATCCCTGCAGAGCATCGTGACATCACCCCTGTGAAGAGGGAGTAGCTGAACCAGAGAGGGGGGTGGGAGAACTTACAAACGTGATGGACGGCTGTCATCTCGCCTGGGGGTGGGGAGGGCTATCCCAGGCTGGGTGTGCTCTGGCTTCACGTGCGGCCGCCCAGCCACACCCCTGTGCTGCTGCCCATCACCCCCCCCCCTGCCATGACGGACAGCCATGACTGCCTATTATAGGCAGGCATGGCTGGGCACCATGGCAACCCCTCAAGCTGGGAGGAGTCAGGGCCGGAAGCAAATGCTCCCACTCAGTCTGCCCGTTCTGCCTCATCTGGGTGGCAGCTGGGCATGGACTGTGGGCCTGCTTTGATCCGGGCCCACTTGTCTGGTCCAGCTGCCACCCCGGGCTGGGTTTGTACCGGGCTCACATCTGGCAGGCCCAGAACAAATGTGCTGCTGTGATGCTGGCTCAGCTGGGCCAAAATGGTCCCTACTGGGCCAACATCACATTTTTAAAGACTCTTTGTCCCACCCCCTTTAGAGCATGTCACCATGGCATTCTGAAGGGGGGGGGGGTTGTGTCACAAAGGAGCGGGGGAGTCCGAATTGATCCAACATGAATTTCCGGGGCAGGCCCCAGACGTCACTCCCTCTGCCTCACAAGGCACCCCTCCTGCCGCGGAGCTTGACAGAGGAGGGGGATGAACCCTAGTCTCCAGCTAGCAACCCAACCACTGGACTAACCTGCCTCTTTACAGCAGAATATAAAACAGGAGTTCTTGTGATTTTATCTATACGATGGCTGATTGGAGGAGGGGGAGCCCGGAGGAGCACAGGTGCTCTCCCTGCCCACCAAACAGCTGATTGGGGAGGGGGGCCCAGAGGAGCACAGGTGCTCTCCCCGCCCACCAAACAGCTGATTGGGGAGGGGGGCCCAGTGGAGCACAGGTGCTCTCCCTGCCCACCAAACAGCCGATTGGGGGAAAGGGGGTTGAGAGGAGCGTGGGCGCTCTCCATGTCCACCAAACAGCTGATTGCAGGAAGGGGGTTCCAGAGGAGCATGCATACTCTCCAGTACCACACCCGTCAAACAGCTGATTGTGGGAAGGGGGGTCTCGAGGAGCGTGGGCGGTCTCCACACCCACCAAACAGCTGATTGTGGGAAGGGGCTCCAGAGAAGCGTGGACGCTCTCCACACCCGCCAAACAGCTGATTTCGGGAAGGGGGGGACCAGAGGAGCATAGGCACTCTCCACACCCATCCATCAGCTGATTTGGGGAGGGGGGGTCCAGAGGCGCGTGGACAGTCTCCACACCTGCCAAACAGCTGATTGGGGGAGGGGGGCCCAGAGGAGTGTGGATGCTCTCCCTGCCCACCAAACACCTCCTCCACCCCTGGCCAGCTGTCTAGTGGCAGCAAGCTTGATCCTACAGTGCAGCAGGAGTCCAGGAGTCCAGCCCCAGCTCCTGCTGTGCTTCCGGACCCATGTTGTGGAGGGGCTGATGATGGCCTCAGGGGGACTGCTCTTATCAACTGCCCTTCCTGCCAGCCCAAAGTGTGGCAACTGTGTTTACCCTCCTGGGGGAAGGTGGGGGGGTCCGACTGGCCCTGTCTTGTGTGGTTTTACTCTATATCTTTAACACCAGTGCAAGTCTTCCCAAATAGTATACAATAGAAGTTAAGTCACTAATAAAAAAAACCTCATTTTGCTTGGTTGGAACATTTCCCATTACTATTCCACTTCCAGTACATCCTTAGAAACTTTCCACCATAATAACTCAACGTCCCCCAGATACAGGGATCTGCTTAAGGATATGTACGTTCATTTATCTGCTCTTCCCTGCTCCGATGTCGGACTGTTCTTCCGCCCGATGGTTAGGATGAATCAAATAGTCTGAAGTCATCCATCAAATTTGGAAATTATCTCCTAATGAATGAGACTGTTTAACAGTTAATTGAACAATTCCGTCGTGAACTCGCATTGTTCTAAAGTGCAGAAGCGCAGCACCCCGCTGCATAGACAAAGCAGAGGAGAAACACGCTCTCTCATACCTCAAGTATTTCCAAACTCTTCAGAACAGAGAGAACTGGGTGCGTCTTTCACTTCCAATTTTTGGCTATTGGTAAACGCATGCCCCGATCCAAGGCCCATGCGCGTGCCTCAGGCGCTGTGCCCTGATGGTTATCTGCGCTCAGAAACCACCAGCTGTTTGGGGATCCCGCCAGCACGCTTCAAGTCGGCATGTAATCGGGCTTTTGCTGTGGCAGGCGTCGCAGTGTGGTAATCACTCCCTTTGGATCTCCACCTTATTAAAACTTATTTGTTCTCCAGGTGCTTTTAGGATTCACTACTGCTTCCCCTTAATGTGTTCTTCACCATCAGTCAGTCATCATCATCATCCAGTCATTTATTGAATTTGAATTTTATTAAAGCGTGGCCGTAGGCCATTGCGAACAGATTGTACAAAACAAAAAGGATGTTTCAAAATACAAACTTAAATTAAAACTTAAAAGAAAGAAGCTGAAAAACACTGCTTCCTCCCACTTAAAACCTCAGAAGGGTACAGAGATAGCATACAACATGTAGAAGCATACGGTGTCACAAAAACTGCTCAAAGGGGGCACCCCATCCTGGCAGCGGACCGCATGATGCAAGGGGACCCAACCCACCCCACAGGGACCCCCCCCGGAAGGGATCTTAACAAAAGAAAAGACCACAACCAAGAGGGAGCCACCCCCCTCCCCCGTCAGCAAGGATTTTCAATATACCCAGATTAGAGAGACCCTACAAAGGTCAACAAGCCAGAATTGCACCCAGACGGTAATTAGCTTAAAACCACTAAGAATAACAAATAAATTACCACGATCCTATCCAAGGCCCTACGAGTAACAATCTACATAGTATTAATTCTTAAGGTGTAACCTAGGGTCCAAAGGCACAACTATAAAGTTCAGCCAGAGTCCTCTGGATCAATAGAAGTAGGCGCTATGGGCTTATAGGTCATAAAATGAGAGTGGGCCAATTGAGACCAAAAACTCGCCATGATCTTGATGGTTCGAGTATCAGCACTATTCAACAACATGGTCGACAATGCTTCCTCAGATCTCCCCGGAAGATTGGCCAGAATAGGGTGTAGAAACTGCTCCCTTGCATTGTCATACATATGGCAATGCAAAATCATATGGCCTGGGGTTTCGACCGCCAGGTTGTCAAAGGGGCAAATTCTTTCTAGAAAGGGGAGCCCTTGAATCCTACCTTCCAATAGCTGGGAGGGCAGGGCATTCACCCTTGCCCGAAAAATTAACCAAATTGCCCGCAAGGATATCGGTGACCTAAGATAGGCTGCCATTTGGCCCCACGGGGGCACTCAGTCATAATAAGCCCTCCCGTGAGGTGATTCGCCCACTTTCCTAAGTTCACCCTGTCGGTAGATGTCATCTGCTCTGGTGAGGACCTCTTTCATGAGTGCGTATTCGATCACCGTTTGAACCTCATTCATGTCCAGGGTGCACTGCTGGAAATGCCCCTCTTTGGAAAAAAACTCGCAAGCATTTTTTTCTCTGCCTGTTTCTGCTCTACTGTAAATTACAGAAAGAGAGGTTTCGGTTAGGACTGAAACGAAATCTCGCCAATTGAGAAAGTCTTGTCGAAAACGGAGCTCCTGATGAGATTTTCCCAATTAGCAAGGAGCCAAGAATCGGACGTTCTTGCAAGATTCTCAAAAAAGTAAAAAAAATGCTCCACACATATGTAACTGGCTGCCAGAGACGTTCTATACGTACGCTGCCTATTTCAAATGTGCCGCCGGCTGCATCGGTGCCATTGCGGAAAAGAGCAGCCGGTTCGGACGCCTGCCAGCGTCCCTTTTCCAAAATGACGCCGATGTGGTCTGCACCATCTCGGGAAAGGGCTACGCATGAGCAAAACGGCTGGTTCGAGCGTTTTTATTATGATTTTTATCTGTGAATCTCGCGAGATCTTGAGCTGTTACCAAGAGCTTGCTGAGATCTCAGTAACGGTTCTCGATTCTCGTGAGTATTTTTTCCATAATTTTGACTCTCATTTTAGTCCTATTTATTTATTTATTTAAACTTATAGGCCACCCTTTCCCAGAGTCTTAGGGCGGTTTACACATCACAAAAACATTAAAATAAAAACTAAACTAAAAAAAAAACAACTAAAAAACTCCAACCCTACCACAAGCCCGTCCCAAACCAACACCCCCTTCCCAAAGCGTCTCAGTCCCCTATCCCCGCCCACCAAATGCCTTGCCAGAAGTCTGGCCGGCCCTGCTCTACCCTGTGAGCTTTCAATTCCGATAAGGAGCGGCGATCAGCAGACCCAGCTGCCTGCTCCATTGCACTTCAGGCAAAGCTCTTTCACAGTATTAGAAAGACAGACGGTACCACTCCTTTCTGGAATGCTGGATGAATGGAAGGGGCGTAGCTAGGTTGGAATGGGCCCTAGGGCAACAGATGGAAGGGAGATCCCTCCAGTCGCTGCTCTCCCTCCGAATGGTCTGGGGCACAGGCAGCAGGGGGCGATGTGGGGCTCTCAGCTGTATGCAGTTGCACGGCTTGTTCCTATTATAGCAATGCCCTCGGCGAATAGGGGGGAACCAGTCTTCTGGCATGTGGGGTGGGGACCAGTCTTCTGGCATGTGGGGACTAGTCTGCTAGAGTGCGGGGGAGAGACCAGTCTTCTGGCATGCGGGGGGAGACCAGTCTATTGGAGTGGGGGGGGGGG
>QEPC01011901.1:21466730-21533133 GCA_003113815.1 Sphenodon punctatus | reverse complement strand
GGGGGGGGGGAAACCAGTCTGCTGGCATGGGGGGGTGGACCAGTCTGCTGACTTGGGGGGGGTGGACCAGACTTCTGGCATGGGGGGGATCAGTCTGCTGGCATGGGTGGCTGCCCCAGTTCAGACAGGCCGGGGGGGATGTGTGGGTGCCCGTTGCCCCTCACAGTTTTGGCTCGCCCCGCATGGCCCACTCTGGATTTCTTGGCAGTGCACCATAGATGGCCATGAATGGGAGCTACGTGACTCACAGGAGAGCGCATTCCCCCGGGATCGCGCGCATTCCCCCGGGATCGCGCGCATTCCCCCGGGAACACGCATTCCCCCCTGAACTCACATTCCCCCGGGAGCGTGCATTCCCCTAGGATCGCGCATTCCCCCCTGAGCTCGCATTCCCCCGGGAGCACGCATTCCCCCCTGAGCGCGCATTCCCCCCTGAGCGCGCATTCCCCCGGGATCGCGCATTCCCCCGGGATCGCGCATTCCCCCGGGAGCACGCATTCCCCCGGGAGCGCGCATTCCCCAGCCCCACCTTCCGACAGGCATTCGGGGGAGGTGCTCCTGAGTGGCCGGGCAGGGTAGTATCTCATTTTAAAACACCCAGAGTGTCCATCAAACATTTCTGTGGCAGGAAGGTGCCCGCAACACCATCTCACCCAGGGACCGAGCTTCGCTGGAGCCAACATTGTGAGTGAACACGTGGAACAACCTTCCTGTCCTTTTCTGCAAGCTAAAATGTCTTTCACAACCAATTTTTCACCAGTTCCAAATTGAAGATCTGCATTCAGGGACCTACTATCTCGCCCCCCCCGCCCCCCTCACTCACACACACTTTTCGGATACACCTTGGAGATACACAGAAAGGACTCAATTTTATCTGCAGCATTTGGGTTCCGTATCATTATTTTTGCATTAGAATTATAAACATGAATGTGAGACTGGGAATGGCTAGCTCCCTTGTGCCCCCTCTGCTGGATGGACTGGGTAAGCACATATTGCATCGCTCACTTGCATCTTACCAAAACTCTTACAGGTTTTTCCTAGAGGTGAAACAAGTACCCGCAAAAAACCAGGTCTACCCGTTGAATTTCTGGTACCCAGATAGAACTGAATATTTTGGGTATTTTTTGAATTACTCAGACTGTTTTTTGATCAGATACCAAATATACTAAAATATCAAAATACTAAAATACCGACACCTATATACCGAAATACTGATTTTTGTACTGATTTCATCCCAGGCTTTGGAATGTTTTCAAACACTATTTTGTTTTTTGTTTTTCAGATAATTTTGGGTACTCCCCCTACCAGGTTATAAATTGGTAACCAACTTTTTTTTTTTGAGTACTCTGAATTCATTGTATTCAGATACTGATTCAGATACTTGAAACGGTACCTGAAACTGTCTGTAGGAACCAAATCAGATACCCCTTTTAGTTCTACTTTTTGACTTTTCATTATAATTCTGTTCTGTTTCTCACCTTGAGCATGCTACAGTCCACGTTGGCAGATAATTTAAACCTTAGTGCCATACACTGTCCTGAGTTCAGTTAGTGCATGTTGAGTTAAAATACAAATAAGAGGAGAGCTGACAGAAACGCTGACCCAAAACTTACGTTTACACCCTGAGGCACCAACTTACGCATACACTTGAACTGCGGCAAACCTGTATCCTTGCATTCACTTGACTGCTAAATATTAGCCAGTTAATAGTGATTCCTTTCAGTTAACCTTGGATAGCTTTGTTTTTTGTACAGTTTGCTCTTGACACAACAAAACCTCATGGGAAAACCACACAGACGCTTTGGTAAATTCCCAAGGTCACTAACCAGAATTTTAAATCTATACCCGCCCTTTCCCTAAAGTTCAGGGTGGATTACAATACATAAAAACATTTATTTTTTAAAAAAAACATTAAAAGTCCCACTCCAACCCCCTGAACCTCCTCATCGAACCCTATCCTTGCCTGCCAAATGCCTGGTCAAACAAAAAGGTCTTACATTGCTTCTGGAAGATGACCAGGCTCTGGATTAGACAGATCTCCAAGAGAAAGGATTTCCATAATTGTAGAGAAGCCACTGGGTGACAATAGACATGACAAGGGCAAACTATGGCCCACTAGGGCCAGAGACTCACTGCTGCCACAGCCCGGGAAGGCGGCTGGCCCGGATGTGGTCCCCAGAGGATTCTGGGCCCACAGACTGGCCCAAGGGCCTCCCAGGTGGGCCAACACAGGCCATTGCAGGTCCGTGCATCTTTTCCCACCGACATCCCCTGCCAGGGCTCGGGGCCCACCACGGCCAACAGCAATGGCTGCCTGTGATTGGCCACCATGCCTGTCTGTCATGATGGGGATAAGGTGCCCCGGGGCAGGGCCAGTCGCCCGTGCATTTGATTTCTTCCCCCCGCCGGGGGAGGGGTGGGAGAGGGTTCGCTGGCCAGCCTGGTTGGGCGTACTTCTGTCCCGAAGCAGCCCCCCTCCCTGGGCTGTGTAGTTGGCACGCCTACTGAGTTTGTTTTCACCTACTGGCCATGCTTCTCTCCTTGCCCTAGTGGTGGAAACGTGACAGGCAGATGGCGTGACACAAGAGGGCGTGGCTGGCTGGCCTCAGAGGCCACAATTGGGGAGGAGAGACGAGACGGTGAGGTCTGGCAGCGTGGAAACTGTTGCCTCAGTTGGTTTCTGGCACCTTCTGCCTGTAGGGTTATCTCCTTCCTCTGGAAGGAAACCAGAGTGGGTGGGGCAACTAGGTAGCCACACCCCTTCTGACATCACCGTGAGGCTTATAGGGTGTTATGGTATCACCTCACCCTGCACGGGGCAAGCCATGTTGGGGGGGGAGGGGGGAGGAGAGCTGCCGCACCCCCTTGATGTCAGGAAGTCCTGATTATCTGAGTCAGCAGCAGGTTGACTTGGAGAAACTGCGACTTAACCCAGAGCTAGAGGCTCTCAGTTAAAATCCAGAGTCTCCACATCGAACCCAAATGGGGGCACCCTATCTGCACATAGATACAGGCTCACAAACTATTGGGGGCAATCCATTCCTCTATTCCTGTTCCTTGCATTGGATTCATTTGATTGCAAGCTGTTTGGGGCAGAGACTGTATCTTATACTTCAGCTTGCACAACGGAGCCCTGATCTCAGATGAGGTTTCTGGGTACTACCAAGAGCACAACAAAGATTTCAGGTTGGGGCAGAGGTGGATGAAAACATTTTGGAGCCCTGGGCAGATTGGAACCCCCCCCAATCCCACAGTGCACCCCAAACCCCATTAAAACACAGGCTGTAAACTCTCAAATTCATCCGGCTGGCCACAGAATAATATCTCTGCCTGAAGCAGACGATGCAGGAAATCCCAGAGATTATGGGAGACCGTGGAATAGGCGGGAAGGAACACCACGCAAGTAAAAATAATAAGTCAGGAATAGGGGTGTGTGTGTGTGTGTGTGTGTGTGTGTGTGTGTGTCAAAATTTGGGATGAGAACAGACTTGCATACCTCCCAGCATTTAAAATGACCAAATCGAGGCAAGCCCTGCTCCCTTGGCCAATGAGCCCCTCCCCCCTCAAATAAGCCCCTCCCCTCAACACACACACATACATGTACATGTGCACCTCCCAACGTTCCAAGTGTGTAAAAAGAACCGACACTCTCATTTGCGTCATTCCACTTGGGTCACTTGCAGGTGAGTGCGGGGTGCGAGGGAACTTCTGGGAGCAGCGATTCCGGAAGGAGTGATCTGCTCGTGTTTGGGGCAGGTATAGCCCGTTTCTCGCGTCATTTCGATGACACTTTGCAGAGCTAAACAATCCAGCCCTGCATTGCCTGATGGAAATCACGCTAGAAACGGGCTACTCCCCCTCCCCCCCACGAGTGGAGCGTCCCGGGATTGCTCCGTTCGGAATCTCTGCTCCCGGAGGTTTCCCCACCTCCCACGCTCGTCTGCAAACGGCCCATGTTTTTTGTCATTCCATCTATCTCTGTGTTGTCCTCTCAAGTGCTTTTCCTGGGAGGCCACCAGGAAAGGGAGGCCTGAATTCACGTGTGGGGCTTTGTGCTACTCTGTTTCATGCATAAGTAGAGCTGACGCCAGTACCATCCGTTCACATATATTCATCCCATTGCCAGTTCCTGAATCGACCCAACAACATCAGTGACTGATCGGTCTGCGATTGCAACCCTGTTCAGGGACCGAATGTCCTGGAAAGTCAACTTCTGGTCCTAGAAAGTCAACTTCTGGTCCTGGAAAATTAGCTTCTGGACCCAGTTTTTTTTTTAAAAAAATCCCACTCCGATTTTTCAGTTTTCTCACCCCATACTGATTGGAAATCAGTACCCGATGTTACCATTTGGGGTGTGTGTGTGTGTGTGTATCCTTGTACTTGACTAGTACCCAGGTAGCCAGCTGTGTACATGATACGGTTCCTGAAATTGCAGGTATTACCTGTTGCTACTAATTGAAGTACCCATTTCAGCTCTACCTGCAGGACATTGTGCTTTACAATTTCACTGGCAAGATCTTGTGCCTGTCAAATGCACTTGTGAGTCTTTTGTGCCTCTCTCTCTCTCTCTCTCTCTCTCTCTCTCTCTCTTTCTCTTTCTCTCTCTTTCTCCTGAAAGAGGACTTTGACTGCCTGAAAGAGGCACAATGTGATTCAGCACCCAAAGACAGACTGTCCCTCCTAAGTAGGGACTGGATTTGGTAGCAGATGGAAGATGGGAAGGCAAATTATGGGCTTTTAAAAATAATCTCGCATCTCTCCACCTACTAGGGTTAGGACAAGGAACACTTTGATGGGGAGGGCACATTAAACACTGCCAAACACAGTCCTTGGGAGGGGATCAGATGGGAAATAATGGGGATCTTTGTGACGTCTGCTATCAATCTCTGGTCCGTCACATCACGGGTTAGCGTGCATTCCTGGTGGTTAGCTTTGCTAAGGGAAGATGACAGTGGTCATCTGGGAAAGAACAGCATAGCAGTGACACAATGTTGTAGTGCAGAATAGCTTCAAGGGGCTTCATCTTTCCACACTAATGTCGTTATTTATTAATTTATATGGGTTTCTATCCTGGCTTTCCCCCGGAGGCTTAGAGTGGTTCACCACATAAAACAAAACAAAACAAAACCAACAACAACAACAACAGTAATAATAACAACCACCCCAAAACTGAAAATATTAATCTGTATAAAATTCCAGTTAAAATCACCCACACACCTGAACCTATCTCCACCTGCCAAAAGTCAGGTCAAACAAAAGCGGGACATCATTCTCTCCACATAATGCTTGCCACAGCTCCAGCTGCCTGAAACAGGGGCAAGCACTGCCTTTTGTTCGCTCCTACCCAGAGCTAGATATGGAGTGAACACAGGGTGCAGGTGTTTGCTGCCCAGAATATAAGTACGGAATAACCCCAAATGTGGAAGACAAACAACATCTGTTTGCTACCACCACCCAACCACTGGGCATTGGTCATCCTGGTTACTGAAGAGATATAGGAACTTGAGATGTCACCCTAGTTCCTCTCTCCGTGGTTATTTTCGTGGATTTGCTTAAGTTCAATTAGTACGTGTCAATTTCACATGTAGGTTTTTGTGCTTGTCAGTTTCATGGAGGGGGCTTTGTTATCAATTTCACTTGCAAGGTTTTGTGTTTGTCAGTTCACTTGGAGTGACTTTGTGCAGGATGAAGGACAGAAACAAACACCAGTTGGGGGAAATGAATGACTGCAGTGTGTGTGTGTGTGTGTGTGTGTGTGCATGTGGGGTGCTCTCACAGGCGACTTGTGGTGGTGGTGGTGGGTATTTAACAGGGAAGGGTCTCTCTCTCTTTCTGTTTGTGTGTGTGTGTGTCTCCTTTCCTAACTGGTTTCTCACCGGAACAAAACGTTGTCCACACAATCCCAGCAGTCTCTATCCTCGGGCAGCCAGCCCTTTTCCAGTCTGGATCCAGTGCCTCTCTCCCTCATCTGGGAGCATTGCACCAAGGGATATCATCTGAGAGAAAGCCAGTGACAGGAGAATATTGGGTAGCTGCAAACATGGGCAGCAGTATAAAATGTCTGTTCCTGGAGCTACATGATCACCAGGTCATCAATTTCAGGACAGGATGCTTGCATCTTGGAACAGCCACACTTACCACCTGAGTTTGAGAACGCAGCATTGCAAAGGTCTCTTGAATTTTGAAGAGATGGAAGGGTGTCTTCAGACATAACATTGACCGGTGTTTTGACCTGGATACGAACACCGGTTTGGCCTCGTGTTCACCATGTGGCGCTGCTTAGACACACAGCCCCTCTTGGGGAAAATTGGTGTTTTGCTCACCCCCCGATCTCAACACGCAAGCATTGCCGCCTCGTTCCCCTGCTGTACCTGCTAACACGCCACGCGATATCATTAGACACAACGTTGGCCACATGTTCATCCAGAACACGCAAATTGTCCTTGTGATGCAATGGTGTTCACATCGTGTGTTCAACGGGTGGCCAAATTGGTGTTGGGATTGTTACGGTGCTTGCACACAACAGCCAAGCACGTGCTAAGGGGTTTTGACACCCGATCTTTGTTATGTCTAAAGATGCCCAGTGGGTGTAAACAGACAACTGGCAGCCCACTGAGACCCCTGTCACTCCCAGGTTGGCTGGCCCACCAGATGTGTGCCACGGAGCACGTTGGGGCTGCTCTGGGGCCACCCGGCACAGCGTGCGCCGCAAGATTCTGGAGCAGGTGGCACAGAATGGGCAACAGCTGGACGTGGTACTGATGCCTGTCTGTGGGAGGGGGGGGGACCCACGGTGTGCCTGTCCATCCATTGCCTCATTAAGTACCATGGAGTTGCAGGTGCCACCATCGAGTGAGTAGTGTACTCACAACTCTGTGGTGCAGGGGGGGGTGGGAGGAGCACCACATGGGTGGTCCATGGCCCGGGGACACCAGCAGGCTGTCTGATGTGGCTCCTGGTGGAGTTGGTCACCGGTGACCACACGGGGGTTGAAATGGAGCCACTCCAGGTTCCGAGGGGCTGCCTGTCCACCTGAAAACTCCCAACGTGGTCTTCATTCAGCCTTCATTGGGCCAACTTTTGATGGGGAGAGATCCAAGCTTTCAGGCTACACGGGGCTCTTTAAAAGGTCGGTCCCGTAAAAGCTGCCATCCAAACCACTTTGTCTCCAACACACCATCCGGCAACCACGCTCTCTCTAAACCTCCGTTGAATTTTGATATCCTCCGCGAGGCTTTCATGATTCCACTGAAAAATGGGAAGCACTGATTGCGCAACAGGCTATTCCAGACACTTGTGAGATTGGTAATATCATCTGGCATGGTATGAGGCTTTGGAGAGAGAGGGAGGGGAAGAGGGAGAGGGAGGGGAGGGGAGTTGGGGGTGCAGATTTACACAATGAAGTATAATCACTACTCTATAGAGGCTATTGAAGGATTTGATGATTTAATGAGGGTGAGTAGCTTTACAGATTGTTGGGTAAGAGCTTCAAAAGGTGTCCTGTATCTTTATGCATCTCCAAATATTTACAGATCTTTTGAAGATCAAGTCTGTCATTATCAGTTGATGTGCGGGATATTGTCAATATACACTGTGACCTCGGCGAATTCGGGTGCTCGGGAGAAGCAATGCTGTGCTATGTTCAGCTCTGTTGGATCTCCATAGAGGACGGTTGGAATGTGCCCGAGAACAATGCCCAGGGTTTCAGAGAGTAAAGAACGAAGGGCAGCGGAGTTTGATAACCACATTAAAGCACTACCAACATCTGTTCAAGCCAAAGACAACACTATCTCCAGGAATTAACCTTCTGAACCACTTAATCATTAACTGCAGCAGAGGGAAAGTTAGACAACAAGGGGCCTATTTGTCAGCAGCCCCTCCGAAAGCAGTGGCGAGCAATATTTTACTGGGAACAGCGTGAGAAGGCCTCATGCCCGCTTTCTCCATTTTAAACACGGAATATATTTGTGTGGGAAACGGGGAGACGAGGGATGTAAATAAACATCGGGTCCTACCTTGACGTTTCCATTCAGCTCGCCGGTTTTAAAATGGAATGAGTGTCCAGAACCGTCCGAAGATGGGCCGTCAACATTCCTGTGAAACTATGTCAGACACCTAATAACTAGGAACAAATATTTTCTTCCCTCCCTTTTTAGGGGTAGGGGGAGTGGGGAGAAAAGATGGACAGTTCCACTAACAAAATTTCAAGCTTAAAGACCGCCCCTCCGATCAGTAGCATTTATTACTGAATTTGAGCTGAATTGAATAACTGTGTCAAATATCATATCCAATGATTGTGATCGCTTCTAATTGGAACGGACACAGTGGCTATTCCAATCCTTACAGATATTCGTTACTATTCATTACGGCTTCTTTTAGGGGTGAAACAAAAATTCCAAACCAGACACCATCTTGTTCTGTTTCGTTCCAGTGGAACTGTTCTGGAAAAACAGGAGGGCTGTTTTGAACCAGCACTAGCTTCTTTATCCCATTTTGGGTAACATTTTCATTTGTGGAGGGCTGGTTTTTCCAGTTACGCCTGTTATTTCAGCTGCTTTGTTACAGAAATTTGGTCAATTAACCGATAGCTCAGCCCAAATGCCCAAAATTAAATAGAAAAATCAAAGTATTCAAAATGAAATATTAAAAGACTCGGATAAACCATTTTTTTGTTTGTTTGTTTTTTTGGTCTTGGTGTGGATATTTATTTGCATATTCAGATTACTCTGAAAATGTGAATAATATCTGCAATTTATTATTTATTATTATTATATTATTATTATTATTCATCAATCATTAATAATCTACTATTGATTTCCCATCTAGTCTGAATGGTTTTTGACAGAATAATACACAAAAGCAATAAACAGGATAAAGAATATCCCCCCGCCCCCCCAATAAACAGAATAAAAGTCATTTTGCACTTGCCATGATATCGAAGCCCTCTGTGGCAGGATCCTGGGTCTAACTACTGATTGTTCAGCACCAGGTACATTGCTTGCACTATATAAACAAACAAACTACAGCAACAACAAAACAACAACAACTACAATAATAATAATAATAATTATTATTATTATTAATAATAATAATAATAATAATAATAATAATAATAAATTTGATAATCAGCTGCTAGTATAGAATCTTGACACTTCAGAATGTGCATCACCATTTAAGTTAGGAGTGGGGATCCTCAGGCCTGGGGTCCAAATGTGGCCTAGGGGAAGTTTTTAAGTGGCCTCTTTCCAGTCCTGGATCAAGCAATTGACTCCTGTTCCCACCTCCGACCACTGGAAAACTGAGTTCAGGGGAAGGGAGCAGAGATGAGCGCATGCCCACATGGAGAGGAGACAGATCCATGGCCCAAATCCATGATTTGAGTCCATCTTTTCTCAAGCACCCCGGCCCCTGAAGCACACCTGCCCCAAATGTGTATGGAGTAGAAATGAAATGAAAAGCAAAAAAATCTCATTGAAATCCTGGCTCTTGATTTGTCTCGGAACTTGGCTGTTTTGCTGAATTCTTGGTGAGAAAATAATGTTGTTTTTTAAAAAATAAAATCATTACACATGCGCAGATGGTCACTGGACTGTTCGTGCATGTGCAAAATGGCCGCTACCCTTAACCAAAATGGCAGCAATAGAGGGTAATTTCAGACGTTACGAAATCGCTGCTCACCACAGTGAATCCCAGTGGAGTCTGTGTGGTGGCAGCGATTGTGGTAACGTCTGTTTGATCCCTGCCAAATGTTCACCACAGTGAATTTTTGGCAGGGATCAAAGCTAACCACGGTTCTTGGCCATTAGGCCGACCTGAGGTCCAGAACCGTGGTTAGATTGACCACAATCCGGGATGGGACAAAAGTAATGTCTGTTACCTTGACCCATCACGGATCGTGGCCCCGACCACGGTACGGAATCGGGCGTAGCGGTCGCGTTGGCCACTGCGCCTGCCCATCTCCCCGAGGGCAGGCAGCCGTGGGAGCGTGGGGGGACGGGACTGTGTAACTGCACGTCACGCCACCAGCCCCGCCCCCACCGAGATTCCCCAGCGTGATGGAGCCGGCACATCTAATGGATGACCGACTTCATCACAGACTGGGATCTGAGAGAGATCCCGGTCCAGGATTCAGCGTGGCGGGCCAAACGGCCCATCATATCTGAAATTACCAAGAGTCACTACCATTTTGATTAAGGACAGTGGCCATTTTGCACATGGGCAAACAGTCCGACAACAATTGTGTACATGTACAATCCCACTGCCCTTAACCAAAATGGGCGCAACGCTTTCGCCACCATTTTGGTTAAGATCGGCAACCATTTTCACATGTGCAAAATAGTCCTGTGGTCATTTGCACATGTGCAATGATTTTTTTTTCAAACTGAGACCTCGTTCCAGGCCAGAGATCACACAATATCTAAGTCTTGTTCTCAAAATTGTGAGTTTACCCGTGAGAAAGATTTTTTGTTTCTCATTCAGCCCTAGATGGAGCCCTCAGCACTTGTACTAATTTCCAAAGTGGCCGCCAGGATGGAAAAGGTTCGTCTTCCCTCGTGTAAATTATTCGTATTTGCCTGTGGATGAACTGCTATGACTGAAGATTTTCTAAAGGAACACAGTAAACGTATATATCACCTTGTGAAAAGGCAAATTGGAGCACAGAGCAATCGTCCCTGACCTTTTCTACTCATGGGACTGGCAAATCTAACTTTAAAAAATAAAAGACAGCTTGCGAACAAAGAGAAATTACTATGAGCAGATCGACCAGGCAGTTTTATATTTACAGTTGTTATTTGTATATTTAAATATCTAAATATCTGAATAACATTCACATTCAAAATGGATATTAACATATTTCATTTATTTGGTTTATTTTGTTATATGGTTCATACACAATATGCCAGGCAACAAAATGAGTAAACAAACAAACAAACGAACAAACAAACAAACAAAACCCCTAAACCAACTGAACCAAAATATTTGATGCTAATGTCTAAACGGACCTCAACAAATATCCGCTCCATCAGATTTGGTTTGATTAGGCCAAATTTGTTGCATAATATATTTGCTAAGAATATTTGGGTGTTTTCAGATGTGACGGGGCCGATTGGCCCTGTCACGAAAGCAATGAATTGATCCCCCACCGGGATGACCCGTAACGCCCTAACAGACGTGCCGGGGCATCCCGGTGGGGAATCGGGGAGGGGGCGGGGCCGCGCGGCGCAACGTGCGGCCGCACGGTCCCGCCCCCGCCACACTCCCCGCCGCCCACCCTCTGGGGAGACGGGCGGCCGCCGCGGCCAATGCCGCCGCAGCGCTCGCCCGCTATGGCCACGGGCCAGAATCCCTGTGAGGATTCCGGGCCGTGGCTGCCGTCCAGATGTGATGGCGGGGGTCACCACGGTGGGGAATCACCTTCACCGTGCGACGGCCTCTGGTCCCGCCGATTCTGCCGCTCGCGTGGTGAATGTGATTCCCCGCCATGGTAACATCTGGGGGGGAACATCTGTTCCCCCCCAACAGATGTTACGTGGTCCAAGCCACCACAGGGAATTGACTGTGGTTGACATTGACCACGTAACGTCTGAAAATACCCTTTGTTTCACCTCTAGAAATGATCAACGTCGAGAAAAGCCCCCTACAAAAGGTGAAACTTGTAGCTAGTTTGCTACACGCAGCCAATATCTACGTTTTCTAGTACCAGGCCAGGCACTTGATGGGCTCCTTGATTACGGGTTGAATACCCAATAACCTGAAAAATTGGTACTCTCAAGATTTTTTCCCCCTTCTGATTACCGATGGGTTTATGTGGATGGAAAACCGAAAAATTGGGACAGGAAGTTAACATTCCATCACTGGAAATGGACATTCCAGGACATTGGGTACTTTAATTGGGTCAAAATCGGGTACCAATCAGCACCTGATATTGTTGGGTTGATTTGGGTATTGGAAATTTGATGAGTATATCAGTTTTGGCAGATACCAGTTTTAACTCTATCCCCAAACCAGTTTCATCTAGCAGGAGCTGTGCTCTGAAGAGTAGTCCTGCTCCAGGAATCCTGATTGGCTAGAGATGGACAAATGGGAGGAACATTCCTCTCCACCACTCCAGTTTGCTGATTGGCCAGAGGACTGAGTGTCAAGGGCGCTACCAGAATGACATCACAGCATGATTTATTTACAAACATTTATATCCTGCGCCCTCCTGTAACTCGGCAGCTCAGGGCGGCGAACAACATTAAAACAACAATAAAATCATCTAAATGACAATATGTGAAATATACAAAATCGACACACAAAATAGCGGCTAACAGATAAGATAAAATCCCCGCCCCAAAGGCCCGGTGGAACAACCAGGTCTTACAACATCTGCGGAAATATGTTGACATCGTTATGGCTCAAAGAGGGAGGGGACATATTTGAACGTGGCAGGAGATGAATTGCCCTGCCTCTTTCCAATGAAGCCATCTAGAACAGGCTTTTTTTTTGGAGGAGAAATCACTTCACAGGAATAGGATCTATGAACTAATATGGAAAAATCTGAATGACATGTTAAGATGAACTGCAGAATGACCTGCATCTGATTTCATGTCATGATCTGGGGTTTGCAACACAAGGAAATTCTAAATTTCTCAAAGGCAGAACAACAGTAACTAGATCCTCGTGGATAGATTGTTGGACTTGGACCAAATCCTTTCTTAGCCACGCAGTGGGCATCCCTAGGAAACCCATTGCCTCTCAGCCTCAGTTCCTTATCTGTAAAATGGGAATAATAAGCACGAAGACCGCGATCCAAATGATTCCATGAGGCCAACACTTATCTGACAATCTATTTATTTATTATTATTATTATTATTATTATTAGTAGTAGTAGTAGTATTAGTATTTATTATATCTCTGCTGCTTATTGTTTCGTGGAGTTCTTAATCACACTTCTCCAACACCCGGGCTAGTCCCAGCAGGCAAGGCACTGATCCTAACTGAGCTTGTTAATGTGCGTAATTAATTGGAGCTTGGCAGTGCTCCCTTTGTAAGTGGACAATAAGCAAGGCACAGCCGCTTTCTCGACCCCCCCCCGCCTCACCTGAGCGCCCCGAATGGACACCTGCTGCTCATAATTAAGATCTATTGCTCACATTTGCATATCCTAATTTGTATCACTCAACTCAAAGAGACAAGAAAAAGAAGCATTTATAGGAGTGAGATACTAGCTAAGATGCTGCTTGGGCAGCTGGTTCCTGAGACAGGGGCTCCAATGCGCAGCGGCAGGGTGTTTTTAGAGCAAACATATATGTTTTGATTGAATGGCAAGAGGAAGCACGTGTTGATCTCCCCCCACCCTCGCCCCTCTCCTTGGGAAGATAATAGTCTTTTCATTACATAACAAGTCTCAGGCTGCAAAGTCCTCGGTTTGTTCCAGGCTTCATTAACGCCCAGGGAGCGGGGAGTTAACAAGTAGCTGCAGAGAAAGCTGATGGGAATCCTTGTAAATCAGGGTGTCCTCCCTCCTTCCCCCTCTTCTTCTTATCAGCTGCTCAGATTTATTTATTTGATATCCTGCCCTCTCCTGCTAAAGCAGCTCGGGGCGGCGTACAACACAACCAATATAAAATATACACAAAATGTAATAAAAACAAACAATTGATCGTAGGGTGCTTTCAGACGTTACACGATCACGGTCAATCAGAGACAATCCCCTGTGGTGGTGGATGGTCATGTAACGTGTGTTTGATCGCTGCCAGATGTTCACCACGGTGAACCACCAGCGGTGAGCAATTTAACCACGCTTTCGAGGATGATCCTGGCACCATCTATGCAAGTGTGGTTAATTGAACCCTGGCCCGGAATCGATTCCGGGCTGTGGTCCAGACCCCAGGACAGAATTGGGCGCAGCGGCCGCATTGGCCGCTGTGCCTGCCTGTCTCCCGGAGGGCGGGCGGCCTGGGGAGCATGGGGGGGTGGGGCTGTACGACCGCACGTTGCACCGCGAAGCCCTGCCCCCTCCCCCGATTCCCCTCCGGGATCAGCCGGCTCATCTATTGACAGGCCGTTTTGATTCTGGCGGGGAATGAAAAGGTGATTCCATGCTGGGGCCAATGGGCGCCCCGTCATGTCTGAAATCACCCATACCCTCCCAACCCAACCCCACCCCACCCCTCCCCGTCTCCCTCACCAAACGCCCACCGGAACAACCAGGTTTTACACTGACGCCTGAAGGAGGGAAGCCAAAAGAACCTCCACTGGGAGGGTGTTCCAGATTCAAGGTGTGACGACTGTGGGTATTTTCAGACGATACGTTGGCCGTTGGCCCCGTACCGGCACCAACGGCTTCGTTCCCCGCCGGGGTCACCCCGTAATGGCACAACAGACGTGCCGGCCGCACAAGATTGGGCATTTTTGCACACACCTTAAAGTTTCGGATTTCTCAGTCTTCTGGGTTTACAAGCCCACAAATAAGTTCCGGATGCATTTTTCTCTCACACACTGCCCTGAGACAGCTCCTGGATGCATTCTTCACACAAACACAGCCCTGAGGCAGCCTAAAGTAGCCGCAGCTGTAGACGTGAGGGGCTGCCATGGAAACCAAGTGACCACAGCTGCCTGGAGCAAAGCAGTTTACCAGGAGAACTTTTTACACACAAAAGTTCTGGGAGAAGTTCTATGCAGAAGTTCAAAGAGCCAGATGTTTAAGATCTGGGTGAGTGATTTAGACANGACACACAGAAAGTTCAGGATCTTACTGCAAACATCCTGGAGAAATGTGTGTGTAAAAAAAACACCCAATGCGTCTGCTAAAATACAACCTATCCCCCAACTAGAGCTGAAATGGGTACCTGATTTGGTGCCCGTGGATCACATCTGAAAATTTGAGTACCATTTTGGGTATCCAAATCGGTACTGGAAGAGTTTTCAGATACCCCCAAACCCGATATTTCGTTTGGGGTTTTTTCTGGTACCTAAAATGACTCTCGAACTTAAAAAAAAATCCCCAGAAATCCAGGACTGGAAGCTGGCATTCTGGGACTGGAAGTTAAAAAATCGGGATAAAATTGGTATTCCAAAACCCTACCCAAATGGAATGTTGTGAATACAACATAATGACTGGGTGTGGCAGGGCACAGCATACCGGAGAGGCTGGCCCTTTAAGGGAGGTAGCACCAGCAGTTTGAAGGCGCTACCCAAGACATAGGCGCTATAGGAAGTAAGGGACAGCTCCGGATTGCTTGCCACCTTTGCTTGGATGTGGCAGAAGCCAGCCAGAAGCCTAAAAGCCTGAACTCATCTCAGTGCAGAGGGAGACCTAGGAGAGGCAGGAGCGAAGAGAGAGCTCTGTGTTTGACAGGAAGCTGCTTGCTTGGGAGCAGCAGCCAAGGAGCCGAGGAGAGCACTGTCTCAGCCAGGAGATAAAAGAAGTGCTAGAGAGAAGCCAAGAGAGACTTCTTGGAGCTGCACGATGTAGGCAGATGAGCTGGCAGGCTCGGCAGGAGACTCCTTGGAGGTACCGAGGAGACAGTAGTTGAGCTCTGCCATCTCACAACAGCCCTGCCTGAGCAGAAGGGCTCTGGTGGTCTGCCAGCCTAATCCTATAAAGACTTACCCCAGGATAACTGTGCCTTAGTTCTTTCCACTGCATAACACAAGGTGGACATTTGCAAGCCAAGTCACTGTATGTACACGATATAAGCAAGTGAACGCAATCCATGGAGACATGGCTCCTCTGGCTAGATTCTAAATATAAAATGCAAGAAAGTCTAGTAGAATGAAAGCTACACGAATCTTAACTCATACCCACTGGGAATTATCCCACTTTAGAATGGAACTATCTTTTAAAAACCATAGTTACGTCACCATGACGAAGGGTGATTTCAGACGAGACGGGGCGGCATTCGCCCGTTCCTGGAATCACCCAAATGATTCCCCATCGGGATCACTCCGGCACGTCCAACAGACGTGCTGGCTGATCCCGGCGGGAAATCAAGGAGGGGGCGGGGCCGCATGGTGCAACGTACGGCTGCTCGGCCCCGCCCCCCATGCTCCCCTGCTGCCCACCCTCTGAGGAGATGGAGGGGCACCGCGGCCAATGTGGCTGCAGTGCCCGTCCGAAATGACCACGGCCCAGAATCCCGCCGTGGATTCCGGGCCATGGTTTCTGTCCAGACGAGACGGGCCCCTTCATCGCGGCGGGGAAACGCATTCACCACATGATCGGCGCCGGCCCCGCCGGTTCTGCCGATCATGTGGTGAATGTGATTCCCCACCGCGATTGACCGTGGCAAACATCTGGGGGGGAACTTCCGTTTAACCAACAGACATTACGGGACCATTCCCCACCACAGGGTATTGACTGTGGTTGAGTGTGATCTCGTAACGTCTGAAAATACCCCAAGAAGACATTAAAGAGAATGTGAGTTTTGCCATTGACTCCAGTGAGTTTAGGCGTGTGCTCTGAACGGTTTATACACCAAGAGTTATCTTCAGTGGAGTAAACTGCAGCAGTAGTGGAGCTCAGTTATCTATTTTGAGTAGTGGGAAGATGAACGGTAGTAATTCTTTGGCCTTGCTGAGATATTGGCAGTTCTTCTCTGCCATGTTGAGCAGTATAGGAGATGTCTTCTGTTGGAGAGAGTGAGTAGAAGACATGTTAATTCAGACTTCCGTCTCGACAGGTGTACACCGACAACATCTGTGCAGTTAATTTGGAGCAAAGTTGTAGCTCTTGTGACAACAAGGCCCTTAGCTATGGGGGGGCATAGGGACACGACCCTCCCCTGCAAATGTTTTTGTTTACTTTCCCTGTAGATATAAGATATGTGCTAGATTTTTCACCTCAATGGGGCTGATTCCAAGCCCTGTGTGCGCCACATGTAGGGTGTAGAGGTGAACCTCCCACGCGCACCCAGTTATGAGGCCCGTGTGTGCAAATCACATGGAAGTCGCACATGAACCACATGCACAGTGCACGCAGGGGGCTTGGGATTGCACTCTATGTCTTCGTCTGAAGAGATTGCCCCCCCTTTTCATGCAATCTGCCCCCTTTTCTCCTTTCCCCCCATTCCCTGACCCAATGTCCTAGCCACTAGTCTGTGGACAGAAATGTTTAACAACTTCAAAGTGAAACAAAAGACCTGAAGGATGGAGTTTTTCTGCAAACACATTTTTTTTTTAACTGCACATTTAATTTTGTTTACTTCACAGATAAGATTTGATGGATACGTGTTGCCTGGAGTGCTTTACAAATTCCCTTTCATTGGCTCATGGGCATCCAATATTTCATCATCCTCAAAGTACTTACACTGCTGTAATGGAGCAAGTGCCTTGAGGAATGTGGCCTTTTAGGTGTAACTGTATTGGCAACATCTTTCTGCGCTGTGAAGCCACATTGAAGCCACATTCACACCTCACGGTAGCAGCGGCTTTAAAAGTGACGCCAGGCAAAGATGTGACGAAGGGAGGAGCCAGATCCCGGTTGTAACGCTGGTGCGAATGGGATTCTGCCGCAACGCTACTCACGAATGACAGGGCTGGATTTGGTGCCCTGTCATCTACAAGCAGTGTTGTGGCAGAACCCTGGTTGCACCAGAGGTACTTCCGGGATCCGTCTCCTCCCTCCGCCGCGTCTTTACCTCACATCACTTTGCGTCACCTGGTGTCATCAGGTGTGACTGCGGCCTGAGCCTGTCAGAACCCAGACTTGAACCAGCAGCCTGGGGGTTCAGAGATGGCACTCACTCATTATTCACTAACGAAAATGAAATAATAATAATAATAATAATAATAATAATAATAATAACAACGTCAGGCTTTCTCTTTTGTTATTCTGACTGGGAAGGACTTCAGGTAGGCTTGTAAAATCAGGACCCTTTATTCAATCCTTCTGAACTTTGGTAGGTATAATACCTTGGGGGAGGGGTACATCCTGCCCCAATCCCATCCAAATTGGATGGAATACAAAGAATTTACAGTCAGAAATGGGTTCATATAAATCGCTTATAAAAGAGGGACCCTTTATCCAATCCATCTGAACTTCGGTAGGTATAATACCTTGGGTGAGGGGTACATCCTGTCCCAATCCCATCCAAATTGGATGGAATACAAAGAATTTACAGCCAGAAATGAGTTAATCTAAATCGCTTATAAAATAGGGATCCTTTATCCAATCCTTCTGACATTCGACAGGGATGATCCCTTGGTACAATCTGTTCAACTGTCATTCAAAGTGGATAGAAAACAAAAATGGGAAATGTGTTTCCCCTTGAGATCAGTGCAAAATAAAAATGAAAGTGAAAATGAAAGCTAATTATGAAAATATATTCAAAAATGAACGACATTTTAAGAATGAAAATGAAAACGAAATAAATTCTATGCACATCCTTAAGACTTTGCTAGACCTCCCAGCTTCCGGATTGACTGCCTGCCATATATAAAGGTAGTCTAGCTACAGGTAGGCCTGCACTACACCATCTGCTCCCCCTTCCCCTTCCAGTATCTGCTCTGTATTTTCTGCTCCATCCTGCTGGGACCCCAATGCAGCCTGACCCTGATCCTTCTTCATCCACTTCTAACCCCGATCCCATTTGGACCCTGCCGCTACATTAACTCTACAATTGCCATTTGAAACTTGAATTCCTGGCAGGCGCAACTCTGTTTTGGAAAAAGCTGCGGGGGGTTTTCGCTAGCTCATAATTACGAAGACTGAACTGCTGGGATGGGATTAACAATCACTTTCCATTGTTTTAAAAAAAACACACCCCACACACAGGCTCTGAACCAAGAACTGGAAAAGGCCCATTTTTATTTATCAATGTCATGGCTTCAGAATAGGTTGTTCGGGATACCTGTTCAGTTAACGGTGGCAAATGAGACAGACAATAGAAAACATAACACCAGGAGTCATTAATCCAATTAATTAACCCAATGAAACTTTCATATGAAGAATTATTATCTGGCCACCAGCAGGCCTGAGACTCCCAATCATTTCTCCACAAATTCTTCAGCAGATTAACAATCCGACGAGCCCCCCTACAGCTGGTTGTTTACTGTAAATTATTAGCAGCGCCGCACTATGAACATTATTTGGGGAGTTGTTGTTTCCTAGCAAGATCATGCAGCCACTAACTGGTATTCTGATGTATGGGAATATCATACAGTTGTTTTCAATCGCATATACTGCAACATTGCTTTGTGTGAAGGAAGAATAAAAACAAGACTTTTCAGCAAGCTGAGAAGTAGTTGTAGAAACTATAATCAAAGTGGTAAAATGAAAAGGAATTGTCCATCTTCGCAAAAAGAATATATACGAATGAAGACCGAGTACACCATCGTACACCCACCAACACCCACCGCACACCGACCCACACCCATCTCCACCCACGGAGCCTTCTGACACAATGGAGGATGCTCTGTGGGTGGAGATGGGTGTTGGCAGGTGTAGGCGTGTGTGTGTCCGTGTAAACGGGCGCACACACACCTCCACCCGCCACAGCAACACCCCCACCCACCCCCATCCATGTAAAAAAGGCTGTAGTTTCAGGAGAATGGAGTTATTTAAAACAAATAAACGTGGTGTTTTTTTTACTCATCACACAATTAAGTTGTGGACTTTGTTGCCAGAGGATGTGGTCAAGGCCAGTCGTGTAACTGGATTTAAGAAAGGGTTGGACTAGTTTCTGAAGGTCAGGTCCATTAGCAGCTATTCATTAGCTGGGTAGGTTTGGGGAATGTAATATCTTACTGTCCACAATCCCAAACCCCTCCATTGGGGCACAATGCATCCCCAATAGACACGCATGTGAGTTGCCCACAGGATTCACAGGGCATGGAATCAGCCCCACTGTCGGGAGCTGGCAGTGAATGGATTGCCCCATGGTGACTGTTGGGCTCTTCTCCAAGTGACCGAGATTGGCTACTGTCGGAGACAGGATGCTGGGCTGAAGGGACCATTGATCTGCCCCAGTACAGCACTACTTATGTTCTTATGAGTTCTAAAGCTATGGAGTAGCCATTGAGAATGCTTCTCTATGGGTAAAAACAGATGTGGGTGGCATGGCTGCTCCCCTGCCCTGCCTGGGAAACTGCAGCCTACGCAGCCCGGGCCGGGGTACTGAACCAAAATGCCTGAGGCTGGAGAACAGTCCCACTACCCACATGGACCGGATAGGGTGAGGGGATCAACAAACTTGCACATGGTTCCCAGCACTCTGTCACCTGCCATGATGGACAGTCATGGCAGCCAATGACAGGCACCCATGGTAGCCGGCCAGGGCGGGCCCTGACCCCATGGCGGGTCGGGAGGGGAGAAACGATATGCTGGCCTGCTGTGGCCTGGGTTGGCCCGCATGGGTGGCCCTTAGCCCGGGCTGTGACCTTGGAGTTTGCCAAGGATGCCACAGCCCAGGCTAACCACCTACGTGCCCTGGGCCAGTCCTGGACTAACATCGGGCAGCACCAAAACAGACATGCTGGTGGCTTCCAGGCCAAAGCAAGCCGAAGCAGGATGAAGAAGGCCACCATCATGTAGGTTTTTACCATATTCAAAATGGGGGTCAGGGTGAGTCTGTGGGAGGTGTTCTAGGGTGGACATAAGAAGGACTCTGTCCGGCAAACATCTACTTCCCCAATCTCACTGAGCTAGAAGGAATCTCAAATTAATGGGGTGGCAAGCAGGAGCGCGGTGTTTGTAGGCACGGGGAAAGCATGGGGAGCGGCACGGGGGGCACTTGCCCCTGTAGATTTTTGGAACCCCCCCACACAGCTGAGCCCAGTGCAGCCACACACAGCCGTATGGAAAGTGGGCGCCGCACTCACATGCTGGGACCGGCCCGCCCCCTTCACTGCTGTGTCTGAAGGGTAGTTGTTCCTGCCCCTTCTCTCTGTGCCCCCCCATCTCTCACCGCTGGCCGGCCGGCCGCTGCTGCGCTCTCTGTACTTCCGCCCGGGGTCCATGTGGGTGGAAGTACAGAGAGCGCAGCTGCGACCAGCCGGCGGGCTTTTTAGTGCATGTGGCAGCCAGCAGCGTCACTTTGTTGAGGTGGCTTTTCTCCCTCGAGGAAGTCCTGGCGGGGGTTAGGCGGCGCGGCACGTGGGGCTGGGCTAGTACAAAAAGAAGCCCAAGCCAGGTACCTACTGCCATCCGGCCTTCCCCCCCACCCTCCTTCCAGCAACCCCCCCCCCCACGGCTGCCCCCCTATGTTTGTATGTGTGGAGTGGGTTTCAGCTGCCACAGACAAGCAGGGGGAGAAGCTTGAGGGGGGAGGCTTGCTAGGGCTCTGACCTGGCAATTAAATTCAAAGGAGGACTAAGCCCCCTGTGAAATATCCCCAACAGGAATGTGCAGCCCGAAAGGTGAAAGACCAGGAAAAAGTTGATATTGGTCATTTTGGAATAGGAAATAAAAGCGAGAAAAAAACTCTTTGGCTTTCATTAATGGCTTTCCTGCCCCATCTCTCTGCGACGGCCATCAAATATATTATCACAAGAACTCTGGCAGTTTCCTATTCTGCTGGAGAGAAGCAGGTTAGTCAAGTGACTGGAGAATGGGGTTTATTTTCATGCTCTGACAAACCCTTGGTTTGGAGGTGTGGCTTTTTGGACAGTGGGCGTGACTTTTGGGGGGAGGTTTGGGCCATGGCAATTGTTAAAAATAAATAAATTAAGCACTGGAGACAAGTTGAAGGGGGGGAGGGGTTAAAAAGTTTGAGAAACAACTGCGCTGGGATACAGACTCGCTGGTACTTGCAAAAGAACGCTCCCAGCTGACCTCAAAAATCCATCTCACTAAAGGTTCAAGATTCTCATGAGAGACTCTCTTTTAAAAATGCATGCGCAAAATAGCATGCACACGGCCATTCAGCGCATTCTCAGCCTTCTCCAAAAGGGGCATCTGTTCTCATCAAGAAACTTGATTCTCAACGAGAATCAAGAGAAAAAACAAGATCGAGTTTCAGCCCTAATTCTAATTCACTCCTTTTACCATGTTGTGTCCTTGTTATTCCTCTGTATATGCTTCTGGGCTTCAGTTTTTTAACTGTAAGTCATATTTATTAAGGCAACAAGAATATATTTAGATAGAAACTGATCAATTCTCACAGGCAGCTACTGACTGTCAATGGCTCATGGTTCCAGCTCTGACTCCAGCTGTCAAAACACAACTGTCACTGAGACCTTGGAATGTTCACATCCGCTCATCTCTTAAAAGTCCATAAGGGAGGGAGAATCCAAGGCACTCTAGTCTTTTCTAATGGTTAATCATCACTGAGGTTAAAATAAATAAATAAAAAATCTTTGCCTTCATGCTGTTTTGAATTTGTACGGCCAGCCACTGGTTTTTTAAGGTAGTTGCCCGAAGCTATTTTACATAATTGCTTGCAATACTGCCCTAGGGCAGTAGGTAATTTACCTACAATACTTTGGAAAGGCTGATTGACAAGAATACTCATTGCTGTTCTGGAGTGTTGGAGGAGCATTTAAGGGGGACATCATTTCCAGATAATTCATATTTCTTAAAAAAAAGTACAAGGATTCACTCTTTTACAATAATCAAGTCTTAGTCTCTCTACAAATATATTCTTGTCGATTTAATAAACACGACTTACAGTTAAAAGACTGAAGCCCAGAAGTATTATTAAGCATGATTAAATAATAAAAGTCGTCTTTCAAATCTACAGCCATCTATAGGATAACGGATCGCACCCTTTTCCCTGTTTTGTTGGGTTTTTAAATACAAGGAAATTAAATAGGATGCAGGCATAAATATTCAACTCTTGAGAATACAGATCTATCCCATAAGGTAAAGAACTCTTCAAAACGAGTGCGAGAAAAAAGGGAGAAGAGTTTGGGTTGTTTTTTTTGAGAAGAGATGAAGACCCCCTTTGAAACAGACAGGGTCAGAGAGGGATGTAGCTATCTGATACCCAATCGTGAGGATCGGGGAAGATGATCACAGGTATGAAATAATACCTTGTAAGAGATCCCAGGAAAAATAAAACTGGCCAGGTTATAATTCCAGGCTAAGGTGGTATTTTCCCTCTGGGAGCTGGGAGCTCAGGTTTCCTAGTCCCTGAGGGGGGGGGGGGGGGGGAGGGAAGGGGTCGCTGAGGGTTCTTCCTTCCAGTGACAAGGAAATTGCTTTTCAAAAGGCTGAAGCTGTTCTTGCATGTTTTCAAGAGAGCTAGGACTGGTTTGTGGCTCCGTCTTAGCCAAAAGACTTACAGGGGAGAGTAAGGTAGGGCTGTGTGTGCTGGGTGCTGGCTGGAATGTACATGGAGTCCAAGGAGCAGGCATAAGGTCCAGCAACCACGATATGAGGAGTTTTCTTAAGTCTTGGTTTAATAAAATGCACACGTCAAGTGCACTCCCTAGTTGGGTAACATTTGGTGCTGAAACCTGGTCCTCGGTTTTCCTTGGAAAACCAGGTACTTGACTCGAGTTCCTGAGTTCTGAAGTCAAGGAATGACCCCCGAAACCTTAAGAACTCAGAAAGTCCTCAGCCAAGTACAGGGAAGGGGGCCGGCGAAAGGCCCCCACTCCTCCTTTTCTGGCCCTGGTTGGCCAGGGAGAGAATAGGTCAGTGGGGGCCAGGAAAGGGGGGAGGCGGGGGCCTTGCAGGGGCTCAGAGGTGGGGTTATAAGTGGGTGGGGGCTTAGCAGGGGCTGAGGGGATAGAATACTCACCCTCTGGAAGGGCTCCGGTCTCAGCACTTACAATTAATCATCCACTAACCGCACGGACTCAGTGCCCAGAACAAAAATCAAACCCTTTCCTTCCAAAACTGCAGCTCTCTGTTTAAATCAGGGCTGGGGAACCTCCAGATGCAGCACACCTGGGCCACCACTGCCTTTTATTTGGCCCCTTACCAATTCCTGGATGTGACTAGTGGATCTAGCCCCTGCCCTCAGGGGCTAAGACGAGGGTGGCCAAGAGGTAGATCACAATCTCCTGGTAGATTACAAGCTATTCTCCAGTAGATCATGGTGTGAGGTGGAAGCCCCCCCCCCCCCAGGGGTTGTCTCTGGGAAAGAGACTAGGGGCGCAGTCACACAAGATGTCTTGGTCAGGCTACCACGTAACCATGCCATGGGCAGCCGGACCACATGCTGCAGTGCATCGTGTGGTTGGCGGCCGCCAGGTATCCCCCCGTCTCCTGGCAGGGTGAGCAGCTGGCTGCTCCTCGGAAAAAGGCCAAGGCCACATTGCGTAGCAGCCTTTACCCTAAAGAGGAGGAAGGCTGTCCAAGGTGTGGCAGCTCATGTGCTGCAGCCCCTGATGTCCTGCCTGCCCAGAAAACTTCGTGGCAGGGCTCCGAGCGGCCGGTGCTGTTGCCTGTCATGGGTTCATGTCACAGCAGGGGTGGGGGTGGGGGGGATTTGGGTCGGGCTGGGGGAGGGAAGCAGGCCAGCGGGTCAGGTGCTCGCTCATATGACTGGTCCCTCATCGTGCCCCGGCCATGGCAGGAGCTCTGACAGCTGCCTGGCTTCCTCACCGGGGCGGGGGGGCAACCAGCTGCCCTTCTCCCTGCGCTGACCCTGCAGTTTGGCGGCCATGTTTGCTTGCCAGGAATCGGGCCCTCTGCAATTTATGTGGTTGCTTGGCACTTCAAGGGTTCCTCTGATGCTATGGGGAAGGGTCTTTCTGAGGGGCTACTCTCCCCTCTTGAGACCAGTTGTTGAGGTGCCAGCAGGAACTGCCGGAGAACTCCTGGTAGATCACCTGGAATTAACATCTGGGATTCTGGTGTATTCCATGTTGAGCCATACGTCTGGCTGCCCCTGCACTAAGAAGAATTAATGGAGACAAGAACATGTGCTGAAGGACAGGAGATGGAGAGGGAGAGGCTAGTAGTGGGTTGCCTACCATGTTGACAGCTGAGCTTCTCCTTCCTCACTCTAGAGAGCCAGTGGAGCCAGACCTGGGAGATTAGTGTCCAAATCCATCTTAGTGATAACATCCCTGGGTGGCCTGACTCAGTAACTAGGTGCCTGATCGGTCTGAAGGTACCGTGTCAGGTGCCTGACTCGGTGCCCTCATACCAATCACCGATCAGGCACCTAGTTACTCCAAAATACCAGGTCTTACCAAGTTACCGATTTAACATTTTACCAAACAGTAGAGGGTAAATCGGTAAAGGAACTTGGGGGGGAAAAAACATCAGAAATGGAAAATTGGTACAGGAAATCAGAAAATTGAGATGAAAACCCGTCTAAGTTGGGTAGACCACTGGGCACGCATCAGGTACCCATTACAACCTAAAGTTACTGGGTTGGGTACTGGAATTTTTGAGGAGTATACTAGTTTCTTGCAGGTAGTTGTTTAAGTTCTAGGCCACTTACTATTTCACCGCCTCAGTTCCCTATCTTTGGCACAGGAATTATAATTACACCTGTACTCCAGTCTGCAAATAGCTTCCCGGGCACAATTTCTAGGTATTGGTTTTGACCTATAAACAGGGTTGGCCTGAGCATTTGTGAGGCCCAAGGGAAAAATAAAATGAGGTCCCCCTGATGGTTCGACACCCTCTCAGGGGTCCTGGTTCAGTTATTTTGGCAATGTTTGGACTATTGTGTAATAGCCCAAAATGGTTTAACTGGAAACCTGAAAAACCAAAACAGAATATTAAAAAAACCCACAACGATATGCAAGTACTTCAGTTGGTTACTGAGGTGCTCAAAGGGCTACCAGAAAATACTATCCACAAATAATAAACCCACTTCCCATTTCAACTCTATTTAATAGAGTCAAGATTAGGATGTGATCATGCCTGCCCTACAAGACTAGAATTGTTTTCTAGGCTAACAACATCGTAGACCCTTTTTGAGCTGCGGCTTCAGGGGCAGTCCATGCTTCGGGGGGGGGGGCACACCGCTGCAGGGGCGGTGCGGGGGGGGGAGACATCGATCCCCACCCCGTATACCTCTGGCAACCTGCGTTGTCACCGAACGCTCCGTGTATGTGTGTGTGAGTGTGTGAGGGGGATGTGTGGGTCATGGGAGCACACACCCCTGCATTTACACGAGATCCTCTCCCGTGTGGATGATGGCTGTCCATGTGTGGGAGCATCTCATGTAAAAAGAGCCTTAGTCTTAAGAGACTCTACCACAATAAACCACAGAACCCTTCTTTGGTACATTTTCCCTATCCTAGGATGACAATAGCCTGCTTATTTCTACATCACAAACTCCTTTCTTGTGATCTTCCATTACCCATTATCAAGCTTATGTTCTATTTTGCAAAATGAAACAAAACATGGAGAAAGGGCGAGCTGGGGAAGCCTTAGCTGTAATTTCCAGAAGGCCATGGATTTTCTATATATATTATTTGGTTTCCTTTCACTTTCCTGGGTGACTTGTCATGTCCGATAGTGTCCATCATGTCCAATGACATGACATGATGGCTCGGAGACATAAGACTGTATGACTGATGATGCTTTACAGAAAGACTCACCCTCTCGGAAACTAAAAACAATGAGCTTTCGGGAAAAGGTTAACCCCATAGTTCTGGAAGTCAAATTTTGCCAGCATGCACCCAGCTACTGGTGATATGATAGATTTTGATGGTTGACTTTAAGATGTGAGGGGGAATACTTCTTAGCGGGGAAACGTTGTTTTTATAAATGTTGTCCCTCTTTTCACCAATGTCAGAACAACAGTCTATCAGATGGGGGCACTTTGTTGTTGTCGTGGGGGTACAACAAGGATGAGGGCAACAGCAGACAGAGAGGAGAAAAATGAATGGGGGGCACTGTCCTTCAGTGGGGAGGCACAGCCCCCCTTGTTGCACCCCATCTTTCACAAATCTTTTAAACTCTTATAATTGGATATTGTGAGTTTTGTATTAAGAGTTCTCCACTGTAAGAAACATTCCCCCAAAGACTAATGTACTAATATCTAATCTGAAAGCACAATCAATTAACCTGGACAATTAATGCATAGATTACATGGATTAATATTAAAGGGGAAACAAATGGTAGATTTTTTTATTCAAGGATCTTATTTGTATTTTAAAATACTCATATGAATATTCCAATAAATATCCATACCAGAAATAAAATTTGTCTATCTGAGTGTGAGGATATTTGATTTTGGATCCAATGATTCCCCCCTCCCCCCATTTATATTGGTTAATTTGGTTTGGATATTTGGTTAATCGGCCAAATATACAAACCCCAAAGGCCCAAAATATCTGATATAATGAAAAAAAACAAAAAAAATCCAAACAGACAGAGATTGAAATGAATATCCAAAATAAGGAAACAAAGCAGAAGCCAACAGTGTCTTCTATCTGCTTCATTGGACCCAATCTGACACGGGTGAATTTGACAAGTACAAAGGGTAAAAACAGAAGTGACGGCCACACGGTGACGGCCTGGCCCAGCCGAGCGACCAGCCGCGGAACATGTGACTGGCTGGCCCCGGCCCTGTGCGGCCTCTTGTCCCCAACATGATGAGCAGCCATGGTGGCCAACGATTGACAGCCATGGTATGTTGGTCCGGAAACAGATGCGATAGCCATCCTTTGACCCAGCCGGGTGGGCCTTAGCCTCAATGGTGACCTCGGAGGTTTTCTGAGGTCAGACCCTAGGGTAACTGCCGACATAATCCTGGACCAACATCTGGTGGCACCTGCATGGAGGTTCTAGGTCAAAGTGTGAGAAAGCAGGTCACAGTAGGCTGCTCTCATGCCTGTGTTTACCCCCAATTTGCAGCTGATAAACATTTCAGCTTGAATGAAAATACAGACGTAAAAGAAAATTAACATTTGAAAAATTTCAAAAATGATTTTTAAACAGGAAACAATTAAAAAGAAAAAAAAAGTCTGTTAATCTCAGCAAATGAAAAATGTATTTTTTCTTTTTTAAAATGTAAACGTAGCTATTAATAGTCAATAATCTCTTGCTATTGGTAACAATTGTAGCTATTGCTAATAGTCATTAATAATCAATAGGATTGTGTTGCAGAAAGTTGGTTTGAACTGCTGGACGTGCTAGGACATAATGGAGTCCTTTAATTGGTAAAAAGCAACACAACAGAGTTAATCAGCTAAAACGGTTAACTACTTGATGTCCCTCTATGCTTTTAATTGAGCCCAGAACTTTTGGACCAAAGTTGAAATGGAATAAAGGACCACAAGCCTTCTTTGATTTCCTTTTCCTTTCCTCTAACTCACAAAAATCACATATGCTCTGAAGTTTCCCCCACTTATCTCTGGGAAGAAAAATTAGATGTTTTATATAATGATAGCCTTACATAATCCAGTAATCAGCTCTTAGAATCAAAATGATAGCAATTCACAAATGGGATAAATTACAAGCCATTTAAAGCTCCCAATGTCATCGATTTGGGAATATGTATATGATGTTTAAGTCAAATGTTAATTGGACCATGACAACATCTATATTGTAACCATTTATAGCATTTTCCCTTGCTTTTATTTCAACTGACTGAGAATACAGGGATCCTAGAGGCAGCCTTTCTTCAGGGTTAAGATATTTCCTGAGACTTTGGAAGTAATTTTGATATTCATTTCCTACAGACAAAGGGAGGCAGTGAGTGATGTGCCTATTAGTATTATCATCACAGATTTTTATTTTTTTTTAAATTTTCCTCACAAAAGCTCGCCCAGAATCCTAGTTCGATATCATCTAACAACACTGAAATAATTGTATCAGAGTAATGTCGGTATTTTGCCGCAGAGGGATAACACATTTCAGTATTAGCTCTCATTACGTCTCACAATAGTATTGTATACTCCCGGCATACGGTGATTAGAGCTGAAAATCATGTTTACTCTGCACAGTTTCTAGCTTTCACTAGTCCAACTTCCCCCCCCCCCCCCCTTTCCCCTTTTTGGTAATAAATACATTCAGCGGGTGTGACAGGTTACAGCAACAGCTTGCTAAGATTTTAGCGGAGGTGTTAGAGCAGAGGTGGGGATCTTTCCTTTTCCTTGAAAATTAGCACAAGCTCCTTGGGCCAAATAGGAATTGGGAGTGGGGGGCGCTTAAGGAGTGTGTTCAGGATGGGTGAAAGACAGGAAGCGTCCAGATCATGGATCCATCCTCTGTTCTACAGTACATTGGAGGTTTGGCGTGAGGTGCCATCAGTATGCCCATGACACTCACCTCGACCTCTCTTTCCCATCCGAACCAGGCCCTGCAGTCTCGGTGCTTACCTGATGCCTGGCTGCTGCTGGAGACTGCATGAGGATGAGCAGCTGATTGAAGCTGAATCAGGCCACTTGCGGAAGATCCCCTCGAGTACAGGAGGACCTGGGATCAACTGATGCTCCTCGCTCCATGGCGGTGATGCCCGTCCCTCCCCGGTTTATCTTTTTACAGACTTGATGTGTGAACATTTCATGCCTGTTTATTTGTATCTAGATCTGATTCTGTGGGCGTTCCGTTCACACATGTGACGGCACTGCCGTCACCCCCTCCCCCCGGCTGTGGCAGCTCTGGCAGCGGAAAAACCCATCCCTGAGTTTGGACCAGGCCCGGGAGGGGGCATGGGGAGCAACGTGTCTCGTGCTCTGGATGGTGCCCTGCTCCTGCCCTAGAGTCCACACCTCCCCTTTAAAAGAGGACACTTATGAAAAATGCATGTTACAGGGCTGCATTGGTTCCAGTGCACTCCTGCCCCATGTATTTTTCATAAACGTCCTCTTTTAAAGGGGAGGTATGGCATTGGCCACCCTACCCTACCCCCTGCCATGTCAGGAAGCCATGCCAAACTTCCATGGTGACTCCGCCCCCATGTTGGGGCAGGTGGGCATGCAAACAGATGTGGCCACCTGGTTTGGCCCACTCTGGACTACCTCGGACTGGGCCCAATTCATTCCCACGTTTCTGGCCTGCCTGCTGACCCCACTGGGGTTTGAACCAGGTCCACATCTGGTGGACTGGAAACAAACCTGCGGGGTTGGTGCTGGCCCATTTGGATCGGTGCGGGCTAAACCGGGCCCCCGTTACATTGCTTAACACCCTGTGATCTTTGGGGAAAGAAGGTGGGTTTTTAAAAAATCTAAAATAAATATATCCACATGGACAGAAAATGAGACAGAGAATCTCACTGCCTTACGCCAGTGCGACATTTTTTTGTGCTTTGTAGAGAGCCCTGAATTTTACCGGGACAGTTAGCTAGCTGGGAGCCGTTGGTGATTCCAGAGGTCACCTCGCACACTCGGATTCAATAGGATCTTTTCTTTTGAGAGGTTTCTGGGCTGTAGAACCAGTATCTGCTCCAATCTCTGGAATCTTCTAAACGATCTCTCTTTATAACCTCAAACGTTAAAAGTCTCATTTCCCCATGGCTTCAAATCTTCCTCCGGTAATAACGACTCTGTGGCAATAAGCTCTGGGTTCTAACTGGAGTAAAACTATAGGCAGCTTGCGTATAAGTGTCTGATAAAATTCCCACCTGCACCAAACACTCTTATCTTCTTCTTCCCGTTTCTTCTACCCTCTTGCACTCACCTGGAACGGAATACTTCCCCTTGGCTCTATCTTATCTGGACAGCAAGGAAATACCATGGGGTACATGTCAATATGACCTCTGCGAACTAGGAAAGGAGCTGTCCATGCTCTGTGGATCCATTAGACCAATTAAGGCTGCATCTTGGATTCTGACAGCATTAGCAGAAGGAAGGAACTTCAGACAAATGGATTTTTAATTTTTTTTAAAATAAACTGTGGCAAATCACCAGTTCCTAATCTTATAGCAAGAAATGCCTCTCTATCTAGTCAGGTTTTATACAGGGTTATTAATATCAGATGTCCTTCTGTAAAAGCTTCCACATTTGTACCAGGGTCCTACAGAATACTTTTATGACATGTTAGCATCGTTTGGTGTCATAGATCGCTTGGCTAACATCTGTTGCACCCATGCACCTTTGAACTTCTGTGTTAGGAATATGGTCACAAAGTGACATTTTTCACCTTTGACGCTCCATTGCGTTTGGCATTAACAGCCAACATTTCTTCTTCAGCAAATAGTTGAGACCAAAATTCGGCTCCATCAATCATAGCAGGCCTAACGCAAGGATTAAAAAGTTCTCTTCTAGTCTTTGTGGGTAATTCGTCATCCAGAAACGCTGTTTTCTCCTTCACCGTCACCCTCAACTTTGTTAGTTTTATGTATTAGTTGCCCACGATAAATATAGCCAGGAACCTCTTCAATAATCTCTCCACTAACAGTGACAGAGCCGTTAAGTCATTATTCATTCCACATCCATTTTGTTTCCGATAGATTCATTTCCAATCCGATTTCAAATGATTTCTGTTGAAACTGCTACATTTTACTCTCCAATTGTGCGGTATCATTGGCAAATACTATACAGTCATCAGCAAAAAGAAGATATGTTATCAATTCCCTGTCTATATTTACTCCCTTTCCGACATTTCTATTAAAGAGTGACCCTAAGGTTGTCATAAAGAGCTTCGGAGATGATCTAAAAGGAACTATAAACTGAGCCAAATTCTATTATTAACACAGCACCAGCAATTTTCCTGGTGCTGTATAGTCATGGATTTTGAGACACATCCCTGCTGCAAGGGGCTTATATGCTAGGACAGACGAGGGAGGGGGAAATAGGGAGAGACAGAGATATATACATCCCCATTTTACAGATGAGGCTAAGAGAGGCATAGGCCTATTTCACACAGGTGCTCCTCCCTCACACACATGTGCAAGTGGGGGGGGGCGCCTATGCAAAAGCTGGATGGGTGTCTGTGGGAACATCACAGGCGGTGGGTGGGGGTACGTGTGCGCTCCCACACTCCACTCATCTCCACCCGTCACCCACGCACGGAACAACGGGTGCCAATGCCGGTTTCTCTGTGCATAGAGGTGGGCGGAGCTGGGTGTACGTCCATGGGAACGGCTGAACACCCACCTCCACCCGCCACCGGCATACACCCATCCTGCCACCCACCATGGCCCGTGTGAAAAGGGCCTAAGAGGAGAAAATTGAGGGTAAGGCCCTTTTCTCACAGGTGCGGGTGTGTGTACGTGTGGGGGTGCGGCGCGGTGGGTGGAGATGGGTGTGGGGAGAATCCCGCGGGTTCGCACCCATCTTCACCCACCTCCACCCATCTCCATGCATGGAGCAACCGCCATTGTCGCCGCTTGCTCTGTGCATGGGTGGAGGTGGGTGGAGATGGGTGTAGTGGGGGAGTGCGTACGCACGCACCCCCACCCACAGTGTTCCTACGGATGCCCCCCCATCCCCCCCCATGGTGACATTCCAATGGACGTCCCCTCCCCCGCACATGTTTGGGGGGGGGAGGTGCCCACGTATAAAAGTTCATGGCTGAGACCAGAACCCTGGTCTTCAGCCAGTACCTTAGCCACTAGCCTATACTGGCTCAAGAGAAAGAACAAATTCCAGGATGATAACAATCACTTTCATACTCTGAATGCTTGAACACTCTCACCAAAAGCAGTAGGATTTTTTTTAAAAAGAGTGAGAGAAATCTCATCTGAACTATTTGTTTGGGACCAGCATGTCAATTCCACTTGCTAGCCAGTGTGTTTGTACCATAGAGCATGGCATATTGGAAGGCATACGTCCACACGCCAGGATGGGCCCCAGCAGGGTCTCTGAGTGCATCGATGCTTCCTACCCAAATGTCTCCCATTTCCTTTCCATAATTTCTAAGGTTACCTATCTCTTCACTTCTCCAAGGGCTCTCAAGTCCTCTTCCAGTTTCTTCTGCTTAGTCGTCCAACCCTTGTTGAATCGCTTTCTCTGGGCCTCATTTTCCACCTCTCTAGAGCGAAGATAACATTTCCATACCTCATGAGATTTCTGTGAGAGTAGGGGAGGGATTCCTAATACACCCGTCACACCTGAGCAATATCTGCATTTTGGGCACTGTTTCAGACATCGGCACCTGAATAACATTAGAATGCTTGGAAACCCAAAAGTTTGGTTTTCCGGTGTTCAAGGACCCGAAGGGTGTCTTTAGACATAGGGTGTCTTTAGACAGAACATCAATGGGTGTCTGAATGTGTATTTTGACCTTGATATGATCACCGGTTTGGCCCTGTGTTCACCATGTGGTGCTGTTTAGACACACAGACCATACTGGGGAAAACCGGTGTTTTGCTCACCACCCGATCTCAGCACACAAGTGCTACCGCCTCGTTCCCTGTATCGTACCTGCTAACATGCTACACGATATCATAAGACACAACGCTGGCCATGTGTTCAACTGGAACATGCAAATTGTCCTTGTATTGCAATTGTTGCGTATTCAAGGGGTGGCCAAATTAGTGTTGGGATTGTTATGGTGCTTACACACAATGGCCAAACAAGTGCTTAGGGGTTTCGACATCTGATCTGTGTTATGTCTAAAGAGACCCGATATTACCCCCAAACTAAAAAGAAATACATGAACAATTTCCAAAATCCAGGACCAAAAGTAAACAAATCTGGATGTCAATGGTATTTCAGCATTTCAGGTACCTGATCGTACTTTCTGGAACCCCGAACAGTGTCCGGACATTTTCAAGTTGAATCGGGTACTGCGAATTTGACAGGGAGACCTATTTTTTTTCAGGTACCCATTTCAGCTCTAGTTGTGGCATCATGACATTCAAAAGCGGGTGTGGAGACAGCAGGAAAGGTTGGGGACCCTGTTCACTGTGGGTGTCTTTAGACATAACAAAGATCAGGTGTCAAAACCCCTAAGCATGTCTTTGGCTGTTGTACTAAGCACCATAACAATCCCAACACCAATCTGGCCACCCATTGAGCACACGATCTGAACACCATTGCATCACAAGGACAATTTGCATGTTCTGGCTGAACACGTGGCCAACATTGTGTCTAATGATTTATTTCATTGTATTTATATGCCACCCCCCATGCCTACGGCATCTCGGGGCAGCTTCCAGCATGATATAAACACATTTTTAACATAAAAAAATCTACAATATCATAATTAAAAACAAATTTAAAACACCCTCCACAAAAATTAACCCACCCACCCAGCCTCTCCTCTGAAGGCCTGGGCGAACAGACAAGTCTTACAGATACGTTGAAAGGCCAACAGGCCCGGGGCCAGGCAATCCTCCTCCAGAAGGGAGTTCAACAACCGCGGCCCGGCCACCAAGAACGCCCTCTCCATTGTGCCCCCCCATCTTACATGGGGAACCTCCAGAAAGGCGCCCCCGGTGGACCAAAGGGATCACTCTGAGGCACGGAGGATGAGGCAGCCCCCGAGATATGAGGGGCCCAGACCGTGCAGGGCTTTGTAAATCAATACTAACACCTTGAATCGGGCTCGGTATGCTATAGGAAGCCAGTGCAGAGCCGAACCTGAAGAGCAACAGGCGGGCGAATCCCCCCTATTAGGGGGGCCAGCACCTCCCCTGCTCTTCCCACCACCATCACCTCCGTCTTATTGGGACTGAGCTTCAGTCTGCTCTGCCGCATCCAATCCGCCACGGTCTCCAAACATTGGGAGAGTAACGAGACAGCAGTACCTGGGTCAGTTGAAAACGAGAGGTACAGCTGAGTATCATCAGCATACTGGTGACATCGCACCCCGAACCCTCTCACGATCTCCCTCAGGGGCTGAATATACACATTGAACAACAGTGGAGACAGAATAGAACCCTGCGGAACGCCGCAGGCCAAGGCCCGGGGGCTAGATGTTTCAGCCCCCAGCACCACCCGCTGGCTTCTACCCAAGAGGAATGAGCGGAACCATCCAAGGACAGTCCCGTCCAGACCTCCCAAGTCTCACAGCCATCTCAACAGCAGCCCATGGTCCACGGTATCAAAAGCGGCCGAGAGATCTAGCAGGATCAGAAAGGTCGAACATCCTGCATCCATCTCCCGGCGGAGATCATCCACCAAGGCCACCAAGGCCGTCTCAGTACCATAGCCGGGGCGGAACCCAGATTGAAAAGGGTCAAGGAAACCGATGCTGTCCAAATGTGCCTGGAGTTGCAGTGCCACTGCCTGTTCAATAACCTTCCCTAAAAAGGGAAGATTAGAGACGGGTCGGTAGCTGGCGAGTGCGTCCACATCCAAAGATGGCTAATGATATCGCATGGCGTGTTAGCAGGTACAAGACGGGGAGTGAGACAGCAGAACTTGTGTACTGAGATCAGGTGGTGAGCAAAACACTGATTTGCCCCAAGGTGGGCTGTGTGTCTAAGCAGCGCCACATGGTGAACACAAGGCTGAACTGGTGTTTATATCAAGGTCAAAACACACTTTGGGGCACCCGATGTTGTTATGTCTAAAGACACCCTGTGCCCATTTATGACGTGACCACACCCATTTCCCAAGCACCAGGACATCACAATACTCAGAAAGGGGTGTGTTCACTTCAGAAAGGGCCAGGGCAAAGTGAATTTCACATCCACTGGCCCCTCTGAGTGTAGTTCCGCCACTGCCCTTGCTTCATGCCTTTTTTTATTCTTCTCTAGTGCCTTAAAACAGCTGTAAGCTCATTTACCAGGTCTGTTAATATCTGTGGAGTGTTTGGAGTGCCAATAAATCTTACATTCATATCTTTTATTTTTTGCTCCAGCAAAACGAAAGCTGTAGCTGGAAACAGATGGGACTTCTGAGGTAAGTTTCTTAAACATTTTTGAAAACAGAAGCAGCCAGTTCCAACACATTGACAACACTCTGGAAAGCAAGTTCATTACATCTCTCCCCACCAGCTGTCTCATTCAGGAAATGCCTGGTGACATGCTTAACTCAGTGGCATCTCATATAAGTGAGCTACTTGACATTTTTTTAAAAAAACAACAACCCTGAAAGTGTTTCTCTTTTTCCACTTCACTGGTGAGGTCAGAGATCCACATCCCTCTGGGCCTATCTCGCTTTGGAGAGGCGCTGGTAGCAACTTCTCAGCTGTATCCTTGGTTACCTGATCCAGGATGAAAAGAAAAGATGAACTTTTGACAAATGCTCCGGTGAGACACCGTCAGAAGGTCCTTCCCTCAGGTGCGAAGATGAGATTCTGAGGGGGATACCCTGCAAAAACAGAGGCACTTTGCAGAATTGCTTTCCAGAGGGTTTCCTGTCAGAACTGAGGAAAACATGAAGTGTTCGGTGAGCTGGTCACAAGGAGAGTACACAGTTCCAAAATGTCTCACATCATCTTACCTTTGTGTCCTAATGCCTTCCTAGAGGTGAGAGCCGTTTAGGGCCTTTTCAAATGGACATGGGGCCCCGCAGGTGCATGTATGTGTGTGTGTGAGGCACGGTGGGAGTGGGGCCATTCTCACAGGCACACACCTATCTCCACCCACCTTCATACATGGAACCACCTCCATTTTCCCCAATGCCTCAGTGCGTTGGAGATGGGGGGAGCCCAGGTGCATGCACACCCCGCCTCCATCTGTTTAAATATTCCCACGGGCACCCTCCACACATCTCCATGATGAGTGGAGGAGTCTCATGTGAAAAGGCCCTTAATATCCAGGCCTATTCAGTAGAGCTTAAATTTACCTTATTTCATTTCCTTCTAAATGTTTATCCTACCATTCCACTAACGCTCAGGGCAGGTTGTGGGTAGAATCGAGCAATTGCAGAGAAAGCCGTTTCCGTCAGGAAACAGGCCATTCGCCTGTGCTCACACGATGAGGAAACTTACTGGCTTCTTCATTAGTTCCTGTTGGGTCCTTACCATGGTTTGCTACGTCCAGTCATTCCTCAGAGGCAGGAGCAGTCACACACCACATAACGTTCCCTACATGCTGCTTATGTTCACTACTTCCAGCTTGTGTACAATCGTAAGTTCAGTACGCAACTTGGCTCCTTGTAAACTGTGTTTTGATTGGTGTACTTCAAGGGCTAGTCCTTGTTATCTGCAGTGTGATGCTGAACATTAACATAAAGTGCTGGAAACTGACGAAAATACTGGAAACTTACATAAATTGACAAAATATGGGAAAGTTACGGAAAACGCTTAAATACAAGAAATTATCGCAAATTGTCAAAAATTAAAAAAACTAGCAAAAATTACTGCAAAATACCGGAAATGGATGAAAAATTATGTAAAATCACAGGTGCCGGTTTCAATAACAGCAGAAATGTGGCTTCAGTGGGTTCTGAGGAAACAGATGATAAACAGTCACAAGCACCCTCCAAAGGTAAGTATTTCCCCTCAGTACAGGAATGGCCATTCTCACATCAGCCATAGTTACAGCTAAAGGTGAAACAAATCACTGCTATTATCCAGTATCCAGTGGGATATCATGGTATCTTGGTATTTAATATCCAGTCAGATATCAGTGGTATCCAATTTACTGTCCAGTGGTTTTCAAGTTAACCGGATTACCATTTACTGCATTCCAGTTTACCGCATTACCATTTAATTACCATTTGACGAGTCCCTCTGTCCAGTCTGGTCTGGTTATGTGGTAATGTGGTAATTTGGTAATGCAGTAATTCGCCAAATACTAACGAAGTAAACAGTAATATTCAGTATTCCAGTCTGGCAGTTAACCTTCACAATTACTGGATCATTACTGGATAACCACCAAGCTATCCAGAATATTTTTTTCCCCTATCCATTTGAGTTCTACTTACAGCATAAAAACTATAAAAATAGGATGTAAAAAATATAGTGAAATCTTCTAGAAACTCCTGCTTCACTGAATATCCGGGCAGATACTGTAGCCAAAAAAATCTTCCCACTTCAGTTTGGATATGATGAAGCAAATATTTGGTCCCGTTTCACTGGATAAAGGTGATGGAGGAGATGAGAGAAGATGGAGAACAATGTTTCTGTCTTGCTATGGCAAGCAGGAGGAGAAGCAATGGCAAGCTGCCGGAAAGAGATTGAGACTGAACATCGGGCCAAAATTCCTGACTGTAAGGGCAGTAGAGGCAATAGAATGGGCTACCCAAAGAACTGGTGGAGTCTTCATCACTGATGTAAGGAGAGGCTAGGTGAGCATGTCTGGGATGATCTCGGTATGGCAAATCTGGCATGAAGCAGAGTGCTGAATTTGATGAGATTTGCCACATCGGCCTTAGAATTTGCAGGACCCAGAAGAAAGATAAAATATGGGGGCAGTGGTGGCCGCTTCCCCATGACCAATCCCCTCAAGGGACATCTTCCACAAGGCCCTGAAGGTGGTCGCATCTGGGATCCCATTGGTAGAGATGCCCTGTTGAAAATGGGGGCCACTGTCAGGCCCCTGGATGTAGAAAAAATGGTTGGACCTGGGGCAATGACCCCGGATCTCCCTGTGGCAAGCTGCTCCCTGACCTTCGTGGCCCCTTCGAGATCTATAATTCTATGGTGCAATCAAAATGCCCAAATGACCGAACTGAGCTACCAAAATAACCAACGTTTCTGAACCAAAGTAACCAAATAAGCAGATATTGATTTAATGACCATTCTCATGCACAAGAAAGTGAACTAAAGCGATCAAACAACTCACACCACTTGCCAAGATGTTCTCAGGTCTGAATCAGAGATTCGAGGTCTCAGATCACATTACCCCTCCCTTTGCTTGAGCTTACTTATCTAACCTGTCTATCAGCACTTCTTAGCATCGATCATTGTAATTTCCAAGCCGTAATCAGCAGCCGTCAGAATGAATTTCCTGGCTTTTGTCAGTACATGTTACAATCGTAATGTTCTTTACACAGAGTCCTGTTCAAGGTGTTGCAAGGGATTTTAAAGTGTAGAGTGTCAATACATGGCACATGCCGTACATGGTCAGGATGGCCAACAACACAGGCCATCCTGAACATATACAGGTTGCGAACACCTGTATACCCATAGCAACTTGTGGAGAACCACTGGTACAGTCAGAGCATAGTGAAATTAATACCCTTCAAAATGGGTGCCTGTTGAAATTGTGGTTTTCTACCTGACATAACATCGGGTACTAATCGGTACCCAATTAGTAGGGGTGTGCAATTCATTTTATTTATTTTTTAAATTGCTAAAACGAACGAAGCCCCATTTGTTTTAGTAATTAAAATACAAAAAATGAATGAATAAACAAAGAATCTGCTCTCATCCGTTTCCATTTTAAAAATTAAAAATAATATTTTTTTTAAATGGCGCAGTCACAGAACAGTCTTTGTGGCCATTTGCGTGTCTGCAGTGATTTTTTTTTTTAACTTTTATTTTTTTTATTTTTTATTTTACAAAAAATAATTTTAAGAAATCACGTGCATGTAAAAAGTGGCTGCTGGACCATTCTGTGCATGCACAGCCCTTTCCCAAAATGGCACCGGCAGCATAGGCACATTTTCAATATATCCAAGCCAAGCGCGTGCACCTGGGACCTCGCATCTTCGTGACTGTTACACCCCTTGTCTCTCCCTCTGTTCCCCTTCCTTCGTCTCCGCCCCCCCCCCCCTCTCTCAGATTGTAAGCCCTAGGGCAGGGACCGTGTCTATTCCATTACTTTGTAAAGCAACAGGTACATTGCTGGTGCTATATAAATGCTTGTTAAGACTACTACTACTAAGCACCATGTTGTAAAAGGTCTGTTTATGTGAAGAATGGGGTGGTGGCCATTTTGCGCATGTGTAGTGATTTAAATAAATACATTAATTAATAAATAAACCCCCTTGAACACGGTAGGGTCATTTACAAAAAAAGACCCTGAAAATGAAGGGTTTTTTGTAAACAAAAATGAAAATGCTTGGGGTGACTTCTGCATGCCCCAACCAATTAGTACTTGATGGGCTACCCGATGGACCGATTTATCACTTTTCATCCCAGTTTTCCAACTTCCGATACTAGGGATGGGACTCCGAGGCAAATTTTGGTTTCATTTTTTTCAGTTCACCAAGATTTTCGGTTCTAATTGGTTTTCGGATTGAGTTTTTTTGCATTGAATGCAAAAACCCCTGAACAATGCGAAACCCCCAATGGGTATTTTGCAAACAATGCGAAACCCCCGAATTGCCGGAAACCAAATCAAGAACCAAAATGTTGGGAGTACCAAATCGGCCATTTTGGGGTCAATTCGGTTCTAATTTGAATCCAAAATTCCCATCCCTATCTGATACCAACTTTCCTACTTCCAGTACTGATTTTCTGACTTTCTATCCCAGTTCTCATACAAATTTACCAATTGACCGATCACCAAAATGATAAATTGGTAACAGTGATGGTAATACCTGAGATTCTGGGGTAATTGGGTGCCCAATCAGTACTCAAGTAGACTGTCAGGCACTGGACACGGTGCTCAAAATTGCTGGTATTGGCTGCAGGTAGCAGATGAGCTACACATTTCCACTCTAACTGAGTGGGTACCCAAGGACAGTTGTGGGGGGGAGAGAGGCCTACCAACTGGTGGCAATTCGTTAAGAGCAGCAGTGGTGGCAGAACCAGAACTGGTGTTGGAAGTTCTTGGGAGCATTAGCTCCTTGCTCCATAATCACTCCACTCCTCCCACTACTGATGCTTCTGCTGCTCAGGGTTGGCCATAGGAGCTGCGGGGCCCAGGATGGGGGAGAAAAGCAGGGCCCCAGTCTCCTGCTGCCAGCGAAGCCGCTGGTGGGCTATGGGGCGCTCCCTGGCTCAGGGGGAGCTCCCTGGGCTTAGTCAGGGCGCACTCCCCAGGCCTGAGCTTAGGGATGGGGGGAGGGACACTCCCCTCCACCCATCCCGAGGTCCAGCCATTTCAGGGGCACTTACCTCCCCATCCGTCGCTGTGGCATCGCCCATCGCTGTCCTGGGCCCCATGCCAGGCCCACTCGCCAGCTCCCTGCGGCGGGCTCTGACGGCGGTGGACGCAGCAATGGCATATTAAATCTGCCGCCATGCGCCTGCCACCACCAGAAGTTACAGGGAGTGTGGGAGAGGCGGGGACTCTGCCTCTCCCTCAGTTCTGCTGGTCCCCTCTGCTGCCTGACTGTCTTGGCCAGGGGGAGTGAGGGAGAGGCAAAGGACCCACCTCTCCCACATTTCCCCTGGCTGAAACTCACAGGCAGTGAAGGAAGGTCCACCGATGGAGTGAGTGAGAGGTGTGGCCTCTGCCTCTCCCTTACTTCTGCTGGCGCTGGCCCACTCCGCTGCCTGGCTGTCTCGGCCAGGGGGGATAAGGGAGAGGGAGAGGCCACCCCTCTCCCACATTTCTCCTGGCTGAGACTGACAGGCAGTGGAGGGGGGGCATGGAGTGTGGCCTCAGCCCCTCCCTCACTCCATGATCCCCCCTCCACTGCCTGTCAGGGATATGTGGACCGGTCAGTCATCCACGGGCCCCCCGTGCGGGGTGTCCAGCTCCCAGCCACTGTCAGGCTGGGAGCTGGGGGCCCTGGCTGTCCTGAGCCTCCCCGCAGTAAGACCGGCCCTTCTGCTGCTCCTGGAAACTTCTGCCACCACTGCATCAACTGCTGCTACATCGACTCCTATGAGGAGGCATGTCCCGGGGTCAAGTGGTAGTGGCAAGAGCAACAGTGGCCTCCAAGTGCAGAGAGCAGCTGTGGCAGGAACAAAGATGTCTCCTTGGGGGCTGTCAAAGTGGAGCATGAGGAGCTCGCTGAAAATACCCTGGACTTACCTCTGCACTAGAACTGAAACAAGTACCTGCAAAAATGGTATACCTGTTGAATTTCTGGTACCCAAATTGAACCAAATATTTTGGGTACTTTTCGGTATTATGACAGTTGGCTCTAAGTGGCTGCAGAACTAGGGCCTAGATAAGTCCTGTTGAGAAATGGGAGTGTCTGTCCCTTTAAGGGAGTGAGCTGCCTCAACAGGCCACACCCCTCCTGTGGATATAAGGCACGGAAGGCTCTACTGGAGTGTCAGTCTATGTTTGGCTGGGGCCAGAAAAGGAGCTCTGTAGCTGGAAGGCAAGCCAAGATACTTCTTGGGAAGAGTTTGGTGGGAGCAAAGGATTGGATACCCAGAGACTGGCTTGCGACAGTATCTTAGTGAGAAGAAGTGCTTTGAACTTTATAGTGGGATTTGGGAATGTCTGTGTCCGGATGGTGAAGAAGAAGGAGTTCTTCAGATGGAAGCTGGCCAAGATGCTGACTAGGAAGAGTTTGGAGGACTGGATATTGGGATTATAAAATGTTTGGATTATTCAACTGTAAATAAACTTGCACATGATGGTGGAAAGAGTTGGAGTGCTGTGGCACATTGGTACTCCAATCTTATTCTCAACAAACTCTGTAGCCAAGGCCACCGTGGTCAGTTTTACACTGACACCCCCTTCCCCTCCCCAGCTTGGTGTTCGGATGGGTNATGTAAACGGCCAGCAGTGAGTGGGGGATGGATGGCTGCTTGGTGTTCGCCCGTGTAAACACTGAGCAGGATGGGTGTGTGTGTGTGCATGCTCCCGCGCAACACCCACCTCTACTCACAGAGCCTTCCAGAAAACTGAACAAGGCCCCATGAGTGGAGGTGGGTGTGTGTCCATGTAAGGACACACCTGCCTCCACTCACCGACCCAGAACACCCATCCCGCCCCCCCATCCGTGTAAAAAGGACCCTTGTTGTAGGTACTCAAGCCAGTTTTTGATCAGGTGCTCAAAATACCAAAATACTGAAATGCTGACAATTGGTAGACCGAAAATACTGAGATTGTCCTGTGATTTTCATCCCAATTTTGTCCCAGATGTCAGGATTTGGGGAATATTATTTGATTTTGGGGGGTTAATTTTGGATCCTTGGAAAAACCTGGCAATCAAAATTTCAGGTTTTTTTTTTTTTTGTACTCGAATGGTATTCGGATACTGATTCAGAAACCCGAAACGGGATTGGAAAATGTGGGTATTACCAGCAAGTACCAAGTCAGGTACCCATTTTAACTCTACTTTGCACCCACCACCCATGTTTGCTGCTCCTCAAGACACAGGTAAGTGTGTGGGGACAGAGACAGGTGTGGAGAACACAAGGGCAGGGTTGACCCTCTGCTGCCTCTGTGCTCTCCCCACTTGTCCCTGTATCCATGTTACATCAGCTGTGTGTTCATGCTTGATTGGTATGGTTGGCCCAAATGTCCATTCAAGCCTGCCATAGGGGACATATGAGTAACCAGCATGTAACTGGCGCATTAGGGAGTCCTAATTGTCACCACCAGTATGCCCATGACACCCAGCTGTATTTATCCTTTTCATCCGACCAAGGCCCTGATGTCTCCTTGCTGTCCTGGTGTTTGGCCTCTCTGGGGGATCAGATGAGGTCGAGCCAATTGAGACTTAATCCCAACAAGACACAGGTGATGCTGGTGGCGGGGACCGATGATCTGGGAGAGGGGGGAACACTCCCATTATTGGGGGTGTTTGTCCTCCATTGGCCCTATCTGTGCGATTCCTGGGGGTGCTCCTGGATTCACAGCTGTGCCTGGATTAGGTCTGGGACGCCTTTCACCAATTACATCTGGTGAGGAGGCTCTGCCCATGTGTCTCGGACTCCGATCTCGCCACTGTCATCCAAGCATTCGTCACCTCGAGGCCGGACTATTGCAATGCGCTCTATGTGGGGCTGCCCATGGCGACGGTTCGGAAGCTACAGCTGGTGAAAAATGCAGCAGCTCAGATGCTTACTGCTTACTGGGATGGGCCACAGGGAAAAATTTCAACCGGCACTGCACTGGCTGTCTATTGCTTTCCGGGCCCAATTTAACCTTTAAAGTCCTACATGACTGGGCCCTACTTACCTGAAGAATCACCTCAACCCCATGGGCCCTGTGTGGCATGGCACCTGGGCTCATCTGCGGGCGCCCTCCTGGAGGTCCTGTGTTATCGGCCGGTCCGAACGGACAGGAGGGAGTTCTTGGCGGCCACGCCGTCTCTATGGAATGCTCTCCTGGCAGAGGATCGCCTTAGCCCGAACCTCCTTGTCTTCTGACAAAGCTGTAAGACCTAGCTCTTCTGTCAGGCAGGGGGGTGAGGGGGGTGAGTTAAGGGGACGAGGGTTATTTCCTTCACAGATCTGGGTGATATTTTTTATGTATTTAGTCTCGGGTTTTAAATGCATTTTTGTATATTTTATATTGGATGGTATGTTTATAGTTGTATTTTATATTTTTCACGTTTTTAATTTATTTATATACTTCTGGTAGCCACCTCGAGTTGCCTGTGAGCAAGAGAGGTGGGGTAAACATTCAAGAAAATAGATGAATTAAATAAAATACATGTTGGGCTAGGTGTGCATTTCCAGTGTGAAACACACACCCAACATAACATGCAAACACACCCATCGTGTCTGACCAGTGATCCCTGTAGTGCCCAGCTCTCTAGCCTGGACAGAGATGGATGTGAATCCAAGGATTACAGCAGGAAAAGTCAGTGTACCAATAACAAAGTTGTGTCTTTAGCCAGATGTTTTCGCTGAACAATAATACGTAAATAAACCACAATAAGGTTCTTGGAAGTCAAGTGCTTAGGTAAATAAATGAGGCACTCTATCTGCTAGCAGAGGAGGAAGATCCAGATTACATCGGTCGTTAACTTTAAAGACAGGTAGCCAGGCTAAGAGGGGACAGGAGCGGGGCGTGGGAGGTAAGGGAATATCTTATCTGGTTGCTCTATCACTCTCTGGATTAATATGCCATCGTGGAATGAGACACAGACTTTTTAGACAGAGGGTTTATCCTGGAAAACCTTTCCCGCCCCCCAAATTCAGATTCTGAATTAAATTGAGTCGGCCAAATTCTACTCAAAAATCGTGAGCCAGGTACCTCCACATTGTAAAAGATAATGAGACAAAATACATTTTGAGTTTTTTTAAACGATTTTCTGGATGTAAAGCTCTTCAGGCACGGCGGTCAGGTTTTCTAGTTTCCCCCCTCCTCTCCTCGTCCACGAAGTGCAAACATTGGTCTCTTTTGAATGACAATGTGAGACTGATGATAAAATTGTGGGAGGTGACAGAACCAGTTCTATGCTTTTGCAGCATGTCTAATGCTAATTGCTGTTTCAAAGGTCTGCTGTAAACAACGGCAGTGTTAGAAATTGTGAAGTCACAGGAATCCTTGAAACAGGAAGAAGCAGGCAACTCAAACGCACAGGAAAACTACCCGGGCCCTTGTATAATAGCTGTGTCCTTGAAATAGTTTATATCTCTATGATGTGACCCATGATTACGGTCGCCATATATACAGAAAGCCAAAATGAGTACCCAAAAAACCAGGTATACCCATTGAATTTCCAGTCGGTACATGATTTTGACCTGATTTGAATACCCAATGTCCTGGAATGTTGACTTCCACTACCGATTTTCCAGCTGCACGCCCTTTTCCAAAAGGGCATTGGCAGTACTGGCCACATTTTGGAAAAGGGCAGCCAGTATGCACATTCGCAGACTGGCTAAACTTTTCCAAAATGACACCACCGCTGCCAATGCCATTTTGGAAAAAGACGGCGCATTTACATAAAGGCCTGGATGCCATTTTGTGCAATCACAGTGATATTTTTTTTTATATAAAAAAAATAACTTTTCATTATAAAAAAAAAATGAAAATGATAGGGTTATTTCCAACCCCCCTCCCACACCAAGGGGTTCTTGTAAAGAAAAACAAACCCAAAAACGATAATGGTAGGGGTGCCGGCTTCTGCACACCTCTACAGTTCTCCCATTATCCCAATTTACAAAACCCAGTGCAAAGTTAAGCATCAATCCCTCTTAATCCTGTTCCACTGGTAATGTGCCTATACACTCCATATTCTGGTTCACTAACAAAGGCTGTCCTTACATTATAAGGAAAATAGCAATATTAAAATAATGTTCTCCATGCATTTCCTTTTGTGCTTGTGTGTGGCTTGGGAGAGGGAGGCTGTAAATGCCTCTGTTTTTATTCCTAGTAACTGCTGTTTGAATTACATGTTGTGCAGCTCAGCCGAAGGTCTTCCATGGTGCCTAGAAATATTGGGTTTAAAACCACGTGATTTCTGATATGTAGTTGGCCATTTCTAAGGATTGTAATCATACAGACTGGAACTTCCTTCCAGACCAGCGGGGGCAGATATCCCAATTTTAGAGGACACTTATGAGAAATACAGGTTGCAGGACTGTGTTGGCTTCAAGGCAGCCCTGCAACCTGTATTTCCAATAAGTGCCCTCTAAAAATTGGCATTTATGGCAACCCTACCCATGATGCATAAATGAGACATAACAATGTATTCACAAGTCGTGGGCCTTCAATACATGTAGCTCGGGCTCCAGCTCAGGAAGGCGATGTTAAGGCAGAAGAGATAAGATGCAAGCATTTGTTCTTCCTGTCCGCATCTGTTTAATTTATGCATTACTGTATTTATTATGTTTCTGTACCAATGGATTGTGGTGAGAACCAATATCCTTAATAAATTTGGTTTTGACTTTGACTGAGTCATGGAAATGGGCATCAAAGTCAAAAGAAATAATAGAATTTAAGGATCCAATAGGACGTTGAGGGTCCAGCCCCCGCTTGGATACAGGATAATTACAGCTACAGCGTCTCTGACAGATGGAGGTCCAGCCTCTTTTTGAAAACCTCCAGCCACGAAGTGCCTACAACTTCTGTAGGCAGCTTGTTCCACTGCCGCACAACTCATACTGCTAAAACATTTCCCCTGATATTTAACCAAATCTGTTCCTGTAACTTGAGCGCATTATTTCTAGCAGGGATGGGATGCTGAGGAAGATTTTGGATTTGGTGTTTTTTTTTAAAATTCGGTTCTCTAAACATTTCGGTTCTCAATTCGGTTTCAGATTCAGTTCTTCTGCATTGAATTTTTATCGGTATTTTTTGCATTTGGGGGAGAAAAAAAAAACCCCAGAAAAAGATCAATGCAAAAAACCAAATAGCCCAAAACCAAATTGAGAACCAAAATTTTGAGAGAAACGAATGGGCCGTTTTTGGGTTGATTCGGTTCAAAACAAATCCAAAATTTCCATCCTTAATTTCTTGTCCTGACCTCTGAAGAAATGCAGCAAAATTCATCAAAATCAGGAAATTCATTGATTGGTTTATTAATTATTATTATTATTATTATTAGCATTTATATAGTACCAGCGATGTACCTGGCACTTTACAGAAAATAAGATAGACACGGTCCCTGTCCAAGAGCTTCCAATCTAAAGACAGGGGGAGGGGAGACAGGGAAGGGGGAACAGAGGGAGAGACAAGGGATGTAACATTCATGAGGATGCTCAGGTAATGAGAAAAGAGTAGCCACAGACCAGAAGAACGGGGTGGTTGCCGACGCACCCCTCCCCAAGAAATGAGATGCGGAGATTTGACATGGATTTTAACTGTTCACACTCTTTATTAAACTATTCAGATGAGTTGGTGGGATTGCTGCCAAGCAATCCAGGGTCCAGTATTTTTCCTAAGGTTCAACGCTATTAAACACAGGTGTCTGGCCTGGACATGCCTTCCAATGCCATCACCAAAATAAACCTCTAACAACATTCCCTTCGAACAGCTCCCTGGCCAAGGGCGAAGGGGAAACAACTTGCCCATTCGGGCCAGAGTAAGGAGTTTGGTGTCATCAAGATTGAGGGTCATGCTTGCCCTTACCCCTTTTTGACATTCCTCCCAGGGAAATGATCATGCTGTAGCCATGCCCTGCTTCTCAGCAATTCTCATTCCCCCATCTCTTATGGAGATGACTCTTTGATCTATTCTATCTCTACCTAACAACGACATCCTATTAACCATACCGGACCCCCGCAAGAGTGCGACTTTTGTATAGTCTTCTAAAACACATCAGTAAATACCAGTGCAGAAACTGTTCCTGAAAATTAGTGCCAATCATATAAATTGTTCTTTAAACTATGTTAAATTCACCTGCCAATTATGATTATTCATTTCAAATTAGTTCAAATTGATGTTCTTTACTAATTTATTTTATTCCAACACTGCGAAGAAGGCAAAACACAAAGGGATATCATAATGCTGAGGTCCCCTTCAAAATTCCTTCTTGGCCCCCTTTTGGCAACCGGTTAACCCGCAGTATTAGAGGAATGGGTGGGTGGGTGCTGCTCGTTCTTTGAATCAGAGCCGAATGGCTGCACAGACGCACGGGCGGCAGTGGCTCCACCCCCCTCCCTTCTAGCAAGGAGGAGGGGCTGCCCCCGCACCGACCAATCAGGTGCCCTCTCCACAATCACCTGATTCCCGAGCCACCAATCAACGGTGCACGGGCATCCCTACGGGGTTTCCGATACCCCCACATTCTTTTTGGCGCTCATCTCTCGCCCGGGGAAAAGCAGGGGCGCGGCAACCTCCCCTCACCCCCGATCTGGGGGCGGAGGGCCCTTTCCAGGCACGACTCAAAAACAACACAATGAATCCCCATCTTTTCTTTGTCCTGGGATCAGGAGCAACTCTGTACTAGTAGGAAATTACGGCATCATTCCCATCAGTTTAGCTTTGCCGGCTGACGTTTATCAGGTGAGACAATGCTCTCTCCATGTCATACTCAATTCCGCTGGGACTGGGGAGGAAGCAAGCACACATAGGTTGGGCTTTTCAACAGAATTGGGAGCCAGATTTTCAAAGTGCACGGAATTGAAAATTAGGATCAGATTTTCAAAAGTAATCTGCTCCCACTTAGACACTGACACCTGGCAAGTTCAGCACACTCCGAAAACAGAAAGCACGCTAGCCCAGTTAGGCCAAGTTCGCTACAGCTGGACCAGCTACCGCAACATTTATTCCAGGCCCGCCAGATGTGGGCCCGGTTCAAACGTCGCCCAGGTAGGAGCTTGGCAGGAAATGTGGACTTGATACAAGCTGGACTCACAGTCTGGGTCCTGTATCCCACCCAGCTGGGGCAGAGTGAGTGAGCTGGGCAGGAATGTCCTGGCCTAGCTTCTCCCGGCATCAGGGAAATTGCCATGGCTTTCTGTCATGGGGGAGGGGGAGTGCACATCACTCCCCGCCCTGCTCCTTCCCTGGCTGTGGGAGGCCGTTGGAACGTTTGTTCCCGCAGCTGGAGCGCCCCCGGCCAGGGGACGCACTTCCCTCCCCAGGGTGGGATGGATTTCACATGGTGACATTTGTTAACACCCAAGGGAAGCAGAGCTCTGGGACATCCAGCCTTGGGGTGCTGAGACCATTTAAAAGTCCATCACACGTGCTGTCGTGTTTGACTTTCCATTTTCAACCCAGATAAACTCAGCACTGCTTCTCAGTGGAAATACATTAGTTCTTTTATTCTCCCATCCGGACAGGGATTGACTTTTTTCCTGTCATGACAGAAGAGACATCCATTTTTAAAGAAAATTGCTTTAAAATCCCCAAATTGTGAGACTTATGATAAAACTGAGAATCTCACCTTTTGAACTTTGTTTTTTATTTCTAGTGTTTGTGGATGTAGAAAAATCTTTAAATCATGACTGATATGTGCCTCCTGAAGGTAATTCAAAAGAAAAAAAAAGAACCCAAACTTTAAAATAAAACAAACAAACAACAACAACGACAAAACATGATGATTTTAAGTCAGTCTTGAGATTTTGGAGATCCCTGGTTTATGACTTTTTGAACATTTAGAGATAAGATCCTTGAAGTTACAAAATATACAGATGCAGACAAAAAAATAAATAGAGTAGTTGTCTTTTATTGGGGGAAAAAATTCTGCTGGGGAGAGTATGCAAGCTTTCAGGCCACACAACCCTTCCTCAGGCATGTTAAGAGTCAAATCCGTAGACTGTGCAATGTAGGATGGACAGACGAGAGAGAAAATGACAATCAACTGATAAATTCATTATTTGAGTCTTTATTTTCATTTGAGTCACTTTGGGTTTTAACCGACATCCCCCAGACGTCTGTCCCACTCGGGGGAGGGGAAGGGCTTCCCCCAGCTGGGCAAGCTCTGGCCACGCAAACAAACATTCCCACGGCTTCCCCCAGCTGGTGGAGGGGGGGGGGGGCGAAAGCAACGTGCAACCGCCCGGCCATGTCACCACGCTTCCGGCATTGCCCCACCCCCCCATCATGACAGGCAGCCATAGCTGGGCGCCATGGCAACCTCCCCCCACATTGACAGTAGGAGCCAAGGGCAGGAACAGATGTTCCCGTCTGGTTCCACCCACTTTGGCCCAGCTGGGCAGCTGCTAGGCCCAGACGGTGGGCCTGCTTTGATCTGGGCCTACCGTCCCCGCTTTGGCGAGGTTTGTTCCGAGCCCGCATCTGGCGGACCCAGAACAAATGTACAGACATGATGCTGGCCCAATTGGGCCAGCGTCATGGATTAACACCCTTTGTCTCCATCTCTTCAGTAACTTTGTATGATCTACGAGCTTTTCTCTCTCATTCTTTTCCAAATCATTCTCCTTTTGTTTCTGCCACTACGGTGCTAGCAGCGAGGTCCTTGCTCAGTGTCAGAAGACAACAAACCCTTTGCCGAGATGACTGTGGCAGTAGGTTTAATTTGTCTAAGATGTACTCTAAGTAAAGTTGGGCCGAGAAATCCCTTAGGGACTATTCCGTTGGCTGGGGATAACTGGAGCGAGAGTGTCCTCTCTTCCTAATGGTGTAGAGCTTTGTGCCACTCCTCCACTGTTTCAGAAGTGTGATTTGCCAAGCAGCACAAAGAGTACAGAGCCCACCATCAGCCTGGGCTCCCCATCTACAGTACTTAGCTTTACTGAATTTCAGCCCCCCAAATAGTATTAATCTCCAGAAAAGAGCTTCTGAAAACTTATCTCAGTTCTAGCCCGTGAGCTGTATTTTACCTCCCAAATCTTTGCTCAGAGGCAGCATCTGTTTTTCAGTCTCCTTCTGTGTTTTGCTCTATTTTGCACTGGGCTAGCTAACTGAGGTAGAAGGAGGTCAAATGGCTTGCCTGAGGTCACGCAGTGAATGAATGACTCAACAATGAGCCTGTTATGAAAGAAGAATCTCATTATAATTAGCACCAATGAACAGGGACAATGCCTTTTATCCTGGGCGGTTCCACCAAAACCCAAGTGCTGCCTGGCTGGCTAATAAATGTGAACTGAAGCACCTGTGTTACGGAATCAGGAGTGGTGCAGAGTAAGTAAATAGGCAGCACTTATTTACCCTTTCTCTGAATAATAAAACAAGGGGGTGCTTTATGAAATTAACTGGCAGCAGATTTAAAACAAATAAACAGAAGCGCTATTCCACTCAGCGGACAAGTAACCTGTGGAACTCATTGCCAAAGGATGTTGTGAAGGCCAAAAGCACAACTGGATTTTAAAAAAGGATTGGATAAGTTTTGAGAAGATGGTCCCATAAATTGATATTTGTCAAGTTGGCTGGGGTGGAAGGGGTGAGACCTCTGATCTCAGCTGGGAGTAAATAGCAGAGAATGGACCATTCCATCATGAGTGACCTGATGTGCACGTCTCTGGGTGTTTCTAATCGAGATGCTACCCTGCTGGGCCACCCAGGAGCCACTCATCCGCCCGCTCGTCTGAAGGTGGAGCGAGGGGATGCATGTGCCTGTGAACAATGCGGCACCCACCCATGGCTACTCACGGAGCACTGCCAAAAAATCCAGAATGTGCCATGTGGGACAAGCCAAAAAGGTCCACGGCAACAGGCGCCCACACATCCCCTGCCCGTATGAACTGGGACGGCCACCCATGCCAGTAGACCAGTCCATCACTCATTGGCACTGTGGCCAGGCCAAGACCTTTGTCAGTCACAGCAACTAGCTGTAAGCACTGAGCAGCCCGAGTTCCCCAGCACTCAAATGCCATCCTGGCACTCAATTAGTGTCCGATGGACGACCTGGTATGCCCAAAATACCATTTTTAATCCTGGTTTTTCAAGTTTGGGTATTGATTTTCCAGCCTCTGGTGACAACCTTTTGACATTCTGTCCCAATTTCTGTGTCAATTTACTGATTGGTACCAGTAATGGTAATTTATTTTATTTATTTTATTTTATTTATTTAATAGATTTTTACCCCGCCCCTCCTGCTAAAGCAGCCCGGGGGCGGCTTCCAACATAAAAACACAATAAAAACAATTTAAAACATCCAGTAATTAATATTAAAACAGGGTTAAATATAATAAATATATAATAAATAATGGGTAAATAATAGGTAAGGTGGGGGAGTTAAAAACCCCTCACCCTCCCCGCCCCCCCCTCCCCAAAGGCCTGGGCGAACAGCCAGGTTTTACAGTTCGCTGGAATGTCAACAGACTAGGGGCCAGGCGAGCTTCCTCCGGAAGGGAGTTCCAAAGGCATGGTGCGGCCACCGAGAATGCCCTCTCCATTGTGCCCCCCCCGCTTAACACGGGGGACCTTCAAGAAGGCACCCCCGGCAGACCGAAGGAGCTGCTCTGGGGCACGGAGGGCAAGGCGGTTCCTGAGGTATGAGGGGCCCAGACCGTGTAGGGCTTTATAGATTAAAACCAACACCTTGAACCTGGCTCAGCACGCTATCGGCAACCAGTGCAGAGCTCGGAGCACAGGTGTAATATGCTCCCGATGGCCCAACCCCGTAAGGAGACGGGCCGCCGCCTTCTGCACTAGCTGCAGCCTCCGGACCAGGAACAAGGGAAGCCCCACGTAGAGCGCGTTGCAGTAGTCGAGCCTCGAGGTGAGGAAGGCATGGATGAGGGAGGCCAGGTCCAGGCCGGAGATGAATGGACGCAGTCTACGCACCAGATACAGCTGGCGGAAGGCAGCCTTAGTGACTGCCTCCACCTGCCGCTCCAGGCGAAGGTCTGTGTCCAATATCATCCCCAGACTCCGAACCTGCTGAGCTATAGGAGGGCGAACCCCCACAACCAGGGGGGCCACTACCTCCTTCGCTCTCCCCACCAACATCACCTCCGTCTTATCGGTAATACCCGGTATTTTGGGGTAATCAGGTATCTGTCTTGGTACTTGGGTAACCAATTGGGAACCTGATAATCTACTTGAAAATACATGGGCAAGGATTACTTTTTGGAGGGGGGGACTTGCAAGGGTTCAGCCCTGTCAATTAATTTCTGGGGGGGGGGCTAAGAATGTTCCCAGTAGGCGTGTGCACCCCAAAATGTGAAAAACTCAAAATCTAGCCCTGTCAGTTGCGAGTGGAGTCACGGCAGAACCTCATTCGCACTGGCGATACTTTTGGCATCCGGCTCCTTCCCCCGCCATGCCTTTGCCTCGTGGTATTGTATTCAGCTGTAGAGAGGGCGATTAGTCTAGTGGTTGGGTTGTTAGCTGGAGGATAGGGATCATGTACCTGCTCTGGCAAGCTCTGGGGTGGGAGGCATGGATCCGGGGTGGGCTTGGACCTCAGCAATTTTTTTTTTTTTTACAAATTAAGCACGACTCATGGGCAGCAAATGCACTGCCATTTCAGCTCAGACACAGGAGTGGAGGCTGGTCCAGGGTTCTATAGGGTTCTACAGGGCTTATGAAAATATGGGGGAGGGAGCACGTGCCCTCCTTTGCCCTGCCCCCTCCCCTCCCATGAGCTCCCTATGCTGTGCTTGTTGTTTTGGAATGGAAGAGAGAGGAAATCCATGAGCAGTAGCGAGAGAAAGAGAAATTCTGCAACCGAGTAAGACAGCATTGTTATCTGCCTTAGTGTCCTTGGGTGCCCAGGCGTAGAAAGAATTCCTGCCTCTTTCAACGTGATAATACCTTGCAGTAATCTGTCAGATACATGCATTGCTCCTTGGGCCTGTCGGAAGCCACCTTGACATAATTAGATTTCCCCTCTACGTGGGAATACAACAGTATTATTGAGTCAGAAACACTGATGACTATGAGATTGCATTCAGTCAGACTTGTATCTAAATATTGCCTTTGGTTTTTTCCACATCACTTTTAACCTCTCATTTTATTTGTTTCCTGGCCACAAATTATTCAGATGTTTTATTATTTGGCTTTCAAACAGATCCAAGGGAAGCAAGACTCCCTCCTTGTCACTGCTGGTCAACCTTGGAGCCGAAATGGATAGTGTTTTTTTTTTATCCACATTTATTATTAATATTTTTATATAGCCCTTCCAATACCAAAATAATATCCAAAACCAAGATAGGATTTCACATATCAATTATTTTTTTCAGGTATTGCATTTAAATTTCCTCCAGTTTTTGTTTTGTTTTGTTTTGTTGCGTTCAGTTATCTAAATTTTCCAGTTGTTTATGTTTTGTCATTTTTGGCATTTGTGCCTGAGCAATAATGTTAATTTATTTATTTATTTTAAAAATTTATACCCCGCCCCTCCTGCCAGGCAGCCCGGTGCGGCTAAGAAAATCAACTGTTAAAAATTGGGGTCGGTTAGGGTCACCAGCTGTGAATTAGATCCTTGCCCGTCCTGGTTGGTGAAAGCCTCCAGGGAGATACTGGTGCTGGCGGGGGTCCCTTTGGCAGGGGAGTTTGCCCCCCGGTTTCAAGGAGGCCGTGGTGTGTCCCCTGTTGAAGAAGTCATCCTTGAATGTGGATGCACTCTCCAGTTACCGACCTGTCTTTAACCTTCCCTTTTTAGGAAAGGTTATTGAATGGACAGTGGCCTTGCAGCTCCAGGCTCACCTGCACAGCATCGGTTTTTTTGATGCGTGTCAATCTGGGTTTCGGCCCGGCCATGGTATGGAAACGGCGTTGGTGGCCTTGGTGGATGATCTCCGCCGGGAGATGGATGCAGGACGTTCAACACTACTGGTCCTGCTAGATCTCTCAGCCGCATTTGATACAGTGGACCATGGGCTTCTGTTGAGATGATTGTGTGACCTGGGGCGGTCTGGATGGGACCACCCTTGGTTGGTTCTAGTCATTCCTCCCGGGGAGGACCCAGCGGGTTGTCCTGGGAGCAGAAACATCTAGCCCCCGGGCCCTGGACTGTGGTGTTCCACAAGGTTCAATCCTGTCTCCTTTATTGTTTAATATATATATGCAGCCCATGGGGGAGATCGTGAGAGGGTTTGGTGTGCGTTGCCACCAATATGCTGTTGACACCCAGCTTTACATCTCTTTTTCAGCCGACTCAGGCCCTGCTGCCTCCGTGCTGTGTCAGTGTTTGGAGGCCGTGGCGAGTTGGTTATGGCAGAGCAGACTGAAGCTCAATCCCAATAAGATGGAGGTGATAGTGGTAGGCCGGGCGGGGGAGGTGTTGCCCCCTCTTTTGGAGGGGGTGCGTCCCAGTAGGTTTGGAGTCTGGGGGTGTTATTGGATGCAGGTCTCCGTCTAGATCAGCAGGTGGATATGGTGGTGAAAGCAGCATTCCGCCAGCTGTATCTGGTGCGGAGGCTGCGCCTGTACATCTCCAGACCCAACCTCGCCACTTTGATCCATGTCTTCATCACCTCGAGGCTGGACTACTGTAACGCGCTCTACATGTGGCTTCCCCTGACGCTGGCCTGGAGGTTGCAGCTAGTGCAGAATGCGGTGGCCTGATGAGAGTACATAACACCAGTGCTCCGTGCGCTGCACTGGCTGCCTGTAACGTGCCGAGCCAGATTCAAGGTTTTGATTTTGACCTATAAGGCCCTACATGGTTTTGGACCTGGATACCTCAGGGACCGCCTCACCCTCCGCAACTCTGGTCGAACCCTCCGGTCCACCGGGGGTGCCCTCCTGGAGGTCCCCCGCATAAAACAGAGGGCTACAATGGAGAGGGCATTTTCGGTGGCTGGGGCCCAGCTGTGGAACTCCCTCCCAGAGGAAGCATGGCTGATCCTGAGTCTGTTGGCCTTCCGTCGTGCCTGCAAGACATGGCTGTTCTTCCAGGCCTTCGGAGGCGGGATGAGGAGGGTGGGCTAAATTTGTGTGGGGGTGTTTTAAATGGGTTTTAATGACGATATTGTAGATTTTAATGTTTTAATGTATTGTTTTATATTGTGTTGGAAGCTGCCCCGAGATGCCGTAGGCATGGGGGGGGTGGCATATAAATACAATAAAATAAATAAATAAATTAAACACAATAAAATATATAAAAGCATTAAACAACATATACAACAATACAACAATAAGATGGGGAGAACAACAATAAGATGGGGAGTCCAGAGGCTGCAGCTGGTGCAGAATGCTGTGGCCCGTCTCCTTACGGGGGCAGGTCGCGGGGAGCACATGACACNTTGTATTCAGCTGTAGAGAGGGCGATTAGTCTAGTGGTTGGGTTGTTAGCTGGAGGATAGGGATCATGTACCTGCTCTGGCAAGCTCTGGGGTGGGAGGCATGGATCCGGGGTGGGCTTGGACCTCAGCAATTTTTTTTTTTTTTACAAATTAAGCACGACTCATGGACAGCAAATGCACTGCCATTTCAGCTCAGACACAGGAGTGGAGGCTGGTCCAGGGTTCTATAGGGTTCTACAGGGCTTATGAAAATATGGGGGAGGGAGCACGTGCCCTCCTTTGCCCTGCCCCCTCCCCTCCCATGAGCTCCCTATGCTGTGCTTGTTGTTTTGGAATGGAAGAGAGAGGAAATCCATGAGCAGTAGCGAGAGAAAGAGAAATTCTGCAACCGAGTAAGACAGCATTGTTATCTGCCTTAGTGTCCTTGGGTGCCCAGGCGTAGAAAGAATTCCTGCCTCTTTCAACGTGATAATACCTTGCAGTAATCTGTCAGATACATGCATTGCTCCTTGGGCCTGTCGGAAGCCACCTTGACATAATTAGATTTCCCCTCTACGTGGGAATACAACAGTATTATTGAGTCAGAAACACTGATGACTATGAGATTGCATTCAGTCAGACTTGTATCTAAATATTGCCTTTGGTTTTTTCCACATCACTTTTAACCTCTCATTTTATTTGTTTCCTGGCCACAAATTATTCAGATGTTTTATTATTTGGCTTTCAAACAGATCCAAGGGAAGCAAGACTCCCTCCTTGTCACTGCTGGTCAACCTTGGAGCCGAAATGGATAGTGTTTTTTTTTTATCCACATTTATTATTAATATTTTTATATAGCCCTTCCAATACCAAAATAATATCCAAAACCAAGATAGGATTTCACATATCAATTATTTTTTTCAGGTATTGCATTTAAATTTCCTCCAGTTTTTGTTTTGTTTTGTTTTGTTGCGTTCAGTTATCTAAATTTTCCAGTTGTTTATGTTTTGTCATTTTTGGCATTTGTGCCTGAGCAATAATGTTAATTTATTTATTTATTTTAAAAATTTATACCCCGCCCCTCCTGCCAGGCAGCCCGGTGCGGCTAAGAAAATCAACTGTTAAAAATTGGGGTCGGTTAGGGTCACCAGCTGTGAATTAGATCCTTGCCCGTCCTGGTTGGTGAAAGCCTCCAGGGAGATACTGGTGCTGGCGGGGGTCCCTTTGGCAGGGGAGTTTGCCCCCCGGTTTCAAGGAGGCCGTGGTGTGTCCCCTGTTGAAGAAGTCATCCTTGAATGTGGATGCACTCTCCAGTTACCGACCTGTCTTTAACCTTCCCTTTTTAGGAAAGGTTATTGAATGGACAGTGGCCTTGCAGCTCCAGGCTCACCTGCACAGCATCGGTTTTTTTGATGCGTGTCAATCTGGGTTTCGGCCCGGCCATGGTATGGAAACGGCGTTGGTGGCCTTGGTGGATGATCTCCGCCGGGAGATGGATGCAGGACGTTCAACACTACTGGTCCTGCTAGATCTCTCAGCCGCATTTGATACAGTGGACCATGGGCTTCTGTTGAGATGATTGTGTGACCTGGGGCGGTCTGGATGGGACCACCCTTGGTTGGTTCTAGTCATTCCTCCCGGGGAGGACCCAGCGGGTTGTCCTGGGAGCAGAAACATCTAGCCCCCGGGCCCTGGACTGTGGTGTTCCACAAGGTTCAATCCTGTCTCCTTTATTGTTTAATATATATATGCAGCCCATGGGGGAGATCGTGAGAGGGTTTGGTGTGCGTTGCCACCAATATGCTGTTGACACCCAGCTTTACATCTCTTTTTCAGCCGACTCAGGCCCTGCTGCCTCCGTGCTGTGTCAGTGTTTGGAGGCCGTGGCGAGTTGGTTATGGCAGAGCAGACTGAAGCTCAATCCCAATAAGATGGAGGTGATAGTGGTAGGCCGGGCGGGGGAGGTGTTGCCCCCTCTTTTGGAGGGGGTGCGTCCCAGTAGGTTTGGAGTCTGGGGGTGTTATTGGATGCAGGTCTCCGTCTAGATCAGCAGGTGGATATGGTGGTGAAAGCAGCATTCCGCCAGCTGTATCTGGTGCGGAGGCTGCGCCTGTACATCTCCAGACCCAACCTCGCCACTTTGATCCATGTCTTCATCACCTCGAGGCTGGACTACTGTAACGCGCTCTACATGTGGCTTCCCCTGACGCTGGCCTGGAGGTTGCAGCTAGTGCAGAATGCGGTGGCCTGATGAGAGTACATAACACCAGTGCTCCGTGCACTGCACTGGCTGCCTGTAACGTGCCGAGCCAGATTCAAGGTTTTGATTTTGACCTATAAGGCCCTACATGGTTTTGGACCTGGATACCTCAGGGACCGCCTCACCCTCCGCAACTCTGGTCGAACCCTCCGGTCCACCGGGGGTGCCCTCCTGGAGGTCCCCCGCATAAAACAGAGGGCTACAATGGAGAGGGCATTTTCGGTGGCTGGGGCCCAGCTGTGGAACTCCCTCCCAGAGGAAGCATGGCTGATCCTGAGTCTGTTGGCCTTCCGTCGTGCCTGCAAGACATGGCTGTTCTTCCAGGCCTTCGGAGGCGGGATGAGGAGGGTGGGCTAAATTTGTGTGGGGGTGTTTTAAATGGGTTTTAATGACGATATTGTAGATTTTAATGTTTTAATGTATTGTTTTATATTGTGTTGGAAGCTGCCCCGAGATGCCGTAGGCATGGGGGGGGTGGCATATAAATACAATAAAATAAATAAATAAATTAAACACAATAAAATATATAAAAGCATTAAACAACATATACAACAATACAACAATAAGATGGGGAGAACAACAATAAGATGGGGAGTCCAGAGGCTGCAGCTGGTGCAGAATGCTGTGGCCCGTCTCCTTACGGGGGCAGGTCGCGGGGAGCACATGACACAAGTGCTCCGGGCTCTGCTCTGGCTGCCTATAAAGTACCGGGCCAGGTTCAAGGTGCTGGTTTTAACCTTTAAAGCCCTTCACGGCCTGGGCCCTGCCTATCTGCGGGACCGCCTCACTCCCTATGTGCCCGTGCAACACTTGAGATCGTTCGTGGGAGCCTTTTTGGAGGTTCCCCGGGCGAGGCGGGTGGCTACCGATGTTAGATCTTTTTCGGTGGCCGCCCCTGTGCTGTGGAATTCACTCCCAGAGGAGGCTCAGTTGGCCCCCACTCTCCTGCTGTTTTAGCGTGCATGTAAGACCTGGCTGTTCCGTCAGGCTTTTGGTGAGGGGTAGGGGTGGGGTGGGGTTNTCCACCCTCATCCTTCTCTCTCACCAAATGCCTGATGGAACAGCCAGGTCTTACAGTTCCTATGGAAACCTGGGAGGTCCGGGCCCCCACCGGGAGGGAATTCCAAAGGCACAGCTTTCCCCCTGTCTCAAAGAACTCTTAACCCCACTCACAGCCCTACCACAACCTCCTACAACCCCACCCAATATCACCACTCCAGTCCCAGACCCCCAAACCATCCCAATCCCCAATTTATCCCTGCCCATCAAATGCCTTTTCAAATAAAAAAAAGTCTTACAGCGACTCCGGAAGACAGTCAGACTCGAGTTCAAATGAACCTCAGGGGGAGGGGAATTCCAAAGCATCGGGGCAGGAACCAAGAATTCCTCCCTGTGAGTCCTTGCTGTATGAACCAGACTGATCAATGGTACCACAGGGAGGTCCTCCTGGCTAATCTCTGGGGCTACAGCAGAGAATGGAAGGACAGGCGGTTTTCAGATATGTGGGGCCAGCCAGTTTATATTTATTTTATTTATTTATTTATATTAAAATGTATATGCTGCCCCCTCCTGCCGCAGGCATCTCGGGGCTGCTCACAACATTGAAAAAACATTTTAAAACATTAAAATAAACAATAATAATTACAATTAAAAAACCCCACAATATAAAACCCTGTCCCCCCCCCCACTCTACCTCAACCCACCCACCCCATCTCCCTGGGGAAAGGCCAGGCAGAAGAACCAGGTCTTACATTGTCTGCGGAAAGAGGGGAGGCCGGCAGCCAAGCGGATCTCCGACGGGAAGGAGTTCCACAGCCGCGGCACAGCCACAGAGAATGCCCTCCTCATAGCGGACACCCGGGAAATTCTCGAGGCGGGCGCCCCCAGCCCCAGTTTAGGGGCCCACACCTTTCTAGATAAGGACTAGAAAGCACTTTCAACAATGAAAGTGCTATATAAATGATTAATACTGTAATTTATATGTTTGTTAGCTGTTCATTCCTTTTTAATTAGTCAAAACTAGTTGCTCGGTAAGTCAGAGCAATGGCTGAATTTACAGATCATCTGGCAAAAGAACATATACTTTACAAAGTTACCTTTTCCAGAGCCTGAAAGGAGAATTTACTAGCTTATCATGAGGGCAAACATTTGTGTTTCATATTGTACTTTTATAAGTTCACATGTCGGTAATTATTCTAATCAATTAAAATTAATTATTCTAATAGATTTAAAATTTGCAATACTACGGTTGTAATGCTAGTATAGCTGAAACAGATAGTAGGATTATTAATTATTATAAGCATTTATATAGTGCCAGCAATGTACCTGACGCTTTACAAAAAACAAGATAGACACGGTCCCTGCCCGAGAGCTTACAATCTAAAGACAATGGGAGGGGAGACAGGGAAGGGGGAACAGAGGGAGAGACAAGGGATGCGACATTCATGAGGATTAGAAAAGTTGAAATTGGTGTTCACAGGCACCATTCACATTTTTGGATCATCCTTAGTGAATACAAATAAATCGCCACAACAAAATGGGTTCTCGTATAGCTGGGTGGGGTATTTTTTTTTTGGGAGGGGGTAGTCTATCCCCCCCAAGATATTTTGTTTAATTTATTTCAGTTATTTCGGCCATTTTGGTATTTAGGTTATATCGTTTTCATTGTAGTATTAGTAGTACTAGTCGTTTCAGTAGTTCATGCACAGTAATGCTAATACTACAGAAATAATGTAACTGAGGGTGTTTTTATTCGTGATGGTGCTGAGTGCCGCTATGCTTCAGCATGAATCCTGCCTGGAGTTAGGACCCTCACTCTGGGCAGGATTTGGCCAGCCAGGGAATGATGGTGGCCAGCCGGGGAGAGGGCGGGGAGAAGGCAGGGCAACGTCTGCACAGTTCCGCCTCTGTGCTGCTCAGAGCACAGCAACCTACGAGGGTAAGTGAGACCGGGCCATCAAACGTATCGGCCCATTTTACCCCGGTTCGATGTCCATTGCACAGGCTGTGGTGGTGTTTAGCCCAGGCTGTTCCTGGGCTAAGGGTCACCACAGCCTGTACTACGGCCTGGGCCAACATCTGAGCACAGGTTAATCCATGCCTGCCCAATGTCATGTCTGAACTCAGCCTGAAATACCAAAATGATCAAAACACCCAAATAACTGAGTCAAAAACAATACAAAACCAACCCCCCTGAAATAACGAAAACTGATACCCAACGGAATATAACCAGATATTGCTTATTATCCCAACTGCAGTTTTGTCCCAATAGGATATATTTGAACAATTTATCTATTCTTTTGAGTACTTGTTCTAGCTCTCGTTGTTGCTATTATTGCTTCTGCACTACTGCACTACTATTGATTGCAAATCTCATCCACACTCTCCATAAAATCATAATTCTTTAATTCTTCTCGTACACGTGGACTTATTCATCTTCTCAACTCTGTGGCAATAATCTCCTTAACTTTAACTTAATGAAGATTGGGCCCTACATTTCCTCCTTTACCTGGAGATTATCACTTGCCACAGCCCTGATAATAGCAGGAAGATCTATATTTCTCGTGTCGGGCTATGAGTAAACAGCCCACAGTACTTTCGTAGCTATGAGACAGCTTTGTTTGCGCCTTGGTATATTCCAGGAACACATCTGTTTCCTGTATTATGCACAGTCTGGGTTTGAAGAGAGAAACGGCCTAAACTGCAGCTATCCAACTCGAGGCTATCCTTGCTGTCAGTGATCGATATCTGGGTCAGATAATCGCATGGTCTAATGTGCTTTGAGACTGGAGATCCTGAATCTTTGCCAGCCTGCATTATTGTCTATCATATGTGTCAGCTAATCTTCGCAAGTTGTAAAGTGGGTGCCGTCACGACATAACCACCCCCTCTGTGTCGAACTTGGTAATTCATGGGGAGATGATACCGAATAGAGATGAGAGACAAGGCCATGATCAACCATCCACTTACTCCAGAGTTAGTCCTGTTGTAGCCCAGAAGGGCTACTCTGGAGTAGGCAGCTGACAGAGGGCAGACAATTAAGATAAATACGAGCTCTGATGAATATGCTCAGTGAGAATCAAATTTGGAGGAGTATTTGTCTCTGTTTAAGTGACGCAAATTGGAAGTGATATTTGCTTCTGACTTTGTTCAATGAACCAAATATTTGTTGATTTGGTTATTTGGTTTAGACTACAGCAGAAATAGTTACTAAATTTAGTACCCACAGGTAATACCCACATCTTCAGGTACCACGTTGGGTGCCCAATAGGCTACCTGAAAAAATTGAAACTTCTGGTACTGATTTTTGATCAATATATAGACATTGGAAGTCAATAAATCAATAAAGAAGTAGAAAACTTGGTACAGGAAACTGACACTCCAGGACCATTTTGGGACATTGCAACCCGAACCGGGTCTCAATCAGTATCTATCAATACCCAATCGTGTCGGCTTGATTCGGTTACTGGAAATCTGACAGGCATACCCACTTGTGCGGATACCCTCTTTCAGCTCCAGCTTAGACTATTTTATATATTTCATTATTGTTTGCTTGAATCATTTGGGTTATTTTTTAATATGGTACTTTGTTAACAATGGGTAGAAACAGACGTGTGAGCAGTGTTGTAGCTCTCCGACCTGGCCCGGGGCAGAAAAGAGTGGAAGTCACTCTCTGGATCAGCAGGTGGCCCTGAACAAACATGCCTGTTGCCGGCAGAGCTATCCCATCCCCTACATGACTCAGGTGGGTGGGGTGGGGTGGACAACAGATATCCATGCAGCGGGACCTGACCCTGCCCTGCCCCCACTCCTCTCCCAGTGCCACGCCCCCGACCATGACACATTGGCCCGCCTTGGTCCAAACGGGCGACCCTTGATCCAGAATGGGCACCTGAGATCTTTGGGAAGACTCATTCCAGGCCAGTCTATGACACCTTCTTCCACCCTCGGGTCTGAGGTCAACATCTGTTGGCATGGGACAACGCGTGCAGTGAGTCTCAGGCCACAGTGGGCCATTGCGGGCGCACATTACGTCTGGTTTTACTCTTTGCCACAACTTTTTGAGCACTAAGTAGACCAAATAGTTCTAAATAGTGTTACCAAAGTTAATGATGGACCTCATTATTGGAGGCAATGTAAGATCTTGGCCAGCCATTTAGTGAGCAGTGGTAGGGTTTGAGGGAGTTTAATCGTACAGTCAAGTAAGATACAAAATTTACAGGAATGGAACTGTACTCTTGAATCTCTATGGATAAAAATTCTAGCCCTAATGGGGACGTGTCTAGCAGTGGGGCAATACTATTACCTGCCTGACCAGGTTGGTAAGACTGACTATGAAATGCTAGTGGAGAGATTAGACAGGCTACTAAAATCAGTTACACAATAATAATGGGTGATTTGTGCAACATCTGACTTGGCTTTCCACCATTACTGTTTGCTCCCTGAGCAATCGGTGCAAACAGGGGGTCGATAATAAAAGTTGCAGAAAGATTGTGGACCTCTGTCCCGGGCCCCCTAAGTTTGTGCCCGGTCGGCTTCCAGATACGGGGCCGGCCGGGGGGGGAGCCCCCCTTTCTCTCCGGCTTGACCCTTTTGAGGGACAGGGATGACCCCCTGCCCTCCTGCTGGGACACTCCACAGGCCAAGGCCTGTGTCTAGGGTTCCCTGCCCCGCACCCTCTTTCCCAACCCCCTGTCTCGCCGTGAGCTAGACTTCCCCTTTTTCTCCGGCCTCCCCAGTCTCGTTCCGTTACAGCCACTGTCCTCTCCCCAGCCTCCCTCCTCCGCCGGATCCTCTCACCCCCCCCTGTGTCTCGCCCTCGTCCTCCTTTATGTGGCCCATGCCTCTTCCACAGGTGCGCCTGCTTCTCTCCAGCTTCCTCGGGGCGCTTCCTGATGACGTCATCGGTCCGTCACTCTCTGCGATTCCCCGCTCTGTCTGTCTTGCTGGGGGGCTCCTCCCTCCCGGCGTAGCCGCTCTCCTCTCGGGCTGCTCTTCCTCTCTGCCGGTCCCTCTCTCGCCACCGCCGCCCGACAGGGCAAGAGCCGGGTTCGGGTAAGCCTCGTCCTCCTCGCAGAGTTCCCCGCGTCCCTCAGCGGCATCCGGGCCCGGGCCACCTGGCCTGTCACAACCTCTTTAGACATAACAAAGATCAGGTGTCAAACCCCCCAAGTTTGGCCATTGTGTGTAAGCACCATAACAATTCCAATACCAATTTGGCCACCCATTGAACACGCAATGTGAACACCATTGCATCACAAGGACAATTTGTGTGTTTCGACTGAACACGTGGCCAATGTTGTGTCTAAAAATATCACGTGGCGTGTTATCAGGTATAACAAGGGGAACGAGGCAACAGCACTTGCGTGCTGAGATCGGGTGGTGAGCAAAACACGAATTTGCCCCAAGATGGGCTGCGTGTCTAAGCAACACCACATGGTGAACACAGGGCCAAACCGGTGTTCGTATCAAGTATAAAACACACATTCAGACATCTGTTGGTGTTATGTCTAAAACACCCTGTGTGAGGATACGAAGATGGGGGGAAATTGAGCTGTTTCTCCTGTATTTCTGAACATGGAACATGACCCGATTCTCTTCAGGCTCGCAGTGGGGTCTCTCAGAACAGGGCTAAATGTGGTCCATCACTGTTAATTATTTGGCCCCTTTCCAGTTGCTGGATTTGGCACCTGGATCCAGTCTCTACCCCCACCCCCAAGCACTGAAAGAGTGAGGTCAGAAGAAGGGAGCAGAGATGGGGCATGAGCACAAGGGTAGAGGATGAATCCATGGCACAGGTCCATGATCTGGACCCCTCATCCTGAGCAAACTCCGTAAGCATCTTTCCCTTCTATGTGGGCCTCGGAGCTTGTGCTAATTTTCAAAGTGTCCCCTGTGAGTATGAAAAAGTACCCCACTCCTGCTTTAGGCAAAGCTCCCACTGAAATCAATGAATAAGAAATGCCGACTTCCAGTACCAATTTTCAGTCTTTCCATCCTGACTCTCATACCAATTTGCTGTTTTATTGGTAACATCGTAAATTGATAACTCTGTAATAGCAATAACCAGTATTTTCAGGTAATTAGCATCAGGCACAAGACACAATACCTAAAATTGCAGGTATCCCCCACAGGTAGCAAATCAGCTACCCATTTCTGCTCTATGTCTAGTAGGGATGTGCAAACATGGTTCGGCCATTCAGTGTTCAGAACTCGGCCCGTTCAGAAGGCCGAACTGAACTTCCGAACCGAATGCCCGAAGCCTCGAACAGTTTGGCTCCGTTCAGATGAGTTCGTCGGCATTCAGGTGGGAAAAACAGGACTGGAAGGCCGGGGGGGCTGAGGGAGGGGGAGGGCAATCTGAGGAGCAGACTTCCTGGTGCCAGGGGTGGAGAGACTTGGACTAGCAGCCAGCCTGCCCAATCACCATCCCTCTTTTACTCAGACCATTGGCTTCTCAGTCTGAGATTGGCCACGGGCTAGGCTGCACGGAGCCAATGGGGCTTGTGGTAAGGTGGGCACACCAAGTAAAAAAAGTCATTGCCTTCCCCCCTTCCAACTCCTTCTGAGCTAGCCACTGATCCTGTCAGCAGGCGTTTTCAGAAGTCTCCCTCTCCCAGCAGTTTGTGTTCCTAATCCATTGCCATCCTCCTCCTATTTCAGGTCTGTGAATAGATTTCATTTCAGTTTTTTACCCCTCCCTGTGTTGTTTGTTGTGAGCTGTCTGTGTCCCCCATCCCTGTGTGTGTGTGTGTATAGATAGATTGATAGATAGATAGATTAGATATTAGATAGTTACTATAGATAGATAGTTGTAGGAGTTAGTTTAGTTATAGAGATACTGTGTAGTGATTCAGTTTTAATATTTTATAGTTTGTTTGTAGGACTAGGCCTTTGTGGATATTAGATAATATTCCATTTAGTTCCATAGGTTTTAGAATAGTTAATAGCAGTTAGAGTTAGTGTAGATATATATAATATTAGATTACCAATCTGAATAAATAAAATTTTTAAAATATAAAATCTTCCTCTGCATTCTTTGGGTGGGAGAAATGGAGAAGGGAAGCAGGAGAGGCCAGTCTGCTGCCTGTAAGGTGGGCAATGGGGCATATGGCGGAGGTGGCAGGGGCCATGGCAGCAGAGTGGCAGGCATCAGCAGCAGCCCGAGGCCATCACCACACCACAAACTGCACAGGCCTGATTTTGGCAGTCAGGCTTCAGAGGCTCCCAGCAGTGGCACTAGG
>QEPC01011901.1:21453444-21465918 GCA_003113815.1 Sphenodon punctatus | reverse complement strand
GCGTCGGCCGCGCATGCGCGTATTCGGTGGCAGCGTCTCGTGTAGAACGGGCTGCCGGCTTTTTTAAGAAACAAGCGCGGGCGCCGCCGCGCTCGTCTGAAAATGGCCTTAGATTGGGGACAGCGAGGCAGACACTAGTCCTGCGGAGAAGATGTGGGTGCTGAGGGATGGCTGTCCCTCTGAGAGCCATGTCGCCACCATGTTCTGCCCCTCCCATAAGCGCTGTCAGTGGTATGCCACCTGGTGCGGGCCAGAAGGCAGGAGGGGGGCAAAAAATCCTCCATCTGGGTGCATTATAAGTTGGTGCGGGTGGATGATTCCAGAGAGGTTCAGTGCACTTTGTGCCAGAAGGTGGTGAAGCGTGGGCAGGTGCTCACCAATCTTGGCACAACTGCCATGGCGAGGCACCTCAAGGGATGCCATAGCGCTGTGCTGCTAAGTGGGCAGGCAGGGGCAGTGGATGCCAACAGGTTCCCAACCGCAGTGGCCAGTCGTCCACCTCCATCAGCGAGCAAGTGTCCTGCTCTAACAGCTGCCTCTAGCAGCAGGAGCGGTATCTCTGCTAGGGGGGAGCAGCAGCAGCAGCAGCATCAGTGCATCATGGAGGAACTGGGGTGGGGGCAGCTGCCAAGTCTATCGGCAGCTGCAGGACATGGAGGGCACTGTGGCTTTCAACTGAAAGCCATGTGCATGTTGGAGGAAATGATTGCGCTGGATGGGCAGCCCTTCTCAGTGGTTGGGGACATGGGGTTTAGGCACCTAATTGGGTTCCTGACCCCCCAGTTTAAGCTGTCCTTGCGCACCAACCTGAGTCGGCAGGCGGTGTCAGCCCTGTACCAGGCTTTAAAGGAGCGGGTGAGGGAGCATCTGGCAAAGGCTGGAGGTGCCACCGTCCACTTCACCACAGACTTGTGGTCGAGCAGGAATGTGCAGCACACCTACCTGGCAATCACAGCGCGCTGGTGGCAAGACCTGGAAGCAGCATTTGGGAGTGGTAGGAGGGGTCCCGAAGCAGGGTATAGGTGGACCCTACTTCAAGCGGAAGTAATGGATGGCCCCCACAGCACTCGAAACATCGAGGCAGCCCTGACTGCCATGGTGAGGGAGTGGGTCATGCCAGGCATACCCTTCACCAAGGGGGTGTGTGGTGATGGACAACGCAGCCAACATACTGAGGGCAGTCCATTAGGGGGGCTTCACCAGCATCCCTTGTGTCACACACACCCTTCACCTGGTGGTCAGGGATGCTCTGGACTTGGGGGAGAAGGGGATTGGGGAAGGCACCCTTAGCTCCCTGATCGAGTTGGGGAGGAAGCTGGCTGGTTTCTTTAACCGGAGCATGAAGGGCAGCGACCTCCTCCGGGTGAAGCAGGCTGAGCAAGGCTCCCCAGTGCACCAGCTGGTGCAAGATGTGTACACCAGGTGGAATTCCACGTTCCTGATGCTCAAGCAACTACTCGAGCAGAAAGCCACCTTGTGTCAGGTTCCACTGGTAATGGACAGCGGGCCAGAATGGGAGATCCTGGCTCACACGGTCTTTGGGCTCAACCCGTTCCTAGCTGCTGCACAGCACCCCTATTGCTTCTGGATGACATGGATGGACAAACCTCCCTGCCTGTAATGTAGGCCCCAGAACTCTGAGGGGGGGGTCCTGAGACTGGAGTAGCTGTTTCTTGATGCAGTGGAATGATGGCTCCCCTTGACTGTAACATAGACCCCAGAACCCTGATGGTGGGTCCTGGGACTAGAGTGGCAGCTTCTGGATGACGAGGATAGACAGCCTTCCTTGCCTGGAACGTAGGTGCCAGAATCCTGATAGTGGGTCCTGGGGCTGGAGTGGCTGGCTGTTTCTTGATGCGGTGGAATGATGGCCCCAGAACCCTGGTGGTGGGTCGTGGGACTAGAGTGGCAGTTTCTGGATGAAGTAGAATGACAGCCCTCCCTGCCTGGAATGTAGGCCCCAGAACCCTGATGGTGGGTCATGGGGCTGGAGTGGCTGGCTGTTTCTTGATGCGGTGGAATGTCGGCTGCCCGTGAGTGGAATGATGACCCCAGAACCATGATGGTGGGTCATGGGGCTGGAGTAGCAGCTTCTGGATAACGTGGAATGACAGCTCCCCATGAGTGGAATGGCGGCCCCAGAACTGTGATGGTGGGTCCTGGGGCTGGAGTGCTTGGCTGTTTCTTGATGCAGTGGAATGATGGCTCCCTGTGAGTGGAATGATGGCCTGAGAACCCTGATGGTGGGTCCTGGGACTAGAGTGGCAACTTCTAGAGGAAGTGAAATGACAGCTCTCTTTGCCTGGAACGTAGGCCCCAGAACCCTGATGGTGGGTCTGGGATGGAGTGGCTGGCACCCCTGCTAGGCTGGGAGTTGCAGGCTGGCTGGCATTGGTGGAGCAGAGGCAGAGGCCCGGCCAGGGCTCAGTGGCTGGCATCCCTGCTTGTCTGGGTTTTGCAGGCTTGCTGGCCTGGATGTGGGACATTTTCAGACAATTAGGTGGACCGACACAGCCCTCCCTGCCTGGAACATAGGCCCCAGAACCCTGATGGTGGGTCCTGGGGATGGAGTGGCTGGTGCCCCTGCTTGGCTGGGCATTGCAGGCTGCCAGGCATCAGTGGAGCAGTGGAAGAGGCCCAGCCAGGGCTTGATGACTGGCACCCCTGTTTGGCTGGGCATTGCAGGTTGGCTGGCATTGGTGGGGCAGCATCAGAATCCTGGCCAGGGCTTGGTGGCTGGCACCCGTACTTGGCCAGGTGTTTCAGGCTAGCATCCTATTCGACTGAGCTCAAGAAGCTCTATTGCAAATTGGGCAAGCCTTGTTCGGTGGTGAATCTCGTGGACACCCAGCACCACCCTCCCCCCCGGCGCACTCATCCAAGCTATGCCTATCTACAAGAATGAGGAGTAAATGGCTGACGTGCAGTACCAGCAACAGCAGCAGACACTGGTGGCATTGGGAGCAGCAGCAGCAGACATTGGATTGCCCATGCACAGACTCCGTGGAATAGACAGCAGAGGCAGCATTAGCAGCAGCAGTGGACCTTGGATTTCTGGGTCACAGAACCCATGCCACAGACAGCAGAGGCGGCATTGGCAGCAGCAGAAAACATTGGATTGCCTGGGCACAGAACCCGTGACACAGGCAGCAGAGGCAGTATTGGCAGCAGCAGCGGACCCATGGCACAGACAGCAGAGACAGCATTGGTAACAACAGTGGACATTGGATTGCCAGGGCACAGAACCCATGGCACAGACAGCAGAGGCGGCATTGGCAGCAGCAGAAGACACTGGATTGCCAGGGCACAGACCCCATGGCATAGACAGCAGAGGCAGCATTGGCAGCAGCAGCGAACATTGGATTTTTGGGGCAAAGAACCCATGCCACAGACAGCAGAGGCAGCATTGGCAGCAGCAGAAGACATTGGATTGCTTGGTAGTAGAACCCATGGCACAAACAGCAGAGGTGGCATTGGCAGCAGCAGCAGACATTGGATTGCCGGGGCACAGAACTCATGGCACAGACAGCAGAGGTGGCATTGGCAGCAGCAGCAGACACTGGATTGCCGGGGCACAGAACCCGTGGCACAGGCAGCATTGGCAGTAGACATTGGATTGCTGGGGCACAGAACTCATGGCACAGACAGTAGAGGCAGCATTGGCAGCAGCATCAGACATTGGATTGACTGGCACAGAACCCGTAGAACAGCAGAGATGGCAGCAGCAGGATTTGCCTGTGTGCAGCACCAATGGAGCCAGGATGGTAGGATTTGCAAGGGAAGAGCTCCCATACAGCAGCAGACAGCAGCAGCAGGATTGTGTGGGCACATTTGGATTTGCCAGGGCAGAGCACCCATGGACCAGCAGACAGCAGCAGCGGTATTACCAGGCCAGTGGGGTACATCACCCAGGGTTGCCAGGGCAGGCAGACAGGCACCTTGCCATGAGAGGTAGGCAGGCTGGGGCAGGGCTTCAGCTTTTCCCACAGGGTGGGCAGACAGGCAGCGTGGCATGAGAAGAAGGCAGACTGAGCCTGGATTTGATCTTGGCCACCTGGGCGGGTGGGCGGGTAGGCAGACAGGCAGTGTGGCATGAGCATGGGAAGGCAGACTGAATCAGGCTTTGATCTTGGTCACCTGGGCGGGCGGGCAGACAGACAGACAGGCTGCATGGCATGAGCAGAAGGCAGACTGAGACAAGGTTTGATCTTGGCAACCTGGGCAGGTGGGCAGACAGGCAGCGTGGCATGAGAGGCAGGAGGAAAGACAGGCTGGGACCTTGGCAGGGCACTCAGATAGGCTGCCCTTCATGCTCCGGTTAAAGAAACCCACCATCTTCCTACACTGCTCAATCAGGGAGCTAAGAGTGCCTGCCCCAATGCCCTTCTCCCCCAAGCCCAGAGTGTCCCTGACCACCAGGTGAAGGGTGTGTGCCGCACAAGGGATGCTGGTGAAGCCCCCCTCATGGACTGCCCTCAATATGTTGGCCTCATTATCTGTCACCATCAGGGACCCGAGTTTACTGCGTTGCTGCAATTTGCAGTCGTTTTTGCAGAATCAGCCAATTCTCGGAGAATCAGCCAATCCTGACCATGACCCGAGGGTAAATAGGCCCCTGAGAAATGAATTGTGGGTGGGTGGGGTATGAAGGCCCTATGTTTGCATGAGGGAGATGCTGAAATTCCAGAGGATTTGAGTTGTGTTTGATTAGCAAAGTTGTGATTCTATGTCAAACCTGTTGCAAATTTGCTTCCCAACATGAGTAGTTATGCAAATCAAGTTAATTATGCAAATATTAATGCTCACGGTGAATTTGCAGAATTTGGCTTCACTGGTTGCAGAATTTAAGATTTTTTGGTGCAGTCAACTCGAGTCGCTGGTCACCATGCACCCCTTGGTGGAGGGTGCACCTTGCGTGACCCACTCCCTCACCATGGCGATCAGGGCTGCCTCAATGTTCTGAGAAGTTTGGAGACTGCAGCATCCATGACTACTGCGTGAAGCAGAGCCCACCTGTACCCTGCTTCGGGACCCCTCTTGCCACTGCCATACGCTGCCTCTGGGTCCTGCCACCAGTGCGCCATGACTGCTAGGTAGGCATGCTGCACATTCCTACCTGATCACAGGTTGGTGTTGAAGTGGATGGTGGCACCCCCAGCCCCTGCCAGCTGCTCCCTCATCCGCTCCTTTAAAGCCCCGTACAAGGCTGGCACCACCTGCCGACTCAGGGTGGTGCATGAGGGCAGCTTAAACTGGGGGGTCAGGAAGCCCACCAGCTGCCTAAACCCCATGTCCCCGACCACTGAGAAGGGCTACCCATCCAGCGCTACCATTTCCCCCAACATGCACGTGGCTTTCAGTTGAAAGCCATGCCACCCTCCACGTCCTGCAGCTGCCGATGGACTTGGCAGCTGCCCCCACCCCAGCTCCTCCATAGTGCACTGAAGCTTCTGGGCCTCAACTGGCTGCTGCTGCTGCACCACAGACAGCACTGATGGGAGGGGCAGAACATGGTGGCAACACAGCTCTCGGAGGGATGTGTGACTGGCCCTGTCCAAAGTGGCCACGAGTCTGTTGTCCTGCCCACCAACGAGCATCCCCAGTGAGCGGGTGCTCTTTATGGTGGGGGACATTTGCTCCCCGCACCACCTGAGACTGGGGGCCAAGTTGGTGGAGCAGTCGCTTTTCAACAAGGTGAACCTTCCGCTGCTGGGATTCCCTGAGCTGCCCCTGGACATGGATTGATGGTGCAGTGACACACGCCATCCCATGCCTGGGGCAGTCTTGGGACGGGGCTCCTCCTCAATCTGGGCTGCTGCTGCTGAGGTGATGTTCCTTCCTCCCAATGCTCGGCGCCCATCCTGCATTTCTCTCTCTCTCTCCGGCCTCGACCAGCCTATCTGACTGACCTCATGAGGCAGGGTGGTATTCGGAAGCTGAAAGCTTACCAGCCAGCCTCTGTCTAAATGATCTCGGTCCGCCTATCTGACTGGCTCTCTCTCTCTCTCGCGCTGCACAGTCTTTGCCATCCTATCTGAGTGCCCTGCCAAGGTCCCAGTCTGCCTTCCCTCCTGCCTCTCATGGCACGCTGCCTGTCTGACCGCCCAGGTTGACAAGATCAAAGCCTGCCTCAGTCTGCCTTCTGCTGCTCATGCCATGCTGCCTGTCTGCTGCTGCTGCCACTGCTGCCTCTGCTGTACCATGGGTTCTACTGCCGGGCAATTCAATGTCTGCTTCTGCTCCACCGATGCCTGGCAGCCTGCAATGCCCAGCCAAGTAGGAGTGCCAGGCCAGCCACCAAGCCCCAAGCCTTCCCGACCTCTGCTGCTGCTGCCACTGGGTCTCAGATGGCTAGCCATGGTGCCACAGGTACCCCCGGGGGCCAAGCACTAAGCCTGCCTGCCTGGGCAACCCGGGGTGACAAACGCCAAGGCTTCCCGGTTTCTGCTGCTGCTGCATCTCCAACAGACACTCCCACGAACACCCCTAGAGCGCCCCAAGCCTCTTTCATGGCCGAACGTTTGGGGGGTCTGAACTCCGCAGAACCGAATGCATGAACCCAAACTAAGTTTTCGGACCAAACGTCCGAACATCCAAACCCTGTTCTGTTCGCACATCCCTAATGTCTACTAGGGAGTGGCCACACTGGAAAATAGATGAGCCATAGGGATTTTCCTGCCCCGCTTCCAACATGGCCCCACCTTTATGGCCCTTTTCAAATGGACAGCTTCCCCCCTCACCCACGTGTGTGGGTGGGTGGTGGTGGTGGTGGTGGGCATCTGTGGGAATCCCACAGCTGGTGGGAGGGAGTGCGTGTGTGCTCCTGTGCTCCACCCACCTCCATCCACTACCCACGCAGAGAGTAACAGGCACCAATGGTGGATGCTCCATGCACGAAGATGGGTGGAGGTGGGTGGGCGTCCATGGGGCGGGCCGCCCACACACCGCGCACCCGCTGCTGCCTCCACCCATCCCCCAAAGACCGTGGAGGTGCCGTGGTCCATGTGAAAATGGCCTATGGAACACTGTGATGTCACAGCATTCCGCAAAGATGGGGCTATGTCAGAAAAAGATGTTAACAGCCCAGTTACACTGCCCACATGGTCCTATTTCCTCCTCCTAGTGGGAGGTTGGGATCCTCCTTCCAACCCATTCAGCTAGAAAGATGCTCCACCTGGATTATTATATCCAGGTAACGCTTGTTTTCAGAAGGCAAGTACAGTTGTGATTGAGGGAAGAAGCCATAGAGTTTTACCGACTGTTCAATACACAAATTGGGCTTACCCCCAAATCTTGTTCTCTCTACAGAAGAGAATAGGATGATCCTGGAAGATTTTGATAAGGACTGGGCTAAAATGAAAACTGGATCGGTAGGGCTGAAACTTCCCTCACTGTTCTCACAATTCTTGGCAAGAACCCGGTTCTTGCTGAGATTTGTGAGAACAAGAATGGGTCGAGAATTGACCAATTTTCAACCTGTTCTCACCCAAAACCCATGTGGCCAAAAGCCGGCTCTGCGCACGCTCCAAATGGTTGCTGTGGCCATTCTGCATATGTGTGGCCCCATTGGCGGTAATTTGTGCATACACCGAGCGTGTTTTGAGATATTTGAGAATATCGTGAGGATTCTCAAAAATCTCAGTGAGATCTCTCCGGGGGCTGTGATAAATCTTGTGCGTTCTCGCGAGAATGCATGCAATACTCATTTCAGTTCTTCCAAAATAAAAACTTGATCAAAATAAATAGTAATCAATCACCATCATTATCTGATTCCAATTGTCGTTTTGCTGTCTTGGAAATTCAGCTGAGCCTTTCTTTGAAATCTGCTGAAATTTCAAGTATTGAACATGACAAAATTTGGAATTCCGATGGAAAAAGATAAAAATTCAAATTGTGACTTTCATGAATTACTTTTTGACTGGAACGAAACTTTCTGAAAACATTTCAGTGTTCAATTTGAAATTTCACCCCCCCCCCAAAAGACATTTATGTTTTCTACCAGCTCTAGTTTAAATTAATTCAGGGGCATCCCTCCCTCCATTGGCTTTGACCCAGGTCTATTAAACGTCTGTGCATTTCTGAAGCAAGAAGTCGAAGGCTTAATGTGGGAATAAACTACTATTGAGAATTCCTTATTTATATTCCTGCAGTACATTTGATATCTTTCTAATAATTACAGATCAATCAATATTTGCTCACATCAGTTTATTTTCTTTTAATCTTTTATTATATTTTAAAGAAAAAAAATCCCAAATCAAAGGAATGGAGGGAAAAAATAAACTTTTATTAATTAGAAAAAAGTGGAATTTCATTCTACAATGCAAAATTTGCTCCCCCCTCCCCCCCTTCATTCTTCAATATTGTAGAATGGATTTTTGCTTTTAAAACTCTGACAGCTGCTGCTTATCATTTCTACAATGCTACTAGGCGTACACAACGCACTTTACAGCCACAAATTCTTGGAGACAGGCCCCTGCCTAGTGGACTTACAATCTAAGGGCACATTCACACCTGCTGTACAGCGCAGATTTTGGCTCCGGGAATTAACTTGGAAGCCAAAACAGGCATGGGGTTTGTCCAATGCGAAATCCACCCTCCACCCCCCGCATGGCTTTGCCGATGATCACCTGGAAGAGATTGCATTGCACTCTTCTGGGTGATTGGCGGGAGGGGACTTTTGCACCGGACAAACCCTGTGCAAGTTTTGGTGGAATGACAGGTGTAAATGTGGTCTAAGACAGACAGGGAGGAAGGGAATACAGGGGCCCTTTTCGCATAGACACTCTAACGCTGATAAAATGGGTGTTACATTTTATTATATATGTTGCAGGACATCCGTAGAGCAGCCCTGCAACATGTATAATCAAAATGTAGCACCCACTTTATCAGTGTTAGAGTGTCTGTGTGAAAAGGGCCAGGGAAAGACAGACAGACAGACACACTCCCATTTTACTGATGGGGAACTGAGGTGGAGACCTGCCCAAGGCCACCCAGTGAATTTATTGGCTGGGGTGAGATTCAAAATTAAACCCTGGTCTCCCAAATCCAAGTCCAGCCCTTTATCCTCTACCCCACACTGGTTTGAAAAACCCATGGGATAGTGCAGGTATAAGCTTGGATGAAATCTGACCCGAAAGGCCCAATCCTGACTCCACGTCATCTATGGAAGTTTAGCCATCAACTTCTACGGGGTCAGGTGTTATGCGTCCAAAGTGATAGTCTACCACTTGGGCCGTTTTTACCCGGACGCCGCCTCCCCCCACCCCCCGCTGGGTCTGTGGGAGGGTGTTTGAAGGGTGTGGGTGCCCGTGTAAACAGCACAGCAGGGAGTGGGGGGATGGATGTGCAATGGATGTCCATCTGAGTGAACAGCACGGGCTCTCCCGATACACACCCCTCTCCACCCATCACTCACCCACAGCGTCATCCGGAAAAATAGACGAGACTCCATGGGTGGAGATGGGTGTACGCCTGTGGGAATGGGTGCACACCCACCTCCTCCCCCCGCCACGCCAGCCACGCCCATCCTCCCCCCCCCCACCGCTGCCCGTGTAAAAAGGGCCTTAAAGAAACTTTGACATAACTCTAAATTTCAAAGTTTTTCTTTGATTATTGTCATGGAGAATTTCAAACCTTGATTTTGGAGCAGATTTGCTGTGAGGGGGGTAATCGATTCCAAATATTGCATCCCCCACAGGAAAACTTAAGGAACAAGGAGAAAAGTGTTTGTCAACTCTATTATTTTTTTTTAAACAAGAGCATTTCATCCCATGGACCAGCCAAAAAGACTTGTGGATTATGGTTTTGTTTTGTTTTTCTTGTCAGCGAGGCAGGGTCAACATCTATTTTCGGAAGGAATAGTCCCTCTCTGGCTTTGTAGGAAAATCAATATCTCGTTTTCAGATGTGTAAATGTATTCGTCTCTCTAAAGTGCCCCGGTCAGTTTAGCACACAATCAGCAGCTGCTTCCTTCCAGTCTATCCCACGATCCCCATGCTATCAGGATTGACAAGGCAATGATAAACTAATGTACCTCCTCAGCTCTGTGCACCATCCATTGTTCCGGCAGCTGAGACCCTCTGCTTCTATTTGCCTTCTCCCACATCCATTATTCAACAGCGCAGGAAAAGTCCAAGAACCTCTTTCATTCAGGAATTCCGTATTAAAATAATCAATTTCAAACTGAAGCAAAGGAGGGAGGTTTGCTACGGGCAAGGCGTATTAATAAGCCACCAGCTTCCGTCATTTGCATTGGAATCATGCTATCATGCAATAACGAATGATTATTTTGATGTTTCTTAAACAAAAATCCAAGGCAAAAAACAAAACAAAGCCCCCCCCCCCCCAACAAGATTTTCCTTTCTCTACTGAAGGGTTAATTAAGCATCACTTTGTGGAGAGCATAGCAAAAGTTGGTCTGAGTCATGGTCTTCGAAAGTCTTATTTATGAGGGTCCGGGTGATTAAAAAAAGAAGTCAATGGGTGAAAACCTGGGTTAAAAATCTCAGGCAAGGAGGAAATTCTGCAAATTGAATCAATGTTTTGAGTGTAAAAACCAAAGAGATTCTACTTTGTTTTATTTTATTGATGTGGACCAAAAGCAAGGAAAGAGTCAAGCAAGTGTCTTTTTGAGAGGAAAAAAAAAAAAAAAAAATCAAACATGAAAAGAACCACTTTCTTTTTTCATTGCTTGTTAAAATTTACAACAGCCCGGCCAATTGGATTATTAGTGACATTACAAACATCAAGCATATGAGATTCTTCTAGGAAAGAATCTTACCCTTGTTACTGAAATCTGTCAGAGAGAAAAAGCATACAGGCCTTAGGGAGCAGCACTTCCTTAGGGAGTCAGAGAACAAAGTATTTGGATAGGAGCTTACGCTCCCCCTTGGGGAACAGACTAATGGATTTTAAAAACATAATAACTGTCCATCTTCTTGGCAAGAGCCTGCGTCCACTTTAGGCAAGGAACCCCCCCATAGATGCTAGCGCTTAGCTGGAGGTTTTCCTTTCACAGTGGAAAGTCCTATCGAATCCGCATTTCTTGCGAGTCCAACTATCTCCTTGGTTATTGAACTTACAGTTCCTGATAGGGCTGTGCATTTCATTTTTGTTATTATAATAACGATAATGAAATTAGCACTTTCTTTATTGCTTTTGTAATAATGACAATGAAAAAAAATGACTAAATAATAACCAACGTTTGTACTCGTCACTATTTCGTTATTTCTCGACCCTCACACAGCCATTTAGGAGGGGGTAAACTATTTACAGACCTGGGATGGGAAGGGGGAACAGACAGCACAGAACCAGGAGACGTGATTGATGTCTACGCTGGCCAACAAGCATCACAAGCACATTGTAGACACTGGCATGGCACCCTGTGATTGGTCAAGACTTCCAGCCTCCCAGAACGAATCATGGGGGCTGTGGGCGGGGCACTGCCAAGATTTATATTGTCACAGCCAGGCTTTTTCCTCTTGTTCTGGGTTAATCTCTGACTTCTCCGGTGGTGCCTTCACGCCTGCCTGCCTGCCTTGCTCCTCCACTGCTGCTTGCCCGCTCCTGCCAGTGCATCTCTCTCTTTCTCTCTCTCTCTCTCATACCAGTGCCCACGCCTGCCTGCCAGGGTTTGTGATGCCAGTTGGCCAGCAGAAATGTCAGTCATGTATCTTCGTCCTGTGTTGCTACCACCCAACACCCCTCCCCCATGGCCCCCCCCCTGCTTGTTACTGGGAAGTTGGATGCATATGTTTGGATGCCTCTATGGGATTCTTTTATGCCCTCGATCACAGTGCTGCAGCATGTGCTTGTGATGCCAATTGGCCAACCTGCATGTGTCAATCATGTTTCTGGATAGCTGACCTACTTCCCCCTCCTCTCTGCCTTGCTCTCTGAAGTCCCAGTTTATTATTATTAGCATTAGCATTTATATAGCACCAGCGATGTACCTGGTGCTTTACAAAAAACAAGATAGACACGGTTCCTGCCTGAGAGCTTACAATCTAAAGACAGGGGGAGGGGAGACAGGGACGGGGGAACAGAGGGTGAGACAAGGGATGCGACATTCATGAGGATGTGAAAACTCAGGTACATGTTCTTGGCTTGGTTACAGTAAACTGGGAGTTTACAGATAACAGGTGGGGGATAATCCTGGGTGGGGATGCTTAGCAGGAGTTCAGAAGGGTGGAGCGGAAGAGGTGGGTTTTGAGGAGGGACTTGAAGGTGTGGAGGGAGGGGGCAAGGCAGACGAGGGCAGGGAGGGAGTTCCAGGCGTGTGGGGCAGCGAGGGAGAAGGGAGAGGTGATTGGGGGAGCAGGGGAGGCGTGGGAGGGTGAGGGAAGGGATAGAAAAGGAGTGGAGTGCTCAAACAGGGGTTTGGAGGGAGATCAGGGCAGAGAGATAGAGGGGAGCAAGGTTGTGAAGGGCTTTGTAGGTGAAGACGAGAAACTTGTGCAGAATACGCTCAGGAAG
>QEPC01011901.1:21425370-21447954 GCA_003113815.1 Sphenodon punctatus | reverse complement strand
TTTTACATTGCAGCCATTCATTTAAATGGCTGCAATGTAAAAAAATCCGGTACTCAGAATCCGGTAACGGGACCGGATTTACCGGGTTGAATCCAATAATGCCGGTACACCCAGTACCGGCATTATCGGATTCCGGATTTACCGGTACGCCCACCCCTAGTGCATCAACATGAATATTGAAGTCGCCAAGGATGAGTGTGGGGATGTCATCAGAGAGGAATAAGGTGAGTCAGGACTCGAACTCGGAGAGAAAGGAGGAGAGGGAGTCGGGGTGGGGAGGGAGGGGGGCGGTAGATGACAGCAACACCGAGGTGGAGAGGGGAGTAGAGGCGTACGGAGTGAGCCTCAAAGGAGGGGAAGGAGAGAGAGGGGGAGGGGTTGAAACTGGCAGGAAGAGGCAAGGAGGAGGCCTACGCCACCACCCCAGCCTTTGGAGCAGGGCTGGTGGGATAAGAGAGACCGCCAAAGGAGATTATGTCCTGGAATTTTTATCCCCAAATTTTCAGAACTAATATTTGCACAAATTCTTGTTGAAAATCACAAAACTTATATTGCTGTTAAATTTTGAACCCTTTGTCCAATTGTTCTGAAATTTGGCAGGGATGACCCCTTGGGTGATGAGAACAACCTGTCCAAAGGCCATCCAAATTGGATGGAGAACAAGGGCCTTTTTTACATGGCCTATGTAGAGTCAGGTGTGTGTGTATGTCCATGGACACACCAATGCATGCACAATGGGTGGGCGGGATGTGCCTATGGGTGCACTTGCATCCCCCCCACTCATCCCCATACATGCAGCAACTTTCGTTTCCCCTGGTTGCTCCATGCGTGGGGATGAGTGTGGGGTGCGTGTTAGGTGGGGGCACGCACATACCTCCACTCACTGCGCCTGCTCCGTGTTCTTCACACGGACCTCTCCTTCTCATGAACACACAGATTTATACATGTTCATGAGTGAGAGAGCCCCGTGTAAAAAGGGCCAAAGATACTATAGCTGGAGATGTGTGCACAAACCATGAAATGATTAAATTGCTTATTAAATCAGGACCCTTTATCCAAACTTCCTAAGAGTTGACAGGGACGATCCCTTTCAGGAGAGGTAGAAGGCGTACAAATGTCACCCAAATTGCATGGAAAACAAAGATGTTACAGCTGCAAATGTGTGCATGAACCACAAAACTTCAGTTGCTTATAGAATTAGGAACCTTTATCCAATCTTTGTGAAATTTGCCAGGGACAATTCCCTTGGTAAGTGGTAAAATCAGTCCATATTTCAAGCGAAAAATGAAGAAGGTACAGCCAGAAATATATTTCACATAGAAATCAATGGGGGGAAATAATGAAATTTAATAATGATATAACAAATTATATATAGCAAAATAATGAGAAACGAAGTGCTGTAATAATGAAATAAATTAATGTAACTAAATTTCAAAGTTTTTCTAAAGAAAAAAATAATGAATTTTCTAAAGAAATAAACTAATTTCCTAAAGAAAGAAATAACAAAAATAAAAAACCCAAATCGTTCTGCATCCTTCCTTCTTCTAACTCAGCATTTATGGTAGATTTTTCTTGGTTGGGACATGGAACTCGTACTGTTAAACATATAATTAATTATACGAAAAACAAAATACATTCAATCCCACTGGTTTTTTATGCCACTTCATGAACACATTAGTAGAACCCTCAATCCCTTTTCTGTCATCACTACGGGTGGGAATTTGGTTTTGGATAGAACGAAAATCATCCATAAATGGCTTTCGGATTAATCAGAATTTTTGGATCTTTTCAGTTCTGGCATTTCAGGTTTTTTCCACTGATTTAAACTTTATTTTTTTCATTGACCTTGGTGATTATTTTTTTCCATTGTGGTTTGTTCTCATTGGGACCAAATCCATACCCGGTGGATCCAGTGTGCACCCCTGCACATGTGCTTGGTTTTTTCTTGGGTGCGCATGGTTTCCGTGTGAGTGTACGGGCTCTGCTCTGGCCAAGATCTTACTTGGCCAGAGCAGGACTAAGAGCCACAACCATTAGAGGTTTTCCTGCTGCCTTGTTCTTTCCAGGTTCCCAGTTAGAGGAGGATTTTTCCTTGGGAGAGAAATTTAGTACCACAGCCAGTGGCACCAGTATTTATATACCCCTTTACCCTTGAGGAAGGGCTTTTCAGCCCGAAACGCGTCAGGTTTTCCTAGGGTATTTTAGCATTATTCAGTTATTATTGCGAGTTGCATTGTACGCGGAGCATTGGGCGACTCTAGTTTCGCCATTTTACTGAGATATTATGTACATGCAACAACATGGTTTTGTTATTTTGTTATGCTGATTATTTTTTAATACACATATTGTTTTCAGTAGCTCCTTGTTTGTTACCAGTTCTTGGTTTTGGTGCTACTTTTCTTCTCTTTTTGTCAATACACGAGGGAGGGACAGCACCTCAACAGCAGCAGCCCAGATTGAAGAGGAGTCCCGTCCCAAGACTGCCCTTGGCATGGGATGGCGTGTGCCACTGCACCATCAATCCATGTCCAGGGGCAGTGCGGGGAATCCCTGCAGCAGAAGGTTTGGGACCCCTCCTGCCACTCCCAAATGCTTCCTCCGGGTCCTGCCACCAGTGTGCCAGCACTGCTAGGTAGGGGTGCTGCACATTTTGGCTTGACCACAGGTCTGTGGTGAAGTGGACGGTGGCACCCCCAGCCCCCACCAGCTGATCCCTCACCCGCTCCTTTAAAGCCCCGTACGAGGCTGGCACCACCTGCCGACTCAGGGTGGTGCATGAGGGCAGCTTAAACTGGGGGGGGGGGCAGGAAGTCAATCAGGCACCTAAACCCCATGTCCCCGACCTCTGAGAAGGGCTGTGCTATCATTTCCCCCAACGTGCGTGTGGCTTTCAGATTGACCCCGCCGGCTGAAAGGGGTGGCTGCTCCCACTCCTACCATTCCCAGGGGTGTCCTCAAGAACCCTCTCTGTCTGCTTGACCCTCTCCACCAGTTCACCCTTCCAGTGGCCATAGAGTTGTCTGGCGTGCCACGCTGCCCTTGACAGCATGGTTGCAAAGACATATTCCTCCTGCTGCAGGAGCTCATTGAACTGCACCTTCAGCCCTGCCTTCAGCTGCCGCACCAGGGCAACTGCCTCATCCGCCAGCTTCTTGCCCTGAGAACCACAATCCTGCCCCTGCAGAATTTTCTCCCGCCTCCCGAGGAGACTCTGGACCAGAGGGGTCACCTGGCTGATGGTGGCTGTGGAGGAACAGATGGTCTCTGTCACATCCAGGAACGGTCTCAACACGAAGACCATGTGAGCCAGGATCTCCCATTCTGCCCCATCGTACCCTGAAGGTGCCCCGCTATCAGTCACCAGTTGAACCTGATGCAAGGTGGCTTTCTACTTGAGAAGCCGCTCGAGCATCAGGAAGGTCGAATTCCACCTGGTGGACACATCCTGCACCAGCTGGTGCACTGGAGCGCCTTGCTCTGCCTGCTTCACCCGGAGGATGTCACTGCCCTTCACACTACAGTTAAAGAAACCGGCCAGCTTCCTCCCTGCTTGATCAGGGAGCCTGCCCCAATCCCCTTCTCCCCCAAACCCTCAATATATTGGTTGCATTGTCTGTCACCACACACCCCCTTGGTGAAAGGCGCACCTGGCTTGACCCACTCCCTCACCATGACGGGCAGGGCTGCCTCGATGTTCTGAGTGATGTGGGGGCCATCCATTACTTCCAGATGAAGCAAGGTCCACCTATACCCTGCTTTGGGACCTCTCCTGGCACTCCCAAATGCTGCCTCCAGGTCCTGCCAGCAGTGCGCTGTCACTGCTAAGTACACGTGCTGCACATATCAGCTTGACCACAGGTCTGTGGTGAAGTGGATGGTGACACCCCCAGCCTCTGACAGCTGCCCCCTCACCCACTCCTTTAAAGCCCGGTACAGGACTGGCACCACCTGCTGACTCAGGGTGATGCGCGAGGGCAGCTTAAACTGGGGGTCCAGGAAGCCAATCAGGCATCTAAACCCCATGTCCCCGACCACAGGGAAAGGCTGCCCATCCAGCGCTATCATTTCCCCCAACGCGTGTGTGGCTTTCAATTGAAAGCCACACCGTCCTCCACATCCTGCAGCTGCCGATGGACTTGGCAGCTGCCCCCCCCCCCAGCTCCTCCATGGTGCACTGACGCTGCTGCTGCTGCTGCTGCTGCTCCCCCCTATCAGCAATACTGCTCCTGCTGTTAGTGGTAGCTGCTCAAGGATGCTTGCCCGCTGATGGAGGAGGACAACTGGCTGCTGCAGTCAGGAACCTGCTGGTGTCCACTGCCCCTGCCTGCCCACTTAGCAGCACAGCGCTGTGACATTCCTTGAGGTGCCTCATCATGGCAGTTGTGCCAAGGTTGGTGAGCACCTACCCACACTTCACCACCTTCTGGCACAAACTGCACTGCGCCTCCCTGGGATCATCCGCCCACACCAACTTCAAATGCGCCCAGACAGAGGAATGTTTGCCCCCTCCTGCCTTCTGGCCCGCACCGTGTGACGCACCACTGACAGTGCCAATGGGAAGGGTAGAACATGGTGGTGAGACAGCTCTTGGAGGAATGGCCATTGCCTCAGCACCAGACATCTCCTCCGCTGGACTAGAATCTGCCTCGCTGTCTCCAATCTGAGATATGTGCCGTGAATGGGAGTACTGGGACCCTGAGGCTGATCGACTGCCCACCATGCTGCTGTCACTCTCCCTGTGCCCCCTATAGCTGCTGCTGCTCCTCTCCCTGCTGCCATTGCCCGGGAATTGGGCCCTGCGTCTAGTAGCCAGGGTGGGATCCACCAGCCCTGGACTGTTGGGGATCACATCAATAATGGGGGACAATGGTGGCCCATGATCAACATCCAACCCAGATGCACCTGCACCTCCTCCTGCAGCCGCAGCAGAGACAGCTGCAGCCTCCTGGATTGCAGGCCTTTCAATGCCCTGCATGGCAGTGAAGGACGCTGGCAGGAGGCAATGCCCCTAGTGCCACTGCTGGGAGTCTCCTCTGAAGCCTGGGGTTCTGGGTTCAGGCCAAACTCGGGGTGTTCGGCCCATATGCGAACCCCCCGAATCTGAACTGCCCCCTGCCTGAACCGCTCGAACAAAGTTCGGGTTCCGAACGCATTCGGGCGGGGGGGGGGGCAGGGGGGAACCTGGTTTCCCCTCCCTCCAGGCTGCGCAGGTGGAAGGGGCACCGGAACTCACCTCCCCCCCAACCCTGTGCAGCCTACTACATTTTTTTTAAACCCCCCCATCCCATGGACCCCCCTACCTAGTGGCACTGGGGCTCCAGCCCTGGGTCCCACGGTGGCGTCACCTCCAGCTCCGGCGGTGCTGCAGAGCGCTTCAGGCCTCTAATAGGCCTTCTGGGTCAGGTGACTGGGTCAGGTGATCCAGAAGGCCTAGTAGAGGCCTGAAGCGCTGCACTGCCACCGCCGGAGCCAGCCCTGCTGCTGCCGTCAGACTTGAGGCCAGAGCCCCGGCACCACCAGGTAGGTCAGGCTCCGGCAAAGAACAAAGGTGGGGCATCTGAGTCCAAGGAGGACAGTCAAACTGCTGAAAACAAGAGAAAAAGCTGACACTTCAGATATGAACCAAACCAAAAATTTACTGACTCTAGTCAACCAATGTAACCAGCTGGTCAATATAGGAATAGTGCATACAACATATTTACTTAAATGGCATGGACATTAAAAAACATATACAAATATATATTCACATTGATGTACATAAATGAATGTATGTGCATAGATGACATGACATAAGAGTATTTCATGTGCATGCATTTATGTTTTTTAGGTGCAAGATACCTCTTGAAATCACAATCTACAGACAAGAAGTAACATGTATAGCGGATGGTAGAGATATAAATGGTAGACAACAACAAGCAAAATGTGTTCACACACGCGGTCAGACGCGTTTCGGGGAACCTGCCCCTTTTTCAGTGAACTCAATAATAAATTAATGTGTGTCCAAAAGTCTAATACAGTAGAACGCAAATCACTGTCCCCTTATCTCATATCCATGCTGTAAACTGGACCTGAACTCTTCCCCCAAATGAGGTGACTGACTAACTGCCCCACTGATCTGATGCTGCCTGGTAAAGTAAAACACCAAAGAAGAAACAGGGAGAGGCTTACACCAGAACACCTCCTAATAAGCTCCAACATTTGACAAAAATGGCTGACGCTTATAGCCTGAATAATACTTGGCTCGTCTATCTGTACTTGCTTGCTGTTGCTGATGCTCCATCCCTTGTCCTAAAAATATTGCTCTCAGGCAGCTTGGGCAGTCTAGATGCAGGTTGCAAACATATCATGAGAAAAAGAATGTAAAGGAGGATGCCTGGAGGAGTGCCCATCACATGAAGAAATGTATAGCCCAACATGCTGCAGAGCTTGGTTAAAACCAACAGGAAAGCCCCCCCCAAAAGTATATGTACATTGACAACTCACCACCAGGTTGAAGTGGACTGACAATCCTATATGATTGCTTTCCATAAACTTAACATTCAGGTCCAGAAAATCAAGGCCACAATCCTTCTTGTCTCAGCCATAGCCTGCGAATGCAGCTTAAGCACAAAGAACTCTGCCTTTTCTTATACAGGAAGGAAAAGGGACAGCCAATTATGCTGATCTATGACACATGTTGCTGATCCGCTGCAGCTGTGGAAGTGCTCCTAGAGTCAACTGTGTTAGGGGGTCGTGCATAAACATCGCAGCAAATGCTGCAAATCCATTCGCAAAATAAAGGTACCTGTGTACCAAACACCATGACAAATGAGTCTCTACACTGCCTAAAGATAAACTGACCAATTGTTGCTGTCATCGAGACCACGTGGACGGAGGGTCCCTAGCCTAAAGATCCAATAGACCTCCCTCCTTTTTGAAAATGTGTGATTCTGTTCACCACCTGGGACTGCCTCTATGCATAGGAACCTCAAATCCCCTATTCGATGTTTGAATTCCAAGAAATGGGAAACTAATGGTTCTTTCAAAACTTGTCTCCTAATTTTCCCACAGTGTTCTTGAATTCTAATCTTGACCTGTCATGATGTATAACCCATGTATGCAAGACCACAAGGACACAAAATTATGTAAACTACAGACTTAGTCTTCCATGTGGACAAATGCTGGAGTGCTGGGATTAACAAATTCTTTAACAGAGAGGGCATATTGGCAGAGTGAACAATCTCCACATTTAAAATGACCGTGTGGAATTGCAATAGACAACATAGGAGTTGCAGGCAGGGGTTGAGAAAATGTAGCCCTCACCAGCATGTCCCTCAAGGATTTAGTGTGTGTGTGTATATGTGTGTGTGTTTTTTAATGTCCATGCCGTTTAAGTAAATATGTTGTAAGCACTATTCCTATATTGACCAGCCAGTTACATTGGTTGGCTAGAGTCAGACAATTTTTGGTTTGGTTCATATCTGAAGTGTCAGCTTTTTCCCTTGGTTTCAGCAGGTTCCGGCCCCGGGTCCAGCGGTGGCAGCGGAGGGCTTCAAGCCTCTATTAGGCCTTCCGGGTCACCTGACCCTGTCACCTGCCCTGGAAGGCCTAGCAGAGGCCTGAAGCGCTCTGCAGTGCCGCCGGAGCCACTGCTGCTGCCGCCTCGGAACTCAGGGCCGGATCCCCGGTGCCACTAGGTAGGGGGGTCCCTTGGGTGTTGTTTTTTTTTGTTTTTTTAAAAATAATTAGTAGACTGCGCAGGGTGATGTGGGGGAGGTGAGCTCCGGTGCCCCTTCCACCCGTGCAGCCTGGAGGGAGGGGAAACCAGGTCCCCCCCTGCCCCTGAATGGGTTTGGCCCCCCCAAATGGGTTCGGGCCAAACCTCCAAACCCCAAACGGTTTCGGGGGGGGCGAACCCCAAATGGGCGGAACCCCTGGGTGTTCATGTTCACACACCCCTAGAAAGACAAGAAGATCAATTTAACCATGGAGAACCAGTGTTCCATGCATTGAAGCTTGTAGCATTCACTGTATTTGCAGTTTTAATTATGAGGCTGAAGTTATTTCTGACACCTCACCTGTGCATCATGGCTATACATTGAAAACAACTGTATGGAAAGGTGTTTCAAAAAATCCGGCCTGGAACATTGGTCCTTGCTGTTTTAGCAATGATGGCAGTTGAAGGAATAGCAAACCTGCAAAAAGAGTGGGGCATTGTGGGAGAGTTTAGCAGCTTGCTACAGGAAGAACTTTTGCTATGGATATAAGCAAATGCCAGACATAATGGTGTTTTTGCAGGAGAAATGCCTACAATACAAAGGGTCAAATCAGCTGCACTAAGACCTATTGTAAATAATCCACAAAAATAGTTTAATCCATGCATAGTCAAAAACCAGCATAAGCCATGAGAAACGAATTGCTAAAATGAGGAGTGCATTATTTCTTTATTATTTCTTTATTCACATGTATATGCTGCTCTTCCCTGAGGTGCAGGGTGGCATACAATACATAAAAACATTTAAAACAAATAACCCCCCCTAAAAACCCCACAGCAACCCCACCCCACGAAACCCACCCAAAACCACTTATCCACCCAACCTCCTCTCACACCTTCACCAAAACCCTCACCAAAGCCCACCCCAACTCACTATCCCCACCTGCTAAATGCCTTTTCAAATAAAAAAGTCATACACCACCTCTGAAAGACCTTCAGGCCCGGGCTCAAATGAACCTCCAGATGAAGGGAGTTCCAAAGAACCGGGGCAGCAACCAAGAACGCCAAGACAGGCAGCATGGCATGAGAGGCAGTAGGGAAGGCAGGCTGGGACCTTGGCAGGGCACTCAGATAGGCTGGCAAAGACTGTGCAACGAGAGAGAGAGAGCGCCAGTCAGATAGGTGGGCTGAAATCATCTAGTCAGAGGCCGGCTGGCTGGCTTACAGCTTCCCAATGCCACCCTGCATCATGAGGTCAGTCAGCTAGGCTGGCCGACACCGTCTAGGGTGAGAGAGAGAAAGATTGTGGGGGCAGGGCAGGCGCCGGGCATTGGGAGGGAGGGAAAGCACCTCAGCAGCAGTCCAGAATGAGGAAGAGCCCCACCCCAAGACTGCACCTGGCATGGGATGTCGTGTGCCACTGCACCATCACTCCTTATCCAGGGGCAGCTCGGGGAATCCCAGTAGTGGAAGGTTCACCTTTAGGAACAGCAACTGCTCCACCAACTTGGCCCCCAGTCTCAGGCGTTGTGGAGAGCAAATGTCCCCCGCCATGGAGAACAGCTGCTCACTGGGGACACTTGTTGGTGGGCAGGACAAGAGACCCTTGGCCACTTAGGACAGGGCGAGCCACACGTTGGTCTTGCCAGCCCAGTAGGACAAGGGATCGCTGCTGGGTTCGATGCACGGCTCCTCCTCCAGGTAGCTCTTCACTGCTGTTGAGGCACTGTTGTACTCCCTCACATAGCTGTCCTTGGGCACCACCTCCACCACTGCCCTCAGCCATGCTGCCTGCCCTGCTGTGCACGAGCCCATGCTCGCTAGAGTGCCCTGCACATACGAGCTGCTGCTGCTCGCAATAGGAGTGCTGCTGCTGGTGGTGCTGCTGCTGGGATAGACCCCTCTGGCTGAAAGGGGTGGCTGCTCCCACTTCCACCATTCCCAAGGGTGTCCTACTGCTGCTGTTGCTGCTACACACTCTCCAGAGCCCGGTCTGCCTGCCAGATCCTCTCCACCAGGTCACCCTTCCAGTGCCTATAGAGTGCTGTCTGGCATGCCACGCTGCCCTTGACCCTGGGCTCCAGCACAGTTGCCAACACTTTTTTCGCCCGATTTATCAAACTGCGCCTTTAGCCCTCCCTTCAGCTGCCGCACCAGGTCAACTGCCTCATCGGCCAGCTTCCTGTCCTGAGGACCAAAATCCCACCCCTGGATAATCTCATCCAACCTCCTCAGGAGACTCTGGACCAGAGGGGTCACCTGGCTGATGGTGGCCGTGGAGGAGCTGATGGTCTCCATCATGTCCAGGAACGGTCTCAACACGAAGACCATGTAAGCCAGGATCTCCCATTCCGCCCCATCGTACCCTGGAGATGCCCCGCTGTCAGTCACTTGCTCAAGCTGATGCAAGGCGGCTTTCTGCTTGAGAAGCTGCTTGAACATCAGGAACGTCGAATTCCACCGGGTTGTCACATCCTGTACCAGCTTGTGCACTGGGGAGCCTTGCTTGGCCTGCTTTTCCCGGACGAGGTCACTGCCCTTCACGCTCCGGTTAAAGAAACTGGCCAGCTTCCTCCCCTGCTCGATCAGGGAGCTAAGGGTGCTGGCCCCAATCCCCTTCTCTCCCAAGCCCAGAGCGTCCCTGACCACCAGGTGAAGGGTGTGTGTGGCACAAGGGATGCTGGTGAAGCCCCTCTCATGGACCGCCCTCCATATGTTGGTCACGTTGTCGCTCACCACACATCCCTTGGTGAATGGAGCGCCTGGCGTGACCCACTCCCTCACCATGGCGGTCAGGGCTGCCTTGATGTTCTGAGGGGTGTGGGGGCTGTCCATTACTCCCACTTGAATCAGGGCCCACCTATACCCTGCTTCGGGACCCCTCCTGCCACTGCCAAACATTGCCTCCAGGTACTGTGGCAGTGGACGATGCTGGCAGGAGGTGCCGCCAAACCACATCCTGGTTAGTGCCACTGTTGGGAGCCTCTGGAACCCGACTGCCAAAATCAGGCCTATGCAGTTTGGGGGCATGGTGATGGGCTCGGGCTGCTGCTGATGCCTGCTGCCACGGCCCCTGCCATCCCTGCCATGGGCCCCATTGCCCACCTTACGGGCAGCAGACCAGCCTCTCCTGCTTCCCTTCTCCATTTCTCCCACCCAAAGAATGCACACAAAGATTATATATATATTTATATATATAGATTATTTTTTAATTCAAATTGGTAATCTAATATTATATCTATCTACACTAACTCTAACTGCTATTAACTATTCTAAAACCTATGGAACTAAATGGAATATTATCTAATATCTACAAAGGCCTAGTCCTACAAACACATTATAAAATATTAAAACTGAATCCCTACAGATGATATCTATCTATCTATCTATCTATCTATCTATCTATCTATCTATCTATCTATCTATCCACAGGGATGGGTGGGGGGGGGGAACACTGACAACTCACAACAAACAACACAGGGAGGGGTACAAAACTGAAATGAAACCTAAATCAATCTAATGCTAGTCTAAATAAATCCAAAACCAGGGGAAGGGAATCAGGGGTGGGATATATAAAGGGAGAAGGGAAAGATTCAATGGAGGGGAGGGAGAAAGAACACAGGGAGGGATAAAAAATAAAAATAACAGCTAAATCTATCTAATCTAATCTAAGTAAATGAAGCTATGGAGGTAAAGGGGTGGAAATGGGTGAAATAGGAGGAGGATGGTAATCGATTAGGAACACAAACTGCTGGGAGAGGGAGAGTTCTGAAAACGCCTGCTGACAGGATCAGTGACTAGCTCAGAAGGAGTTTGAAGGGGGGAGGGCAATGAGTTTTGTTACTTCCTGAGCCCGCCTTACCACAAGCCCCATTGGCTCTGTGCAGCCTAGCCCGTGGCCAATCGCAGACTGCGAAGCCAGTGGACTGAGGAAAAGAGGGATGGTGATTGGGCAGGCTGGTTGCTAGTCCAAGCCTCTCCACCCCTGGCACCAGGAAGTCTGCTCCTCAGCTGACGCCCCCCCACCCCTTGGGCCTTCCAGCCCTGTTTTTCCCACACGAACACACCTGAACGGGGCTGAACTGTTCCGGGCTTTGGGCGTTTGTTTCGGCCGTTCGGTTCGGCCGTCTGAACGGGCCGAGTTCAGGTCGAACACCAAACGGACGAACTGCATTCGGCCATCTCCACTGTTGGGCCCTGCCCTCTGTCCCCTTTTATAGGGGGTGGGAAATTGCTCTGAGAGCGCTCCCCCTTTTCCTGTCCCCAGGAATACTCCAGAATCAGTGTGAAACTGAACAGCAGAGTTGCCGGCCGCTGAGTTCCATGTCATCCTTTTGGTGAGTTGCATAGGGACAAAGCCCCTCCTGAAACAGATGCGTGTAAGGGGAGGCTAATAATGCATCTGCTTCTTTGAGTATTTGTTCTGACTAGAGCTGAAGCAACTACCTGGTTTAGTGCCTGTGGGTAATAACCACAATTCTGAGTACTGTGTCAGGTGCCCGGTGGGATGCCCTGAGTACCAATCCGGTACCCATTTTCTTGGGAAATCAGGTTTTGTCATTACTGATTTACTGGTTACCGATCTGTAAATTGGCAAATTGGTGCAGGAAAGTAGCAAAAATTGGGAAAGCAATTGAAAAATCAGTATGGAAACACAAGAAATCGGGACTGGAAGTTGATATTCTGGGAGCGGAAGTTGGTATTGTGGGACAAAAATCAGTTAATTGGGACATCTAATTCAGCACTAATCGGGGACTGTTTATTGACTGATTGACGGAATGTTTGCTTTAAATTTTTACTCCACCTTCCCAAAGTCTCAGGACAGCTTTCAATATTAAAACACAAAATGTATTAGCATACATTATAATCTATTAAAAAACCCTACCCTCACCTCTAATTCCACCCATCCCGACCCCTATGGGTTGGCAAACACTTTGCCAAAAAGAAAGGTTTTACACTAGAGATGTGCAATTCCGATCATTTTAATTAGTTATGAAAATGAATGTGTCCCATTCACTTGCATAACTACGGTAATGAAAACCAATGTATAAGTTGGAAAAACAGTCCTGAAAACTGAAAAATTGGCACCGGAAGCCAAAAAATCAGGCCAAAAAAATGGTAAATTTGTAATTCAGTTTGCCTGTCCGGCACTAATTGGGTACCTTTTAGCATCCAATATTTTTGGGTTGGTCGAGTTTACGCGATTTTGTGGATACTTATTTCTAGTCTACTTCTGGCAGTGAGGGAGTTGACGATAATTCCCCGAATACCATGCAAGCATCTTATCCTCTGCTGGACCATCTTTCCTCCCGCCTTAGCACATCACAGGTTCAACATCTTGCCCTTTTCCATTTGAACCCAAACCCGTCTGCTGTGGTAGTTTAGTTTTGAAATGAATGCAGGTGAGAGATCTGCTCCTGTTCGTCGACACTCACGTCACACTTGGGGAGAAAAAGGCAGCCTCTCCCAGGAGAAGGTATTCCTGTGCAAATCAGATCCCACACAGATTCCAGATGAGCACATTCATGAGCCTCTATTATCATCAGTGGGACGTGGGGGAAGGGTTGGCCATGTCTGTTGGTGTTTTCTGTGCTAATCTGAGAACTGGACCAAATCCCAGTACTTGGGTCACTTGTACACAGAGTTCTCATTGTAAATTGGGACTAAAATGGCAGTCACTCAGTGGCGCTTTGAAAGTATGCATTTTTAAAAAACTTGTGTATGCATAAGCCTCTTATTCAATGAATGACTCCCTTTGTATTTACATGTTCCACCATCCATGGAACAAACAAGGCTTAGTCACTTGAGAGTGAAAACTTCTAGTCCTCTAAGCACAGGAGGGGGGGGGGGATGAGGGAAAGGGGTTTTGGCATTTTATAGAAGTGACAAAAATGGATTAAGTCTCCATTCTTACCTGATCTTAACTATCTCCCAGTGGGTGTACGGCTCTTTCCTAACTTTTTATAAACACTCCGGATATTTAGTGAAGTAACAACAACAACAAAAATCCCTCTGACATCAAGCAAAGTTCAATTCAGTTCATGCTTCAGTCAACTGAAAAAGTTGCCTAGTTTGGTGGTGGTGTTTTTTTTAGCCTGCTTTATAATATCAATTTAGATGAGAACTTAAATAAGAACATTTATTTCTTAATCTTTCCCCCTCACTCCTTTAAAATAAAATAAAATAAAAATCAGAGGGTTTCATTTTAATCATTTATTTAGTATTTCACATAATTCGCATGCCTCAAAATCCCCTGCCTGGTTTTTCAGTTGTCATGATTTCCAAATGGAAAGAGTTATAAATTAGTCGGAGGGTGCTCTAACTCATTTATAAGAGTGGCGTGAGAAACTCTTCAATATTAATTAGCAGCCGGTGAATTGAGGCTGTGCAATTATGAGGAGACGGTCTTTTGAGTCGGAAAGCGTCAACTTATCATATTTTTGAATTCGCCATCTAGAAGCTTGAATATTTTTGTATTTCCATATTTCTCAAGTAGCACTTAATTTAATCTTAGCCCCATTTCTTTCAATAAACCATTGTTGCATCTCTTAAGCATCACAGCTTCCTCCTCTAACTCATTTCCCCGTGAAATTGGTTTAATGAAGCATAAAGGTATGAAGCATTAACAACAGTGGAATTCATGTGGTAGCCTCCATTTTTCAGCCCCACTCACATTTCCTACCTAATTTATAAAATCAGCACACAAATGATTTTTTATCACCGCCATTACATCAGTATAAATTACTGCCTTTTCGAGAGCGCGGCAGTTAGTCAAACTCTTGAAATGATATCTATTAGTCAAGATGAGAGGGGTGTGGGAGGGGGGAGAAACCCGCAGGAAAGATTTAGTGTAAAATGAAGGCTGATAGCAGCTTTTGCCAAAAACGCCGATATTAATTTGCCATAATGGAGCGTAGTTTGGAGCATAATGGAGCGTAGGCTCGGCGTAGTTTGGCAAATGAAAGTTATAATAAACACCCAAAGGACAGTGAATGAGTTGTTTGCTTTAGAGAAACCGGGAAAAATAAAAGGAAACTTGGTAAACAAATTCTGCTGCATCATGGACAGACAATAAGGCAATTAGCCAGTATCTCCACACATCCCGCCAGCCTATGGATTTCACAAGCCCCCACCAGCTCCGTGCTGCATTATTCCACGGGTTTCTCCACTTGTCTCATTGCCATTGTTCTGTCATTCTGGTTTTGTGCACTGAAGCTCTTGCAAGTCAAATGTTCTCCTCCCAGGCCCTACTGGTGGATGGTTCCCAACTGGCAAACTGTCCCTGTTCCTGTTTGTGTCAAGGATAGCGTGAGCCAGCCAACTGCCACCCATGGCACTAGACAGCAGCACTCACTGAGAAAGAAACTTTGATCGGTCTCCTCTGCTTCGGGAACTGTCAACAGAACTAGCCATAATCTCAAAATCCCAGTCATAGCTTGTTAAGTGGAAGGAGTGGAAACATTCTTGCCATTGCTCCCAATCTGATGATAGTCACTTCGGGCAACTGCCCCCACCTGCTCTTACCTTGACTTTTCCATTGTTACTCTTTCTCTACAACACATCCTCTAATGAATCCAGAAAGCTACCACCCTCCTGTCCATTAAATCCCTCCTCGAGATCTCTCTTCTGCAATGCCTACCGGAAACAGACAACAAGTAATTGATAGAGTTATTCTTTATATCATAGGCTCACCGCGTGTTTTTAAACAGAGACCTTTCCCCTACTCATGGACACTCACTGTCCACGTGGGGGGATGTCTCATTTGAATACCGTTTGTGGGGGTGTGCGCTCCTGCGACCCACGCACCCCCCCACTCAGGCCACAAACAGGGCAATCTAGGAAGGGAAAAGCCAGAGTGCCCCATGTGGGGAGAGGGTGAGCGTTGTGTGGACGGGGCGGCTCGTTTGAAGTGCTCCCCAAGCACGACGTCCTACCGTCCATCTCGTTTAAAAACACCCATAGAAGAATCCAATTGTATGGGTGGAAGGGACTATAAGAGTCATCTAGTCCAACCAAGGCCGACTGTCCTCCACCTACAGCATCACAAACAGATGCTCATCCAGCTGGGTTTTGAAGAGGGGTGTGCAATTTTGTATTGTTTAATTAATTATGAAAATGACTGGAGCCCCATTCATTTTTGTAACTACGGTAATGAAAATGAATGAATAAGTAAGCAACATTCATGTGATTATATTGGTTTTTGTTTTTAATTTTTTTAACATTTTATTTAAAATAATTTTAAAAAAAAATTAAATTGTGCATGCGCAAAATGGCTGCTACGGTGATTAATCCATGGGTGGGGATGCGTGGGGGATTGTTTCCCAAAATGGCGCCGATGCTGCCGATGTCATTTCGGAAAAGGACTCTGCATGCGCTGAAAGGCCATTTTGCGCATACCTAGTGATTTTAAAAAAATATAATTTTATTAAAATAAAACAACCCCCCCCCCCCGAATATAGTAGTCCTTAACAAAAAACCCAGAAATAAGGGGGTTTTTTTGTAAATGAAAACAATTGTTGTGCCTTCTGCCCAGCTCTAGTTTTGAATACATTCAAGGAAGGTGATGCCAAAATCTCCCTTGGCAACATAGGCCCTTTTCCTCACAGGGTAATTTCAGACATTACAGGACCAGAGGCCCGTCATGCTGAATCACGCACTGGGATCCGAAACGGATCCCGGTCCGGAATCAGACTGGCTGTCCTTTAGATGTGCTGGCCTGATTCTCACTGGAGATCGGGGAGGGGGTGGGGCTGCGCGGTGCGACATGTGGCTACATCCCCCCCCCGCGCTCCCCCGGCCACCCACCCTCTGGGAGATGGGCGGGCGCAGCGGCCAATTTGGCCGCTGCGCCCGATCCCGTCCCATGGTCGGGACCACGATCCCGTTGGGCTGAAGGTAACAGACGTTACCTTCGGCCCATCCCGGATCATGGCTAATGCGATCACGGTTGGGGCCCGATCCCACCACGATTCCAGAGGGCCAGAATCATGGTCATTTTGATCCCCACCGGTGATTCACTGGGGTGAACATCTGGTGGAAATCAAACAGACGTAACGGGACCAACGGCCACCACAGGGGATTCACTGTGGTTGACTGTGGTATTGTTTCATCTGAAATTACCCACAGACATTCTAACACTGATAAAATGGGCGTTACGTTTTAGTATACATGTTGCAGGGCTGCAGTTGTGCTCTATGGGTGCCCTGCAATATGTATAATAAAATGTAGGGTCTCTGGGTCATTTCTGACATGATGGGGCACCTATTGGCCCCATCACGGAATCACCTTTTGATTCCTCGCCGGAATCAAAATGGCCCGTCAACAGACGTGCCAGCTGATTCTGGCAGGGAATCTGGGGAGAGGGCGGGGCTGCACGGCACAAATTGTGGCCGCACAGCCCTGCCCCCCATGCTCCCCGGGCCGCTGGGCCACCCGCCCTCCGGAAGACGGGCGGGCGCAGCAGCTGCGCCTGATTCTGTCCCAGGGTCTGGGCACACCTTGTGTGCAGACAAACAGGGGTAGTGGATGGCCCCCTCCCCTGGAGGTATTCCGTGTCTTGGAGAGGTTGGGGAATGAGGGAGGACCCACGTCCCCCACCCCCCTTGTTGACATAATTAACAGGCCCAAGCTGTGGCCCAGATGCCCACCCACCCACCCACCCACATTCTTTGATACCCCATACGGGCGATGGGCAGGAGGGGCAAGAGCCAGGCGAAGGGCCAAGCCCAGCGGCCCTCAACAGGGGCCAGGGAATTAAGGCTGCAAGCGGAGGCCATCATGGCCTCGCTGCAGCAGAGAATGGGGGGTGAGGGGGAAGGAGGTCCTGAGGGGCCTGGCTGAGCACCAGCTCTCCCAGGTTTGGGACCAAGCCCCCCCACAGGAAAGGAGGGGAGGGAGCCATTGCACACGGCCCAGGCAATAGCACAGGGTGGGGAGAGTTCGCCTCACAGGGAGGGCTCCCCAGAACCCCAGGCAGGGAGCACAGAAGGTTCCCCCCAAAGGCAAGGCAAGCCCCCGGAGCTGTCTCCACGGCAGGCGGAGAGGTGCTCGAGACCCCCGGGTGATACAGGGATGACTCCCCACAGCATTCCCACGGGGGGACGGGATGTGGGCCTAACCCCAGCACCGAGGCGCCGCGGATGTACACTGACCACCCCCAAGGTGGTCAGCCCCACACAGCATCCCACCCACCCAGGTGGGGGAGTGAGGGGTGGCACGGATTGTCTCCCAACAGCCCAGAGGAAGATCACCTGCCTAGGTGCCGCCGAGGGACTATCCGTCGTTGGCTATTCTGGAACAACTTCAGGATTCCGTGGGATGGATGGGATCACTGGAGGCCACTGTGTGTGTGATGGTGGAAAGGAACCCACAAGAACCAGAGAGAGATGCAGTAGCACGCAATAAGGCCCCTGGACCATCGATCCACTCATGAAGCCCCCACTGACACTATGATGCCCCCACGCCAAACCCAGGTAGGTCTGGCATTGAAACTCATCCAAGGGGGTGGGAGCCATGCTTCAGCGGTTGCTGTACTAGGCACGGTCAGTGTAGCGCTGCCGACCCCACACTCAGCAACGTCTGGACTGGATCGGCTCCTGGGTTCAATGGCCATCCCATCCCAGCCCTGCACACCCAAGTGGGGGGGGGGGCACATGGTCACCCCACTGGAGGACCCACTTTCTGCCCAGGAGTTAGTCAGTAGATGGCACAAGTGTGGTCACACCCAGGGCACTACACCCCATTGGGTCAAATGGTCTGCCACACATTACATGTGTTGCCACCCATGGCAGGGGGATATGCTGAGGTGAATGCTCCCATCGGGGCACACCTTATGCAAGCCACCAGGGATAGAATATCGAGGGGCGAATACGCAGATGTTTTTGCCCTTCTTTACAGCAATCCCATACCGGATCCCAACTCCAAGGAGGAGGGTAAAGATAAAGAGAATTTCAAGAGACCTAAGGTGGACTGCAATTGGTCCAACTGGTCAGCTGCCTTCTCTGTCTTGATGGGAGTCATGCTGCAAATGGCCCCAGAGCGTGCTGCCAAACGTATAAAATATTGTTCAGCGGGCATTTGACATGGGCATCCCGGGGGCATGGCTATGCTATGATGAGGCCTTCAGGAAACGAGTCTCCATTACCCCTGGGCTCCGGTGGGACAAATATGCACAAGACCTGTGGCTCGAGTGCATGAGCAACGTTAACAATGTCCCCCGTACTGATAGTGGCCACGCCCTAGTAAAAGGAGGGGTTGCCCCAGTTAATGACCCCTTTTGGTTGGAGGGGCGCTGCCCCCCTGCCGAGGTGGCCATGTGTTGGGATTACAATGGGTCGGGAAGTTGCGCCCGCTCTCCTTGCTGTTTCCGTCATTCCATTCCATTTTAATTTATATCCCGCACTCTCCCATCATAGACGGCTCAAGGCGACTAACAGCATAAGCAAAATACATAATGAACACATAGTGCAACAATGCACCAACTATATCAAAAAGCAATCAATAATAATATACACACCCCTACATTTCATTTAACTACTAATATAATTCTAACAAACCCCAACACAGAATACAACAGCATTTCAATACATATCATTCCCCCTTCTCCCGCATTAATTACCAAGCTAACCAACCTCCACCCTCAGTTACTTTCTATCCCCTCCCTGCTGCCACCAGGGAGAAGTCCTCTCCCCACCCTCCTCCTCTCACCAGGAGGGAGGGTCCTTTCATTTTATATATATATATATATATAATGTCCATGGGGGGGCTGATGGTGCAAGCCCCCAGTTGTAACCCTCATGAAGGGGGGGGGTCAGGCAAAAGGTACCCTCAGCCCCCATCTCCAAGGGGGGAAACGGATGGAGGGTGGACTCATCCACAGTCTCTGGGGGGGGGGGAGAGGAGGAGGGGAGCTGGTCCCATCAAACCCCCACATTCATCCTCTGTCCCCACCTCAGCATGTCACCTCCATTACAGCTAGCCCCGGTGCTGCTGTTCCTTCTACCTCCGCCTCTGCTGCCGGCCAGAATCCCACCTCGGGTGTGGCTCGCTGTTCTTCTGCAATGCTTGTTCCCATTGCATGAGCAACCACCCAGCCTGCCAATGCAACCGGGTGCGACTCCATGTAAAAGGCAAAACACCAGCCAAATACCTACAAGGAGGGCAGGGGGTGGGTGGCAGCACCCCAACCCCAGTACAATATAGAGCCCTGGCCAGAGCCTTGTATGATTGCCCCATGTGGGAGGAGGTCCACTACATGGTTCAGGGCTTCAAGGAAGGTTTAAAGATCCCAGCAAGCAGGGTCAGAGCGAGGACCTGGGTGGAGAATTTCAAATCAATACGAGGCATGGAGACCTTGGTTCACACCAAGCTCCAAAAGGAGATAGCAGAAGGCAGAGTGGCCAGCCCATTTAATTCTCCACCCATGGCATCATTGTACATCTCACCTCTGGGAATAGTGCCTAAAAAGACCCTCGGTGAATTCCGCCTTATCTACCACCTGTTCTACCCAAGTAATGATGCAATTCCCGAGTAACTCTGCACAGTCTGATATGCATCCTTTGATGCAGAGGTCGATATGGCCAGGGAATGTGGCCCAGGTGCACTCCTGGCGAAGTGTGATTTTAAATCCGCCTTTTGCCTGCTGCCAATCCACCCAGACGATTTCAAGCTGCGCAGCTTTCAATTTTGAGGTCAATTCTACTTCGATAAAGCCATGCCGATGGGATGTTCCATCGACTTTCAAAAGGTTTAGCTCGTTACTCAACTGGTTGGTTCGACACAGAGCGCGGTCTCGTTTTGTCATCCATTATATAGATGATTTCATATTATTAGGCCCCCGCGGGCACAGGTGACTGCAAGAGACTCCTCCAGATATTCTGTTCTGTAGCGGAGGAGCTCGGGGTACCCCTTGCAGCGGAAAAAACGGTGGGGCCGGTGACCGTGCTCACATCCATTCCTGGGAATAGAGGTGGACACTGTCAGGGATGAGTCCTGCCTCCCCCCTGACAAAGTGTTGGCCATCCTGGAGGCAATCAGAGAATCCATAGGTCTAAGACCAACCAGAGGGCTCGGGGACAAATTATCACACTACAGGGGGCCAGTTTGCCCAAACTGTGCCCAATAGTAGCCGCGTGCCGGTACATGTCCATCCACCCCCCTTTACCCGGCTCTTTCCTCATACACAGGGATGGCTCACCGGTCACCCATCACCAATTTTCTGCCATCCTCCATAGGGCCCTGTGATGGATTAACCAACCCACCCAGCTGTTTGGGTCCCACTCCTTCCGTATAGACGCAGACAGTTATGCAGCGGCGTTGGGGCTCTCAGTGGAAAAAATACGTGAGATAGGGAGGTGGAGATAAGCAGCATTCCGATCATACATTCGAGACCTCCCCCAATGACAGCTCATCCTGATTAACACTAATTTGTTTTGTCTACAGGAGTAGGACTGAGGGACCAGCGAAAATTGATTTGGATAGTTGACCACAGCATTGTCTATTGGGCAGGCAAAGCGGTGGGTCACCCAGCTGGGGCTCAGTGACAGAGTGAAAATTATCTGGAAGGCCAGAAGCGGCATGAGGTGGGAACAGCTAATGCCCCTGATCCATGGGGTCGCTAGGGGGGTGGACCCTAGATATCATGTTAATCCGTCTGGGTGAGAAAACTCTCCCACAATTATTGGGCCTTGAACTTGTATTCAGAATAAAAAGGGACTGGGTACAGGCAGCCAGGCTATTGCCCGCCACTTTGCTGGTCTGAATGCACATGATAGAAAGGATTAGATGGAACGACGCGATTTGTCCGGGGAAAATCGACAGACCATGCCGAAAAATCAATAGGGAAGTGACAAAATTGGACATTGCTCATGGGGGGGGGGGGACACTGTCATCCATGAGGGTATCCGTTTTTCCCAGCCTGAGCTGTACAGGGCAGACAGGGTCCACATCTCAGAGGTGGGCATTGAGTTGTACCTGAAAGTGATAACGGACAAGTTGTTACAGCTACTTTGAGGTCAGGGGTGGGGGATCTCAAACCAGCCAAGCAAGTGCTGGCGGTTTGCGATGGCAGGGGTCCAGGGTATTAATTATAAGGTTTTGGGTACAATTAGCTGCTTATTAAGTCTTCTCCTTACGAGACGGGGCCACGGGTGAAGCTAGAACAGGGGCATCCAGCTTCCAACCCAGGTCCAGGAGTGGGGGGGGGGGACGTGCCATACCTTGGAGGACACGGACGGTTCCCGGGTTGGCCACCGCCTCCCTCTTACTCTGGTCACGACAGGTCCCGTACTTCCCCGACCAGCTGGGCGACTGGAGTGAGAGTGACTTAACGGCAATAAGAAGTTTAGTGGCACTGAGGGACATCGGGCCACACAAGTTAGCAGTTTCAGTTAATAGTTTTAAAACATAGCATAGACTGGACCCAGGAGGAGGAAAGCCAGCTCCCTGACCTTAACTCTCAGTAAATAAAGAGTGCTGCCTTTAAATCCCCCATAACATGCACTTGTCTTTTATCGGGGGTGGGGGTGGTATTGGGGCAACACGGTTTTCCTGGAGAACTTTTTACACACAAAAGTTCTGGGAGAAGGTCTACGCAGAAGTTCAAAGAGCCAGATGTTTAAGATCTGGGTGAGTGATTTAGACACACAGAAAGTTCAGAATGTAACAGCAAACATGGAAGAGAAATGTGTGTGTAAAAACACCCAGTGACACAAGTCACACACACACACACACACACACACACACACACACACACACACAGAGTACACTCACCCACAGTGACACACAGGCAAAGGGAAGAACCACTCCAAACTTCAAAAGGAGACAGACAACAATTACAATGAGTGTAAATAACATTCTAGGAGGGACACAAAAAGGCAAGACACAGTCCCCCC